>VXBQ01001259.1:57940-157644 GCA_013400175.1 Phainopepla nitens | reverse complement strand
CACAGGAGAGGTGTTCCAGCCCTCTGATGATCTCAGTGGCCTCCCCTGGACTCACTCCTGAAGGTGCACATCCTTTCCATACCTGGGGCCCCAGAGCTGGATGCAGTGCTCCAGGTGCAGTCTCACAAGAGCAGAGCAGAAGGGAAGAATCTCCTCTGTGGCCACGTTGCTTTGGATGAGCCCAGGACAGAGTTGGCTTTCTGAGCTGTGAGCACACATTGCTGGGTCATGTTGAACTGCTCATCCACCAGCATCCCCAGGTCCTTCTCCTCAGGGCAGCTCTCGATCCATTTTCCATCAGGCCTGTATTTGTGTCTGGGATTGCCCTGACCCTGATTGCACTTGGCCTTGTTGAATGGCATGAGGTTTGCGCAGTCCCATCTCCCAAACCTCCTAAGGTCCCTCTGGATGGCACTCCTTCCCTCCAGCATGTCGACTGCACCACACAGCCTGGTGTCAGCAAACTTGCTGAGGGTGGAGTCATGTACCTGCAGTTTGCTCAGCTTCTTGTCTGAGCAAACTGGCAGAAAAAATTAATTAAGCTTGCATAGTAAGCAGACTGTGGATCTGGGTCATTTGTAACAAATAGGTGAGACTTCGTGTAAGATTTTGCTAACGTGATGAGGTCTGTATACAGGAATGTGAGTTTCTAGCTGGCTGACTGTGTGTGATCAGAATTAAAGTATGTATATCTTTATTTCAGAAAGTGTATGAAAGGTGAGAATGTGTACATGTTGCTCTGGTTTGAGATGTTCTGGAGAGCTGGCTGGGGATCGACCAGGTTCTCTCCCTCCTGCTTTGTCCATGTGCTCTTTCAAAGAACTGTAATCTTCCTTAGGTATGCTTGGATTAATGTTGCCTAAGAGCCTGTAATTAAGCATGCAAGGCTTGAAGAACCTGGGAAAGTGCAGTCCTCTTTGATTCTGTGTGTCCATGAGCAAGGACGGGCACAACTCAGAGCTGTGGGCAGCAGGCCATGGCACAGGCAGCTCTCTCACTGCCACTGTAGGGCTGAGGGAGCTGGGGAAGGGTGCTGTGACTGCACTGGGCTCACGCCATCAGTCCCCTTTTGTGCCATAGCACAGGAAGACCTTATCTCCAGTATAACTGGAGCCAGCAGGGTGTATGACAGAGAGTAGCTTCCCCTTCCCTGTGCCCCCCTTCACCCAGTTTTTACAGTAAAGAGAGGGTTTCTCTGGCTAAAAAGCTTCATTTCATGAGGACAGGAACCAAGAGACAGTTCATTTCTATGGTGAGTTGCTATAAATAGCTTACTCTGTTAACATAAACTCGTTCTGTGAATCCTACAAACAGGGTTTTATTCCAAGCCTACAAAATGCTTTGTATACCCTTGTTACTTTGGACGTGCTGATGCTGGTGCTTCCCCTCACAAAATGAGAGGTGAGCCTGACACTTGCAGGGCAGCACTGTTCTGTTGATGGAGTAAAGGAGTCAGCCTTCCTAAACAGGCCTGTTACAGTGTTAATTTTTTACATCACTGATACCAAAAGGACCACTGGACATTTTTAAGGCAAGGAGGGCGGAACTTGCTGAAGTCCACACACATAAGTTTTTAAACCTTCAACTAGGCTGCAGTGTTTTCTACTGCTCTGCTCTCTACTAATGCTTGCAGTGAGTCTAGGTCAGAAGCTGTAGCTACTGCAAGCCTTGAAAGCTTTGCAGGGCTTTTAGGAAGCTTGTAATTGCTCCACTGTGCATCCTAGAGTGAAAAAGAACTTGCCCAGGAGGAAAATGTCTTCTCTTACTGCTCATGCAGTGAAAACTCTATGGACCTAAATGGTCCCAGCTGTATGATATGCATGTCACTCTGCAGCTTTTTACTTTCTTCCTTTTACCTAGTTCTGGTACTGGAAGCCCTCTCTTTGGGAGAATATTTTCAGTTTCCATTTAAATCCATTCCTCTATTTGACTATCTGATGCTCAGTCCACATCACTTCTCTATCTTCACATGAAATGGAAGCCAATGAGCTGTTGAAATTTTCATAGAGCTGAAAGATGTGACCCAGAGGTGTCTGTCCGGAAAAGGGAAGTGCTTTGGTGTTCAGGCAGTTGATAAAGCGCACATGTTTATGAGGAGCCATGCTCTCTTACTTTTTGTCCCTCTTTTTTTAAATTCCTCTATTTTCTTGTGGAGACTGCTGCTTTCGCTCCCCATACATGTGTAAGACAAGGTCAAATACAGATCCCTTTCTTGATACCCTTCCATGCGTGAGGTGTTTCAAAGCACTTGTAGCTCTGTCTGAGAGGATGGGTTGGAAGCAGAGTAAACAGTGGATGGGCACATGTGTAGCATGGGGAGAGGAAGCAGACCAAATACACTGTTTGTTCTCCAAGGTGAAAACTGCAGTGCATGGTGAGCAGAGCATCTTGACATGCCAGGTAGCATTTCTGCACAGACTGTCCAGCCAATGGCTTTGTGGGACTGTTGTGGTCCCAAATTCTATTGACAATTTGTCGTTTGATGTAAAAGTACATGCGAGGGAAAGGAACCTGATGTTTTTAACGTGTAAAGTTTGGGTTTAAAATATGAGTATTGATTAGCTGCTGATGATGGTGTTTACTGTTGAAATCTTCACAACTGGCCCTTGCAGCAGCTCCCAGATTGTGCAAATGGCTTTTTAGAGGGGAAATTAATTAGCTGGCTTGCATACTCAAAAGAAAGAGGAAAAAAAGTCTCGTCTCTTTATGGCTCTCAGGCGTGCATCCCTCTTTTTTCCATAGGATTGTTATGGATATGTACTTCCAGGGATTATACCATCAGCCTGTACTATTCACACATTTTGTAGCGTTCATAATCAGATGCGTTCACGGCTGAAAGTGGCACACGTGCTGCTCTGAATGCTCCTTCTCAGATGTCTCCTGCTTCTGGTAACCCACATTCTGCAGCTGGAGGCTGCGCTCCAGGCACCGCATGAATGGTGCGTCTTGTGTTTCAGCGAGGAGGAGTGAACTTGATTCTAGGTCAAAATCAAATGCGACATTTCCTAAATGCACGAGTCCAAACTAGTTACACCACTAAAAAGCAGAGCCGGTGAGTATTTTCTGCGTGTTGTTTCTCAGTAGTTTACAGGCTATTTTACTCAAGATGGGAGGGACATTGAATGTGGGTTTATTATTCTCATTACACCTGCAAAACTGAGAGTAGAAAGACAATAAACCAGTGTCACCTCATCACATAGGGGTGCAAAAGACTTACCCTTACAGTACCAAAAATCCACTTCTGTTGTCCCAGGGTGAGGGTATCCTGTTTACAAACAGTGCCCTAGATAATACCTGCCAGCACAGCTCCTCATATATTCAGCCTGCTTCTCCCTGCTCTACTGTTCTTCCCCACAGTCCTCACAGGCACAGCGAGAGCAGGCAGTGACCCAGATGCGCTGCTCTCAAAGTGCCATTTGTTTCCAGCACTCAGCATGCTGGCAGATTTGACACATGGCTACACACGCATCCATCCCTGGACCAAAATACACCTCTCCTGTGCTGTAAGAGGTGTTCTATCAGATAAGGCGCTGCTGACAGGGCCAGTAGCTGTTCACACATCCTCTGAGGTGTGTGGCAGTGTGGGTGCATGGGACACCTGCCCTCCGAATGTGGAAGGATTTGTTGAGCTGCATGATGCAGTCCTGGTGCTAATTTTTTTTTTTTTATTTTGACTGCTTAAACTTTCCAGGGAGTTAGCAAGCAAGAATTTTTGCTACTACATGCTTTGTTACCAATGCTACAAAAAAAAAAAAAAAGGAGAAAGGCCTTTTCCCACTTCTGTTTTTTTGTCAGGGAGTACAGGGCTGTGTTCTTTCTCTTCTCCTATCCTGACTACAGCTTTATCTCTGATTCCTTTGCATAGAGAGCTTTAAAGCTATTACAAGTATATATATAAGTATGTATTTATACAAATATGTATTTACACACACACACACATACATATGTATAATCACCAGAGTCACAGATGCATAGACATATAAGGCTGTTAAGACTGGAACATAAAACTAGTTCTCTCTCTCCTCGTCCAAGCTATAACCTCAATCAGTCTTTCTTCACTTCTTTGTGGTTACCAAGCCATCATGTCTCATTCAGCATGACTAAACAGATATCCATTGATACCTCCCTTCCTCCCTCCACCTGCAGCTCTCTCCATTGTCTCACACTGCTGTTGCCATGGACAACATCAGTGTCCCTCAGACAGGCCAAAATTTGTCCATCTCCGAGTTCCCTCTGTCTTTGCTCTGAGATCCAAGGATTCTTCTTGCATGTGGTCTCAATAAATGCCCTGTGCTATCCACACCACACAGTTGAAATTCTCATCTAAGCACTCATTTGATGTCTTGAATTACTGCAACATCATTTTCTCTGGCATATTCAGATTATAATTCCATCTGTCCAGAATGTCTTTACAAAAGGAATGTGTCCCATTTCCTCTTTTGTTAGCAGCGTAACCTTCCCTACACACTCCTCTACTGATTTCATCATTCAGCACAAGGTGCCTATCTTTATCACCAAAGATCCTCCCTTCCTCTCTGCTTCCCATCTGTCAGCCAGCTCCAAGAGGGCATCTTTCTCCTCCAGCCTCCTGTGATGCCTGTCTCCTCCAGTGCACGAGTTGCTTGCTGACATGTCGTTGGCAGAGTTTCTGCTGACCTGACCCACCTGGTTAATATCAGCAGGACTACTTTTTTCTTGTCCCTTAGGTCTCTCCTTTAAAATGTTCTCTCTTTGTCTGGGATGCAGGCAATGCAGAGCAGCTCACCACCCATCTTTGGCATTCAGAGTGCAGCACTTGCACAAGTAGTAAGCACTCATTGTAATTTTAGACGTTACTGAGATTAAGGCCTTAACCAGCATCTCCTGTCACTGCAGGCTTTTAAAAATAGGCTCAACATGCACGGTAATAGCAGCGTTGTAACCATGGCAATGCAAGGAAGGCAGGGTTTGCAGGCAGGGATCCTACCCGACCAACTGGCGTGTCTGAGGGCTGGACCAGGGCAACACAGGGTAGAGGTTTCGGGCTCAGGAAGGGACTGTGGGCCTCAAAGCACATCTCTTTTTGCCCAGCTAGGTCAGGTGGCCTAATAAAAGGAATAACGTAAGTATAGTTTTTCCTGCCTTGAGCAGGGAAGCTACCTGCATGGTCATTCAAGGTGCCTTTTAATCCTGTAGCTCTGTTTCAATAGGCAGAGCTGACTTCTTGTCTGTGTGCTGTGTGTTCGAGCATATGCCAGTCTTCTGCTGATACCAACAGAAGGTCTCTGAATATCAAGAAGCCAGAATATCCTCATTAAGGATCTTCTTGGAGGATAGGAGAGTAATATATCGCTCTTTGAGCAGAGGCTGGCTTTGTGCAGCAATAAAACATGAATATTAAACAGGAAATCAATGACACTTCTGAAACATGTCTGAGACAGAAATCCAGATGCTGTATAGGGATATAGGCCCTTAAGCCTCATGTCTGTGCTACTCTTTCTTCCTTTTTTTTTTTTTTTTTGTAAAGCTGCATCTGCATAGTTGGCAGTGTAAGAGGGGGGCATAGCAAGAGAAAACCCAGATTTTTTAGCCTAGTTTCCTGAGGAAGTGGGGGTTAGGCTGTTCACTCAGTGTGTTTGTACACCAGTCCTCCTCTTTTTAAGTTTGCAGACTGTCTCCAGCCAAGGAGAGGCCTTCAGGGCCAGCATTTGACTTCCTGGCTCTTTCTCTAGTAGTGCATTAACTACTGAAGAGAGATGGGCTGGGCGTGGTGGCAGCAGGAGCTGGGTGCTGCAGAGGCCCCTGGAGCAGCTGACCAGTGGCTGCAGCGGGGCTTGTGCAGTGAATGTGATGGGTACCAGGCATCTGGGGCTGTGGGAGAGCCAAGAGCATCGGGATGCAATGTGGGAAGGACTCTCATTGTAAAGTTAGAATCAGGAGTCCAGATGAGCTGGAAATTCAGTTTCATTAGTTCCACTGATCAGGCGTTTGCTTAATCTTGAAAAACAAAAGACAAGAAAAAAAAGTAGGGAGGCTATACTGAATAGTAATGACATTTTAAATCCTTAGAATATTTCAGCAAAATAAATGCTTTTGTGTGGCTTCTGCGCTGCAAAGAGGTTTACATTAATGTAGCACAATCCTGGAATTACATGAACCTTGTATTTTTCTGGTTCACACTGGGACACTTGCTTTCTGAGGGAAAACCTGTTGTCTTTAAGGACAGTGTGAAAGAATAAAGACTTGATCTAGAGCTTGAGGCTGCAGGATTACATCAGTGCAAAATCTTTTCATTCATGGTTCTAGTGTGTTGTCCTGAGAATTTAATTTCCTGTTTGCACTATGAGGGAATCTTTTTTGGAAGCCACTAGAGAGCAGGGTTGGTTGTTTAGGGTGTTTCTTGAAGGAAAATTGTCAAAATACGGTAATTTTTTGCAGTTGTTCCTTTTTCATTTATTTATTTATTTTATTTCCTGAATATAGAACCCACCACCATGAAGTCTCATCATTTAGGTAAGTAAATAAATAATCAGTGAAGTAGCATGAGGGACAGCTGTCTTTTTTTTTTTTTTTTCACTTAACCCCATCCTCAGCCCATTGGTGATTTTTCTTAGGTTTTGCAGTGTTTCTCAGATTTAAAGGTTATATTCTCTTCCATTTTTTCTTATGTGACAATGAAGGATCTTGTTTATTTTCTATACTTGTCTCACTATTAAAAAAAAATAAACCAGAAAGTCAAGTTTTTTTTTCTTCTATTTCCAGTACTCTTGTTTATTTTGAAACTTCCAGAAAGAGATAAGAACAGCTTAAGAAAAATGCTCTCCAGAGTAATCCCTTAAAGAGCAGCAAACAAACACTGCAGATTGGTCCTATAGGCTGTGTGTGCTTCCTTTCTGGGGAGGGAGGGAGGTGGGGAGAGAGGATGTTTTCTTTTTAGCTGTGCTCTAATCATCTGATCTGGGATTTGATAAACTCTACAAGTCTGAAACTGCTGCCTCCTCCTGTCTTCCCCCTTCCTGCCTCTCAGAAGATTAAAGTGAACATGGCAAAAAGGAAACAGTTTATTTTCAGCTTGTTGTCTTAATAATTAGTTTACAGTGCAGCATTCTCATTGTTTGTATTCTAATCATGTTGCTAAATTCTTTTCTTACACTGTTTACTTTTCACATCACCGGCCTTTTTTGATACCAGAATAGGTTTACAAATAGCCCATTCTTGCAAAATTTCAGCCTCTTTTCAACATTTTTATATTGCACATCAGGAAGTGTGACACATGTAGGTGGAGCAGCTTCTGCAAAGACTTGCCTGCCCCCCCCCCCCTCTTCCAGCAGACTGGGCCATGCTTTCTTTTCACTCTCTGGCAATTTGGGATTACAGCAGTTGTGAAACCACAACAGGAAGCGATCAAACCATTAAAGTATTACATGTACAAGATATAAGTATTATTATCACTCAAAATTAGCTAAACCCATCTATTGAATGAACTACAAGAAGTACTTAGTAAGCACCCCCAGTTTGTACTAAGAGATATTTGTGCTGAATTCTTTTAACCTTTAAAGCCTAGAAATAAATTTGCCGGGACTTTGAGACTGTGTGTTCCCATGTGCGTATTTTTAATTATTTCTTCCACAATGGGAATGGCTGACATTATGGGTACTAAAATATTGCAACACTAGCATATATATTCTATATATATGTCTATGTATGTGTTCATTGTATGTCATGGAAATAATGTCCTTAATGAAAACCTTGCACACTGATCAAAGCACAAAAATATTTATCGTATAACTAAGATTCTCTCTTAAGAGGAAGAGGAAATTTGTTTGTAATAACAATTTGCTTATAAAAGCAAATTTTTGTATACAAAAAAACTACATTTGCATTGCACTGTAATTGCACTTCTTAATAGCCTTTACTGCTTCTCCAGAAGATTTGTAAATACACTGTTTAGCCAGCTTCTGCTAAAGGTCCTTCTGGGTCAATCCTGTATCTTCAGAAGGAGAGCATTTTCTTCTTTGAAACAAACTGGAAAATCAATTACTAAAACAAAAGCTTCTGAAGCCTTATATAATGCATGGTGGGTTTGTTTTTTTTTTCCCTTGCCATCTTTTTTAACTTTCCTAATGATGTGAGTACTTATTTCTGGCCATAGAAGTGTTTCACTGGTGCTACTGGGATACTGGGCAGATAAGAACGAGCAGGCTGAGGGTGTGGGAGAGGGATGCAGCATTGGCTGCCACCACATCCCTGCATCACTGTCTGCCTGTGCCTTCCCTCAGCTCCAGAGATGCCCAACAGCATTTCTAGGAGCCAGCTCAGAGGGATAGAGAGTTCAGTCTATTTTTAGGACTATGGTCTCTATTCATTTATTTTTTTAAATATTTTTTGGGGGCATAGCACTTCTCATTTTTCTGCAGAGAAATGCAAGTGCTCTACCAGAAATTAATGCAGTAATTTTTCTACTATTTCGAGAACTAAAGTGTGCTGCTACAATCACATGCCCCTCATATGTAACACCCTCAGTCTGAGTGCCTGCTCAGTATTGAGCTTGCTAATAGCTTCCCCTATGGATTGCTCAGCTCCCGTGGCTGCCCACGGCCACCTGACCCAGGGACAGGCAGCTCCAGGGGGAGGCCGAGCTGTGCATGGCACGTGCTGGCTTTTGGCTTTCACAGAGCTGCACACTTGCTTCTCTCCCCAGCAGTGTGGATGACCAGGGAGCCACAGGGTTTGGGTTCTTCTCAGAGCACTTTCAAGAGGCAGGATTTGTGAATGGGCCACAAGTGCCATTGCGATCGCCGTTCTGTCACCAGTGGCTTCACTGTGTTGTTCTCCACTTGCTCACCGTAACCACCGGCTGTCCCACTGAGGGGTTCTTAAAGCTGTTGGCATCTTTTGCTCCTTTGCATCTGCCTCTGCTGGGTGTCTGTACACACTCACACTCTCTGCCTGTACTGGCACTTTCCATGCAGGAGTTGCTGGTTGGATGGTGCCGCATTTCCAGATCCCAGCTTTATGCTTTCAGCTCTGCCGTGTTACAAAGCCAAGCTGATGCTTGGAAAAAGAGTTGTGAATGAAGATTTGGGTTAGTTTATCCAGCGTGAAAGTAGAGGAAAGGGAAAGGTACTGATATCACCGATACTGAGCTGTCAATATCGAGGGGCTTGAACTGCCTGGGTGAGAGGCACAGCCCAGGGTGAAGGAGAGCAAGCAGCCTGCTTTGGTAGGGCTGGGAGCCACAGAACATGGGGACGTGTTCTGCTGACAGCAGCACGTCTGCTAAAGGTAAGTCAATATAGCAGTTCAGCTTTTGATCTTTAGCACAGTTTGTGAGTTTCTTTCTCTTCATAGTTCCATTTTATTAAATCAGAAAAAGTTCAAGCAAAGCCCCTGTGTTTTCCCGGTGTTTTCCTCCCACATTTCCTGTTTCTTAAGACTTGTTGCCGCTGCAACGGTGACTTTGCATCTGGGTTGCTTCTGCTCCAAATGGAAAGGACAGACGTGTTTTTAGACAGGAACAAGTTTAATGAGGCAGACAAACATTCTTGTTTTGAAACTGCTAAGCTACTTTTGGACTCCTTTAACAGAGGGACCTAGTTGTCCTTATTTACATCCTGCATGTGTGGAAGCTTTTCAGTAAGCTGTTTTAGAAATCCAGTGACTTTCACATGAAAAAATGCAGAGTGCCTGTTTCATAGCCACTGTCCTCTTTCCAAGTTTTGGCACTGTTGCATGGGAGGACAAACCACTAGAATAGTAGTGTCTTAGTAAAAGTCTTGTAATGGTGTTGGTGGTTGGTGTTTTTTTCCCTTTGCTGTTGTCCAGGGTTGTGTCTGGACTTGTTGCAAGAGCAGATTTTGTTGTGAGCTCCCTCTTTCTGCCCTCAGCTCCCTCCCCACAGGCCTGTTGAAGACCGGGCTTTTTCATATCATGTGGCAGCTATCTGGGACCTCACTTAGAAAAGGGGTCGATTCAGGCTAACAGAAGACTTTTGTCTCTGTGTAAGAACAAGCCTATAAGCTTCCCTTAAACTTTAAATGTTTTATTGTTGGAAAGCTTTCAGATATTCACGGGATAAGGGCTCTTTATATGTACTCTGGCATTGCACAGTAAAGTATTACTTTATGTGAGTTAAGATGTGCAGTTCCTTTATAAACTGGTTCTGTAAATTCTGCATGTAGGAGGTTGTTTTTCTCCGTCTGTTCAATGTTGCTTCTAGAAAGGCTTTCTTGGTTTTGGTTAGTTGGAGGTTTTTTTCCTTGGTTGGTTTTTGGTTTTAGTAGGGTTACAAATCTTAGGTGGAAAATGCTGCATGCACCCTGTTAAAGACCGAACATGTATGCTTCCATAGATTTGTTCAAACAGCAGTGTCAGCAGAGTCCTGGGTGACAGAATCCTCAACCTCAGTCTGAAAGGGTTAACTCAAGACTGTTAGAGCAGAGTCCTAGTAACCTGCTACTGAAAAATACTTTCTGGAGACCAATTCATAGCCCAAAATCTTTGTGGTGTGATGTATTGTAACATAAGCATGACTGACATTGAAATAGGTGAAAACGGCAGGCTGTTGTTCTGAAGAGACTAACCAACACTTTCCTTACAAAGTGGATCCAGCTCATTTACTGGTTACACATCCTAATCCAGACATGTTCCTTTATAAACTGTTCAGCATAAAAAACTTAATCTTACCAGTTTTTGCCAAGTAAAATAGCAGCCCAAGCACCAGGAATGCCTGCTTCTACTCGAGGTTTGAAAAAACAGCAGCAGAAGCATGTCGCTAATAGAAAACTGACAGATGTTTATAATTATGTAGATTTTCTTCTGTGTTTGACTACCATAAACTCAATTGCATCTACTAGCATTTGAAAAGTATGTAAGACCACTTATGACTTCAACCAGCCACTTCCTCTAGCTGGGTGAAACTCATATGAACTGCAACATGTACCAGACCAGCACCCTCTGTGTGGCTGTTTTTATGCTCTCAGTCATGTTATTATCTGTTTTCAGTGGTGGGTAAATTGTCACTGAACAGTTTTTACTTCAATTAACAATCAGACATTTTCTAGGTTCATATCTAAGATTATTCACAATGCACTTGATCCTAAGATCCTTGAAGTTGGTGAGCACTGATGGATTTGGGAGTGCAGGCTTGAGAAAAAAGTACTTACCATGTCTGTTTTCAGTAATTTCTCTTTTGTCAGTAGTAATAAACTTAATTCTGATCCCAGTATAAACTGACAAAAACACATCTGAAAGCTGATGAGGAAAAATAGAGGTTGTCTCATGAAGCAGACAATGTCACAAAACCGAATATGTAAATGATGTCTAGTTATGCTACTTGCCACATTCTGTTTCACAAAATTCTTCATTCTTTACAAAAAGAAAGTAATTTTTCCACAAGGCTACATAAATACACTGGCTGATATACACGTAACACTCGGAGGGGGATATGGGTTTTTGGTAAAAGGTGGCAGTTTGTTGGAGCTCATGCTGCCTACAGGAAAAGGCTGTTCCTGGCAGATAATAACTCTCATTATCCCCTAGAAGTATTTTGCTTTTCTTTAACGTTTCAAATCTTGTTGCTCTGACATTCAGCGTGACTTTTCGTGTCCGTTGGTGTGCTACGGATTTTCTGTACCTTACCATGTAGGAGGAGATGCTTGGACAGCTTTCATTTGGATACTGGTTGGACAAACCAATTGTTTCCTCTTCTATTTGTTATACTAATAGTAAAAGAAGCCTATATTGGTGTACCTTGAGGCTCGTATTAGTTTATTTTGCTTCTCCAAAGGGAGCAGAGCTTTTCTGAAAAGCGCTCATCAAAATTTGGAGATACATATCATGATCCAAAACCTTCAATAAAAAGGAATAGTTCCCCTACATTCTTGGGTAGAATGCAAATCATTAAGACTAAAATTGAGTTCTGTATGGGCCCCCAGACTGAACACAAAGAAAGAGTGAATAATCTTTGGTTTATTCTGATACCTATGTCCAGCCCTCACCCTCAATTATGCAGCAAAACCCTTCCCTTCTCCCTCCTTTTTCCACCTCCTTGCTCTTCTCCTTTGTAGCCTAAGAGATAGAGCACATTTTTTCACCGTCATCTAAAATCAAGCAAAAGACTTCCTCAAGCTTTCTATCTGCCATCCCTACAGTTCTGAAGATCTTGCAAGGCTGGAGATGTGGCAAATTGTGTGTCTGCCTGGGATTTACCAAGACACCCCTTTCCCTAGCCCTCTTGCTAGTTTTTGTCATACAGGGTCTCAGTGAAAGGCTTGGACTAGACTCCCTTGGCATGTATTAAAGCAGCTGCCTGCATTCCCATGCTGTAACATGGGAATGCTACGTGCAACAAATGGAGCTGTACTCTTGGTCCATCCTTTCCATTTTCCTTTTCTGTCCTTTCCTTTTCCTCCCTTTTGCCCTAGAGTCAGCACAGGCCTCTTTCTTTTTTATTTCTTCTTTTGTTATTTTTTTTTTAATTTTTATTTTATTTTACTTTGCCACTTTGCAAACTTGTCTGAAGGATTTTCCCAGCTTGGTTTAATCCTGCTTGCTGCCCAGGCATTTGTGCTGGGGTGAGGGAGGAAGGGAGTGCTGCTGGGGCTGCATCCAGAAGCTCCACACCAGTGCTGGGGGGAGTTCAGCCTCTTTTGGCAATGGTGCCAACCTGTCTTTCAAGTATTCCTGGGATCATCAGCATGGAGTACAGGGTTTCCTTATTTGTCACTCCTCTGAGGAAATTATTAAATCAGTCTCATGGTGTAGAAGAAAATAATGAGCTAATCCTGAGTTGAGGTGCCATTGGATTGTTTTGGACCTGGCTCATTTCTTAAGCTTCTAACTTTTCTGCATGCAGATTTTATCCAATTAGTTCGGAGGCAGAAGTAGAGTTTCTTGACTTGATGTTTTCTTTCCAGGCCAAATGCCTGGAAGCTAGGGAGGGAAATAGATGGCACTGGAATAATAACCACCTTCCCTGAGTTTGAGCAAAGCAGTTAAGACCCACTTTTTTTTCAATGTTTTCATAAACTCTGCCAAGCTGTACAAAAGGTGATGGGAGAGGAGGGGGTGTTCATTTTTTTTCTTTATTCCTTCATATACCCACTCTTTTTCGCAACTGCTAAACAGAGAAAGCAGGCAGAGAAGATGCTTACATTTGTACTTTTCTGTTAGAAAATGTCTATTCCTAAAATCTCTCAAAACAGCCTCCTCTGATTTGTAATGATGCTTTTTTTTTTCTCTCCATACCTTGAACCCTTCACTCAAATCAAGTCTGGACTTTATAATATCAGATGTCTGCTGGCTAATTGGCACTCAGAGCAATGTGATTCAGTTTCCGTGTTTTAGAGGAATATTTATTTGGTTATTCCTTAATAGAAATTTTAATTTTGTAACTGCTTTTTATGTAATGATGACCAGTACAAATAATTTGATTTAAGAAGCCATTCCCCTTTTGTTTCCTGTTTATGCCTACAGCATCTTTCAGGAGAGTTGCTGGCACAAGAGTTGCTGTTTCTGCAGCTGAGGGAGGTTTTTTTCCTGCAGCTGAGGCAGTCAGTAGTACAGGGCTCCAAGTCATCTGTGTACCTGTAAGGTTACTCCCCCAGCAGTAATTTCACAGATACCTCTCTGGTGGAAAATTCAGCCATGTACCTGGGGGAGAATAGGGCTTAGAAGTAGTTCAAATTTAGTCTGGCTTCACTGGTGTGGACACCTGGGCACTGAAAATTGTGTTCTTCTCAATTTGCTGCACAGTTACCACTCCCAACCCTGAGCACCAGCAGAATCCTTGCCTCCTCCATCTTCTAGGAGTTTACCAACTAAATGTTTTAACATCATTGTTAGTCTGTGCTCCACGAGTTATTCTTTCAAAGATTTTGCCTCAAGGAAAAATAAGGCTTAACTGTCATTTGAAATTTACTCAGGATCGGCAAAATGATGGCATTTGTCACTTTTGCTCTCCATCTTCTTCAAATGGGCCCTAGTGCGTGTCAAGCTGGATATTGTGTTGACTTCCTTCTTCTCCCTCTTTGTTCTCCTAGAGAATGCCAAGTGATTAATACAGTCTAAAAATGAAGTGTGGCACAACCCCTTTATTCCCTTTGTGTAGTTTTCAGACAAGGAGGCTGTCATGAACCTACGTGCATCCAATTCCAAAACTAGTTTGTTAAAACAAAATGACTTAGAGATACTGGATTGACCAATTTTTTTTAGCGTTGGATCTAAAATAATTGGCACACTTGCTGTGTGCTGCTGCGCGTTTCATGTTGTTGACCTTGTCTCCCTGAAGTCTGAATAGCCATCATGTCAGTGACAGTGATGTGTCTGAGCAGTCTGAGGGAGTCCAGCAATTATTTTAATATTTTGCATAATACTAGTGGAATTCAGTAATTAGTTGTGAAGGTTCAGATCCAATTACCTCCTTCCCTAAACCAGGAAAAATGGTGGAAATTGGTGATAAATGTCAGTAGAGAGAAAAGAAAGTGTAACATAATTTGTGGTGTTCCAGTCACTTATTTTTTTCCCTTTCTCTCTTATTTTACAGGGCATGTTTCCGAGCCATTTGTGAGGAAATGTGGTGAATGTAAACTTGCTCTGTTTGGGGGGGAAATTGTGGTAAGTGGTGCTGCCTTGATCAAGTTTGGTTTTCAACGAGAATTTCAGAAAGATTGTTTTAGTTTTTTCCAGATTTAATTTTTTTTTTTTTTAGCTCTGGAAAATATAGAGATGTAGTTGATTATATGTGTTCTTTCTCTGGTACGGAGAATCACAGTATGAGAAGCATTGACAGAGAACAGCATGCTAGGCCTCAGGGCAAGGAATGTGTTTTCATTTGCTCCAGTGGCATCTGCTTATTGTGTTTGTAGCTGTTCCATTCTGCTAAAGAGTGGTAGAGCTAAAACCTGGAGTAGAAGAAATAAAAAGGCCTAATTTAAAAACAAGGGGTACAAAAAAAGCATGCTAGCTGTATAAAAGATCAGGGGCAAAAGTAATGCAGAGGGAGCCTGTATTTCCCAAAGTGGTGGGGGTGTCCAGTCACTTTACAATGTTTCCATCTCTTCCCAGAATGTCTGACACCCTTGCCACGTGGAACTAGGATGGTTTGCTTATGTCTGAGAGATAAGGAGAGAGTTAATGTGTGCTATACCAGTTTTCCTATTCCTCCTTTCCCTACCACATGACAAGCTTTGCTGCTTGTCTCACTGTACTGTATGCAATACTTCCAGAGGCATCAACTTCCAACAGACTTCTCTGGTCCTCAGTGCTCTAGGAATGTGGCACATCATGTGTCTGTGCTGCTGAGCTGCACCACTCTGCAGTAGAAGGAGAGAGAAGAGCGAGAGGTAATTAGTGACATGTCCCAACTAGAGGGAAGGAATTCAGAGAAAGCTCTTCCAACCTGCAAAAAATAAAGGCAGCAGATCTGGAGCAGTCTGTGGGCACATCTTGCTTTTCCCTCTAGGAGACAGTCAATATACACAGTTCTGGATAGTACCAATCAATCACCCTTGGGAAAAGAAACATGTCAGCAGAAGACTGTGTCCCTGCTTTCCCTTGCCCAAGCAGGGTATTGGGCTGGTCCTTTTTCTCCAGGCAGAATGTGCAGATTGCAGATGAAAACTGGCTTATTCTCCACTGGCAGAAGACTTAAGAGTCAGATAGCCTGCAGGGTAGAAAACTGAAAATTAAAGACTGGCTCTGTGAGAGCTCTAGTTCTTTTCTAACACTTAAAAACCCCTAAATGTTGTTACATCATATAGAAAGATCTGGATTAGCTAGCAGATATTTAAATCTAGATCACTTACTCCTCTGCAGAACATTTACTCTTAGAGACGGGAAAAGATGGGATAGTCAGGCTCAGAATTTCACAAAGAGGCTGGCCAAACTCATGAAAAGTCCTGCACACTTGTACCGGGGTAGACCCTACTGCAGCTCATTCTTTTAAGTTATTTTTCTCTCTTCAGATCAGTTTTTCTGATAATCATGGATGTTGTAAGTTTGCATCTATATCCCTATGAGAAATATAAAGAATTTTTAACTAGAATTTGGTTGCAGGGCCACAGATGAGCCACAGATCAGAGCATGAGTTCATTAGTCCATGAGATTTTGTGGTGACTTCCACAAAACTTTGTGACTTTTCCACAAAAGAGGGTAGGATCTATATCTAGTTTTCTTTTTGCTGGTAGTACTGATACTTTGATCCTAAAAGTTGTCCAGTGTCCTTCCTTACAGACTGGCTGAACTTTGTGTGGGGTGTGACAAAGGTCACAGGTGAAAGAGGAGAACTATTTGGAAATAGTGATGCTATGTAACACCAAGGAAAAAAATGTTTATCAGCAGACCTGATAGTCAAATGGTTGTGTTGTAATTTCCCTTCAAAGATGCATCAGCTGAGGCCAGCCTAGTCTCCATGGCTGACCTTAATAAGAGAGCATAGTTCAAGGGCAGCAAGGGGAAAACAACAGAAGAAGCATGGTTGTTAGAATCATGGAATAATCCTGGTTGGAAAAAACTGCCACGAAACTGCCAAGAAACTTGTACAAACTGTTGTCTTGTCCAAACCCCCACTTGAAACAGGTCCTATTAGGTCAGGTTGCTCAGGGCCTTGATTTTCAAAATTCAACCGGCTGGAAACTTTACAGCCTTTCTGGGCATCCATTATGTCTGACCATCCTCAGACTGAAAAAAGTACTTTCTTGTTGCTTCTTGCTGTTGTTCACTGTCCATCAGTGTGAACTCTGCATCTTCTCTGCCTGTGAGAGGGAAGTCTTGAAGAAGACCCCAAAATCAGGAAAGTTGCTTCATGTGGCTCCAGGGAAATATGGTGTCATGCAGATGCAGTGAACTTGCTAGTGGGGAAAAGAAACAAACTACAATCTGGTTCACAGAGGTTTTACTTGGGCAATGTTTTTCAGCCTATAGGAGACGTTCAGACTTGAAGAGCATGGCTGCTTGACTTGGTTGAATTTTGAAATGTGGAAGAGGATTAGCTGACAAACTGGTTCACTTGGAAACTGCCAGCTTTCCTCACTTGCTTATATTGATGTAAGTCAATAAAAAGAGGCACTTCTTACTGCCGGGTTGTAAACATCCTGGAATTTTTTCTAGTCAGTCTGGAGCTGGGTTTGTGCTCCAGGATTTTGCTCTAAAATTTGTTTTCCTGCAGCCATGAAAATACATAACCAGAGTGCAAATTTTGTTTGTTTTCAGAGCTGTTCTTTCACTCTTGCCACTTCAAACTGTTTGCAGCATCTTATTTTGAGGTAGAATAATCAGGGACCTTGAGTTTCTCATATGTAAGGATCTCTGAAATATCTCTGACCCCACTATATGTTTGCCTATAGCATTACAAATTCCCAGAGAGTTTAAAAATAATTGCAAGAAATGTAAGACAAAGAAACAGTCTTGCCCATCCTCTGTCCCTAACCTACTGAATCCAAGAAGTACTGGACATCAAGAGGACATTTTGGATTTATCTTGACATAGCTCAGAGGCTCAGCAGTTATTTATTCATCTTGTATCGAAGTCCTAGAAAAGGTCATGCAGCCTCTAGATCAAAAATTCATAATGGATTTAAGAGCTGATTAGAGACGTATACTTGAATGCTGGGAGGGGAATCTTGGCTGAATTGAAAACTCCCTCAGCTAAGCTGATGACTGTGTGAGAAGACCTTTCACTTGATGAGATTTCTGTAAAGCAGCCTTGTGGATGTCAGAGCAGATATTCATGTGGCACTGTAGGTTTGCATTGACCATGGCATCTGGAAGACAGTCACGGAATGGCCACCCAGTCCTCATCACAAGGAGTCCCAAGAAGCCTGACTGATGTAGGACAGAACACCTTGGGGTGATCTCCGTTGTATTGTTTCCCACAGTCACACTGCTCTTTGCCAGTCCACACTCCCCTTGAAACTCTTGGCTTTCATAACATTTTTTGTATTTCTAAGCATGACTTACACTGTACAGTTTGAGGTTCTGTCCCTGTGCCTGATCAAGATCAGGGGAGGATAAAGCTGTGAAGTGAGGGACTGCTGTACCATAAACCTGACCTGCATCTTCCTGTGCCAGGTGTGCAACTGAGCATTCATCCATTTCCTACAGGTTTCCCCTTCCCAGAAAAGCTGTGAGTGCTTCAAACACAGGCCTTGACATTGAATGTGTATCTCAGAGCCTGGGACTCCACGACTCTTTTTCCTCTGAATTTAGGCAGAGGGAAATTTTACTTCCCAAGTTGAAGGCTTTTTGATGTTTCAGCTGAAATCTGAGATGCTTTACTTCTTTTTGCTCACTTCTCCATAGATTAGAAGCAACTGTACATCTTAACCAATAGATTCAGTTATTGTATCAGTAGCTCAGATATATCAAGAAAAATCTGGGTTTCTGCTAATACACTCATCTGCTGTTTTGGGATTTTTCCTCCCTATTAGAACAGTCAGGTTTTTCTTCTCTCTTTATTTTAAACAAAGCAAAACAAAAAGTAGCAGGCTGCTTTGATCTTAAGAAATTATATAAACCAAATTTTCAGCATATTTACACATGGTAAATTTGTTTGCCTTTAGAAAGACTGTGATGCCCTGTGCATTCCTGGGTGTCCAGTTTGTATGGTACAGTTATTTATATCCCTGATATCTACCAAAAATGGTATTGCATTTCTCTTGGTAATTCTTCAAACCTGTCAGGTTTGTGACAGGAAGTGTTATAGAGCAACTATGTATTATCTGTGCTCTCACTAAAAAAATAACCTGCTGGGACTTTTGCTTTATTACCTGTATTCTGCCATACCCACAAGAGGATTTGCCCAAGTCATTAGCTGTTCTCTGTAATTAGGGCTGACCTGGTGCGTTTTGGTCCTATTTCTAGCAGCTTTTAGTTTTCTGAAGTCATTCATTTGGGCATTGATGTGCCTCATAGTGTTCTTCTGTTGCATATCTTCATTACGTTTTCCCATCGGCTGAAGATTATCTTTCTCCTTAGGAAGGAAAGTGTGGGAAGCGCTTGAACGTTTTGATATATTTGGGGCAAGATTTACTATGCTATGCTTGTAATTCCTTCAATTTTAGTCTGTTTCTTTTCTTCCAGTCTAGTCTGTTCAGAAGATGTGAATGTTGATGCTGCTGGGTGTAGTAAATGTTAAATCTGTTCCATAAGATTTCTGAGGAATGTGGTTTGTCCCCTGCCCAGAGCTGCATGTGTCCACTCCCAACCAGACTGGATTTAGTCTGCTTTCTGTGAAGAATTGTTACACTTGTGTTCAGTTTATTAAATCAGATAACCCTACACAGCGAGGTTACGTTCCAGTCTTCTGCAGAAGAGATCTTTGTGTCTCAGTCTCTAATTTTTCCTACATTTCACTGGTAACTCATTTAATATAGCTTTTTTCCCTTCCTCCCCCTTGCCTCTCCACAAAGTTTGAGGTGATCCAATTGTTGGAATTACTCGGCAAAAGAGAGATGATCTGTGGGCCATCTATATGGATGTCTCTCCTGCTGTAGCCCCTGGAGAAGAAATAAGGAAGGACAGTTAAAACAGCAGATGGAACAGAGCACTTCACACAGGTGTATTTCCCAGCTTGCTTGGCTGGCTCAATGGCAAAGATGTTTGCAGTGGGTCATGATGTTACAGCAGTTTGAATATCCATGATACAATTTAGCAAATGCTTAATTGGTTGTGGGTTGTTGTTTTTTGGGGTTTTTTGGGGTTTTTTTTAATCTAGATAATAAGCCTTCCAGTTGCTCTGTTGAAAGAAAAAATATTACATTTTGAAAATTCAGATGTTGCTTTAGGGAGGATTATGTCAGTGTTGGTCTTTCCTGTACGTGCATTGGTGCAGTTAATACAAAAGCTCTTGTTCCATCACATGGGTGTGTTTCACACCTTATGCTCCCCTTCCTCCCCTGAAGGGGACTGGATACAAACACCTACATGATACTGGGCCATCCAACCTTTTAGGAGCTCAGAATTAGATGTGGAACAGCCTTGCAGCTGGTCTCATGAGCAGCTCTGATCACTTACAGTGTAACTGCAGCTTCAAGCAGGCAGGTGCCACCCAACTAACTGGTCGTGGGATCCTGAAGCATCGTAGGTGGGATCTCCAGGGAATTTAGTTGCTAGGAAGCATCACCTCCTTAGTGAGCTCATGCAAATTAAGGTTTATTTTTTAAAAGGTTAGTAATTTAGTCATGTTTGGGAGTTTTCTGCAGACATCAAAACACAATGATTTTGCCTTGACACCTTGCAAGTTTATGGTCCAAATCACAAAACCTCTTGAGCTGTTCGAGGAGCAACCAGAAGCTTTTCACATGAATAAATCACTCCAGTTTCCCATGCCTTGCTTCAGAATTAGCTTGAAAAATTGTGGCTGACGTCATGCCAAAAATCCAAAACAGCAACAAAGCAAGGGGGAAAAAAAAGCCTCCCAGCAGACGCCCAGCATGGAGAATATTGCCAAACTTGGGTCTGTTTGTGCCAAGTTTATAATCAGGCAGCAACAGGGTCTTAGTAGGTAATGCTCTCAACCCACAGCTAATGAGCCCCTCAGCGCAGGGAGTAAGGAACACTGTAGAGAGAGCCTGATAATACTGTGTGCAAGACACAGATCATATCTGGGAATAAAAAGAAAGGAGAGCATGATCTCTGGGCATCAGATAAGGCCATTTCTGTGGATATTACCCTTACTAAAGGAATAAGTGTTGTAATGACAAATAGATCTGCAGGCAGAGTTTAAGGCATGTGGACAGGTGTAAATTTTCCTGACCTAGGTGTGCTGTATTTTGCAGTCCAAGCCACAGCACTGCTTTTTCTTCTCTAGTTTTTTTTTTTATGAAATACAGGAGGAGGGAGATGGTTAAAGTAATTTTCTCAACAATAATTCTGCCTCATCAATACTTCATGGATTTAATAGATTTTAGAGTTGCAGTCATTTTGGAGATTACTTTATCAGCAAGGTTCAGTGGAGGTTGCTGAAACTAAGTGGAAGACAGTGCATGTCTGTGTGATACAGGATGCTGTGGTATTGGGATTTAATTACTATGAGATTTGCTTAGGGGATTTCTCTGTGCTATAGGTGAAGCTTTATGTTGGGCACTAAATATATTGTGTATAGGCAAGTGATCTCTTCAATAAGAGTTTGGTATGGATCTCCAGTAACAAGTGTGACTTTTGTGTCTTTTTTCACCTCATACCATAAGCACGCTGCTCTAGTTCTTCATCTCTTATTACATCTCCCTCTCATGTAAATGTTCATCTGACACAAACGTAATGAAACTGCATATAAAGGATCATGAAGGGGAGAGACCTCATTGCAGATTACCAAAGCTGAATATTTTTGGACATTGAGTTATTTATATTATCATTCTGCTAAGCTCAAAGATAAAAGAAAGCCTTGGACACAATCCAGAAAAATCAAGAACAGAAACTAAAGATGATGCTTTAACACGTGTCTTAAGAATGCCTGCAGTGCTGTATCACAATACCCATTCTGAAATTAAAATTAAGATGGGTGGATCCTGAAGGCCAGTGCTCAGCGATAAGGGAGATTATTGCTTGAGGTGTCACACTCCCATTAGCTGAGGTGGGAAAGCTCTGTTTTAGGGAGTGCCCCACATTGTTCTAGTGCTGCCCTGCTAGCAAATGGGAAACAACATTCATGGGCTCCAAGGGGTCCTCTGCAGCCTCCACTGGTCTGGAATAGTCAGCTCTTCCCAAGACATATTATCACTGGTGGTGATTTTTAAAAAATATCCGGTGAGCTTAAATTTATGACAAGTTTGTGTCTGTGTTAGCTCTGAAAATCGCAGAGCTATCAGAGGTTTATACAGCCTTCTCATAAATAGCATTTTGTCCCAGTGACCTTTATACCTGTTCAGCACCCACCTAGAGGAGTCTGCCTAATACAAAAAGTCATATTGCTGCTATTGTTTTTAAGAAGAGAAAATAATAAAAGATTCAACTGTGTAAATGTCACTCCTGCCCAGCCCGTTTGGTATTACAAGACAGGGAGAAGTCTGCTTTGAAATATTCCCCTGGCAAAAGCCTGAAAAGCCTTGAATATTGTGTGTGCATCCTTGATCATGTTGTGCAATGGCAGTAGTGGAAAATATAAAACCTACTATCTCGTTCTGCTAGGGTTTGAGTGTTGTGCAGAGTGCTGAGCACTAGTCTTCCTAATCTTACAAGGCGGTGTTGAATCCTGTAACAACCTTCCAGGAAAGCTGTGACATAGCTGCCATCATAGAAACATGGTGGGATGGCTTGCATGACTGGAGTGCTGCAATGGACAGTTACAAGATCTTCAGAATGGACAGGAAAGGAAGGAGGGGAGGCTTTGTGTATTAGGGAGCTTTCAGACTGTTTAGGTTGAGGATATTCACAATAAGGTGTGGAACACCTGTGATATGAGGAGCAGCTGAGGGAGCTGGGGTTGTTCAGCCTGGAGAAAAGGAGGCTCAGAGGGGACCTTATCACTCTCTGAAACTACCCGGAAGGAGGTTATAGCCAGGTGGGGTCAGCCTCTTCTTCCAGGCAGCAAGCCATAGGATGAGAGGATATAGCCTTAAGCTGCACCAGGGGAGCTTTAGGTTGGACATGAGGAAGAATTTCTTCACAGAAAGGGTGATTGGGCATTGGAATGGGCTGGAGTCACCATCCCTGGTGGTGTTTAAGGAAAGACTGGATGTGGCACTTAGTGGCATGTCTAGTTGACATGGTGGTGCTTTGGTCATAGGTTGGACTCAATGATCTCAAAGATCTTTTCCAACCTAATTGATTCTGTGTGATTCTGTGATTTCAGATAGCTTTGATTTACTGATATAAGTTTTGTGCTGTTATTTAATTGAACTGCATTTCTTACCTTGTATTTTGTTTTATGCGAAATTATGATAACTAAAGGTAGTGACTTTACAGGAAGAAGGATAAAAATAGCATGAGACATTTTAGATTCTTTGTAAAATTATTAGTTAAAAATAGACATAGGTGTCAAATAGTATCTGAATTGTTAACTACTTTGATCCCTGGTTAACAAACATTCCCATTCATGCAGTTAAGATGCTACATAGAAAGAAGACTTTATATGAAAGAAACTTCAATTGTACACTATGGAAACAGGATTTTGGGTCATCTTTTGTCCTCTTTTGCTGCTCATCAAAAGTTAAAAGTTTGTCTTTCTCTTCAGTGCGAACTTACACCCAATTGAAGTTCAGTATGCTTTAAGTTAGTGGTTATGTCAGTCACCAGCATCTGTTACTGAGGGATGCTGAGTCTGGCTAGCTGTAATTGGACAGCATCATCAGTCTGGGGACGCCCTCATTTTCCATGATATTTGTTGCTTGTGCGTGACACTTAAGAGTTTTTGTCCATTTTTTCCTCCTTCTCTAATTCCTCAATATTAGGGAATTAGTGTCTCTCTGCATGCCATTTACTATCAAACATAATCCCCTTTTTCCCTATTTCCTTCCATTTACATCCTCTGATGAGAAATATTTAGGCCACTACATGTCTTTATTCTTGTCAGATACAGGCTGATAAAAGATCTGTTACAGGAAATTCTGCCCTATCTATAGAGCAGGGTATCTCAAAATATATGCTCAGACATATAGAAAGCAGAGACTGACAGCTGATAGATGCTGTAGACTTCTCATTGTTTTCTACCATGGCCATTATGCCAAATGTGTCAAAACATAGGGAAACAAATTTGTATACAAGTGAGGGGGCATATTTTTTGGCAGGGAAGACAATGCAATATCCACTGTTCTATTTTTAAGATACCCATTATGACCATTTTGGTATCTGCTAAATGCCTTTGTAGAAGCCCAAGATCATTGCATTTGCTTTTTAAAATGCTTTTTCTCTTAAGTTTTGCCCTCTAACTGACTGTAATTACACAGGGAGGCTTAGTTTCAGTTTAACCACTGGCTTTCCTATATGTCATTAGATAGTGTTGGGGGATTATCCGGCACAGTTTTAAACTGCAGTATATGTCTTCATTTTCCATTTTGGATTTAGACTGTTTATAGGCTAAGTGTTTTAGATGACAGAGGGAGAGAGAGAGAGAGAGCCCTAATCAAAGCTGACAAAGCAGAAGGAAAGCTTGTGCTGAACTGTGAGGCTGTTTGCAACAGCCTTTTGCTCACCCCAAGGAAATAGGCGCACGCTGAAGACACAAGCTACATTACTAGTGTAAAACAGAATTCTTACATGTTGATACTGATATATTTCTGTGTTAGTGCAGCATGTGCCTTCCATGTGTATGTCACCCTGCACATGTGATGTAGGTGTTACCCAGACACACTTACTTCTCTGGTGATGCACGTGGAATACGCCATTGGCTACTACCAGCAATAGCCAAGCTTGCACGGAACTGCAGCTCCTGCCATGCTCTGAGCAGTTTCACATGGTTCATGCTCAGCAAAAGGTGTAGCACCCTTCATCTAACACCACCTGCAGCAGTGTGCAAAGGGACTGTGTATTACATAACAGGCAAAAAGCAGCTCAGCATGAAAACACTTCAGAAGGTAGATGGATGTTGAGAAGAGCTCTGAGGAAGGAGCTCCGTTTCCAGGCAGAGGAGGAAGCACTTGAGCTGCTTGCTGTGCACAGCCAGTGGTCTTTGGGAAGAGCTCACGTTCACATCGGTTTTCTTAGTTTGCTTTACCATCCAGTTTAGGTCCCCTAACTTGCATCTTTTCCATACTTTCCATACTTGCATCTTATCCATACTTTTCTGCATGTGATTTGGGTAAATGTATGCGAGACCTGAATTTTAAGTTTTGTGGGAAGCACAGATTGTTACTCTGGTGTTGCAAGACTCCTTTTACAGCACTTCTAATTTTCCAGAAAGCAAAATAAAATGATGGGGTTTGTTTTGAGGCATATATCTGAGACAGCACTGAAAGTCATTTGTATTGCAAGGGTCTTCTGATTGCTGTATGAAGTATTTTTGTTAACATCAATAGTTTCTATTACTGTATTAAATATTTCACTGGTTGTGCTTCTGATTAAAGAAATAAAAAATTCCTGTCACTTTCAACCACCTCTTCTTCTCTAAGGAAACTCTTACTTAATACTTTGACAGTCCAGTACCATTCCAGGCCACCATCCTGGTTCAGTAGAGCTGTAAGAGTGCTGCTGTGTGGAGAATTTTTGTGTCAGGTTATCAACACTGTTCTGCTTTCACTGTAACCAGCAATTCTCAGGGTATTTTTTTTTTTCCCAGATTATTTCTCCTCTTTTTGAAACTGCTTATGAATGTAGTCAATGTCTTGCTATGCTCTTTTGAATCTCTTATGTCTGGGATAAATTCCAGGAGCTTTATGGTGCGGCATTAGGTTCCACTGGGTTGAAGATGCTTCTACTTGTCACCCAGACAAGAACTCTCCTTAACTATTTAATACAAGAAAAGAAAAACAAACAGAAAAAAAGCAAAAGCACAATAAAAAATACAAAACCATTTTCCTGTTCCAGGGTGCAGGGCGAGGACACCCTAGGCACAACTGGCAATTAGTTGTATATTTTCTTCAGGTTTTTAAGCAGCTCTCATAGAAATCTGGTTTTTGATGAACAGTTTTCTAATGACAGTGGACAGTGAGAGCAGCAAATTTAATATGCTCTGCAAGTCAGGGATTGTTGAAGTACTAGAAAACTGTGAAAGTCTGAGAGAAACGCCCTTGGAGCTTGCTTTGTCTGCTCACAACTTGCCCTTTCTTGTGTTGAACTGGTTTGAGTCCAGGTTGTCTGCCCTAGGCTCCTCTGTGTCCGTGGAGTGGGGGAGTGTGGAGGGAGCTGATTTTTTAATTTTTTGGGTTTTTTTTCCTTTTATTTTTAACCCAGAACACATGAGCAAAACAACAGGCTGTATGCCAGTTGAAATCACGGTGGTTCATGCAAAGTGTCAAAGTAGCTGTTGGTGCTGTCAGAAATCTGTTCTTGGTTAGTTTGGCAAGAAAAATAAACTATTAAGTGACTCTCCAAAGGTATTTCTGTGATTATGTGGCAGGTAATGACACATTTACTGTGTTAAGAAGCTTGACTGTAGCTTGCTTGACATGTCCAGCAACCTCCAGTTAAACTTTCTGTAATTTACAGAAATAACTCCTTCTGATATTGCATGTTAGTATCCTGCAAGAGTATAAAAACATCTAAGCCATCCTAATCTATGTGTTAAATTTTATAGGTGTTGCTTATCTTATGATTAAACAAAATCTTGAGAAATCAGATTCTTCAATGGAGCCCAGTTAAATCTTTTGCAAGAGCTGCTAAAGCTTGCAAATAGAAGAAACTGACACTGCAGATCATTTCAATCTGTATTATCTCATCAGTCGGTAATTTCCAAACCCCACTTATTATGTTAATGTATTCAGTAACCAGAAGAAGGCTTAAGTATGTGAGAAATCATACTTTTATGTGCTGCAAGTCATCTCACCTGTGTTATGTTTGTTCTGGGTGAAAAACAGTGTCTGACTGTGACTGGGAGCCTCTCCAGGGATCTCACCCTCAAATCTGCAATGCTGTGATTTACAGGAACAGCCTTGTGATGCCTCTTGAACCTTTTGGAGCTTCCTGTTTCTTTCTTAGTCTTTCCAAGACTAATGTAATTTTAGCTACTTCTTAGCAATTAGATTAGGCACAGGCAATTTCCTTGCAAAATTGCCTGAGCGGGTTCTTCCATAAACTGTAATAAACTTGTTGTGGTTCAGCGATGTTCGGCAGAATAATTAGACTGGGCTTCAGCACCACAAATAGGTATGTAGTTAAAAACCACAGATCTGCTCAGGTGCTTGTTTGAGTTTCTAGAAACATAGTCTCTGTCATGGCCATATATGTCTTCTGTTTATGGTTTCTGCTGCAATCTATGCATCATTCACTCTGGAAAATCATGTTTTAAGTACATTGGATGATAAAGTCCTTGCACCTCTTATCCCACAAATGTGCCAATGTTAGACATTTTAAATTTGTGCCACATTTGTATTTGGTGTTTATTTTAAAACAATATCCCTGATTGTGTTTATTTTAGAATAATACTACTTTAAAACAATATCCTTGAATGTTCAGGGATCTTAAGACAGAGGAAAGAGAGCAGTTAAAGATTTCATAAAAATCAAGAAATCACCTTTGTGAGCTTCTTTCCAAATAAGCCTGAGAACTGTACAAACCTGACAATTTCTTTTTCATGCCAGGGCTGTATTGATTTTGTGCAGCATGACACGTTCTGCTAGGTCTTTGTGCAAAAGAAACTGTGCTAACCTCCTGCCCCTTCCCCTATCAACCTCATCACTTTCTGGCTGCATATGTCTGGTGCCCCTGCAGCTATCCCCATAAACACTAATGCCTCTTTAAACATCATTTCTCAAGCGTTTTCCTCTTCATTTCAGAGAGCACAGAGAAAGCCGAGTGTGCCTGTTCACACAGAGACATACCATTGTATTTCCAGCCAGTAGTCTGATTGCTAAAAAGAAAAAAAAAAAAAACCCCACCCATGGGTAATTAGTACTGTGTGGGTAGTTAATCGATTTAAAATTAAATGCCACTGGTGCTGCTGAAAGGTCATACTAGGTTTTGTTATTGCTTTGAAAAAAATCTGGTTTAGTGATGACTGTCTCTGAGAAGGGATATTGGTTCTTTGTGCACTGCCTGCAACAAAAGAGAAGCTGGGGGTGCAGTTTCCACAAAGGATGCTGAAAATTTTATTATCACCTAGATCATGGGTTCCTGTGTTGATTTTAAGAGAGAAGCCCTTCAATGTAAGGAAGCTGCTGTATCTTACTCACAGCAAAAGGAGCTCACATGCCAGCGGTCTTGTGGGTGAGATAGGAACCTCATCTCCTGCTTCCTAGTCCATCATCCTTCTCATTAGATGATTCTGCCTCCCAGGCAGACTGATTACTTCATATTTTCATTCATTAATGATTTATCAGACAGCTCCTCCCCTAAAGGCTCATCTCCTCTGTTATACTCACAGCCCACACGCAACCAGCAACATGTAGCTGCCAGCTGGCACTCTGGCTTTGGGACAGTAAGCTGCTGGTAGCCCTTTCCATATATCCTGCTGCCCCCTCCTCCCCTCCTTTCCCAGCTGCTTGGCTCACCTGCTCCTTGGTGGCTTCTTAGATTGCACCCAAGCCATGAAATTCCCTTTCCTCCTATGCCATCTCTCCAGTCTGATTGTTTAGTGCGCTTTTTCACAACTATTTTTTCAATTAAAAAAATAGGAAGAGAGAGGAGGTGACCCCACCTGTAATGCAGCCACACTTGTGTCTTTGTTATGGAAAGAGTGGCCTCTCACTTTGGTGAGTGGGTGACTTGGATTTTAGTAGAGAAGTAGGAGTGCTGGGGAGAGTCTGAGCGAGCTGTGTCTGTGAGCAGGAAGGTGTGGGTTGGCAACAGTTTCAGGTTTTGCTATCAGGTGCTTGGCACAGCAGCACTGTTGAAATCCCTCTCCAGTTGTCTGTGAGAAGTGATTTTTATCACGTTGCTAAAGATTAACTCTATTCTTGTTCTCTGTTCTGCTCCCAGGAATCCAGCATGCTCTGAGGTCTGGGAAAGACAGTCCAAATGAATTCTCATGATGAAAGGGGGGAAAATCCAGAATTGTTTGCTACTGTCCAACTTGTCCGCTGCAGGCAGGTGGTGACTGAGAGCAGTGGGAACAAGGGCTGCAGGATGGGAAGAAAAAAATACAAGCTAGGAGAAAATGAATAAATGAAACTCTCTTGAGTCATTTATACGTGAATGTATAACTCTTGAATGCTTAATCTACTCTTGGCAAGTGGTGACTGATAACTAATTTTCTGTCTTACCTCTCCCACACCCTCCCAGCGTCTTCAGAAAGGACATGTGACAGAAATAATAAATCTCATTATTTTAACAGGCTAAAATGGAAATTATGGATTAAAAGTGCTATGGATTCCTCAGTAGAGAGAAACTGACTGTTCCTAGGATGCCTAAAGTATATTTTCACTCTCACTGTTTTTGAGATCTTTCTGAATTATTCAGGGTTCTCCATTTACCTCTTTGGCACAACACTTTCAAGCAAACCAGTGTTAAAGCCATCAGTGTGCACCTGAGCAGCCCTTTTGCTCCTACTGCTAGAGGGTAGCTAGAGCCTGACTCTGCTCGGACTTTGGGGAAATCTGGATCTAAATCTAGATTGGTTTACTCTAAGTCTCTGAGTTGGAGCTTTGTGCTGCTGTTTTAAGGAGGGAGATGGAAGGTGAAGGGGAGTTCAGGCTGACACACATAGTGGTGCTGCAAGACTGATCAGTTTGGATGCCTTTGGCTTTGGAGCGGAGAGAGGTGTGTGAGAACAGTAGCTGGTTGTGTTCTTTGTGCAGCCAGGTGTGTGAAGAACCAGCATCAGCTCTGAGGGTGTAGGAACTCTTGCTGCTCCATGTCACAAGAGGCTTCAGGGCTCTCACAGAGCAGGTGGAAAGCCATGGCAGGGCTCTGGTCACACAGGCTGAGGGGAAAGTGCATTGTACATGACTCAGAACAGGGGAAAAACCAAGAACAACCAAGTAACTTATTTCAGGGGGTAGTCTGTGAGCAAAACAGGGACTTGGGACACAGGTCTTGCAAGCCTCTAGACCAAGGACACAGCCCCTTGCTTGCTGTGAGATTGGTGCATCCCAAAACTGGGGATGAGGATGGCAACTGAAATGGATAAAGCACTTCATGCATTAGCAGGTGTGTCAAAGCTTCTTCCAGGTCTCTAAGTAAAACCTGTCAAACCTGGCACACGACTGTCAGCAGAGCTAAAGGCTTGTTGCCTGAGGAGATTTCCATCAGTAAAGCTGAGTGTAAATTTACAGCACCTGACTACTTCTTTCTTTCTTTTCTGTATGTTGGCTGTGTTACTTGTGCATAGGGTGCATTAACTGTGCAAGAAGATGCTGTAGTGCATGGAGTATGCACTGCATTTCCACCTAGTGCTAACTGTCTGGGGTAAAGCACAGTTTACCAAGCAGTTGTTTGGTTTTTCCTTGCATCCCATCTCTTAGCCTTACCACTTGGATTGGAGCACAGGACATAAAAAAGAGGGACTCTGAACCACACCTTTTCCATGCAAAATGTGTGCTTCACTTTTGTTACCTTACTGAGTTTTTGCATTTGTCTCTATCTTGTAAAAGGAGTGAGAGAAGGATTTTTGTAAGTGCAGCAGGTCTTCATATGACCTGGCAGAATCACAAACTGCTGCAGTTAGAAAGGGCATCTGGAAATCATCTACTCCAACCCTCTGCTCAAACCAGAGCCAACTTAAAGTTGGTGTCTCAGAGTCATATCCAGATGGGGTTTGGACATCTCCAGCAAAGAAGACTCTACAGCCTCTCTGGGCAACCTGTGCCACTGTTCAACACCCTCACAGTACAAGAGTTTTTTTTCTCATGTTTAAACAGCATTTCCTGCACTTTAATTTGTGCCCATTGCCAGTCACTGAAAACTACTGCAAGGTCTTGCTTTGTCTCATTTACTGCCTCCCATGAGGTATTTATATACATTAATAAAATTGTCCTGAGCCATCTCTTCTCCAGGCTGAAGAGTCCCAGCTCTCTCAGCCTTTCCTTATAGGATGGATGCTCTAAACTCTTATCCATCTTTGTGGCCCTTTTACTGGATCTGCTCAAATAAGTTCATATCTCTTCTGTACAAGGGAGCCCCCAAATTTTCAGGGATCCCTAAATTGAATCCAGCACTCCAGTCATGTCTTACCAGTGCTGAATACAGGGATCATATTTCTCAACCTGCTGGAAATGCTTTTTCTGATGCAAGCCAGGAGGGTGATGGCCACCTTTGCCATAAGGGAGCATTGCTGCATTGTGTTCAACTTAGTGTCCACTGGAACGCTCAGATTTTCTCCTGCGGTGCTGCTTTCAAGCTAGTCAGCCCTGGATTGCCTGAACCCTGCTGATTCAGGTTGACATTTTCAGCTTTTTCTCATGTTCAATCTGTCTGTGGCAGCTATTTCTCTGTGCAGACTATTTGGTCATTTTACATAATTGCACTATTGAACTAATTAAACTATCATCCTGAAATCATGTCCTGTGGAAAGCAGGTTCACAAAACAACGCTCAGTGAGGCTTGCACCAAAATGGAACGTGTAACCCACCTAACATATTGGGGTTTATTTCCTCCCTTTTTCTCACGCTTAAATGTAAAATAAGCATTATACCGAAGGAACCAGGCAAAGGCTAATTTGCCTCATTTGAATGTGAAAAGGAACCCACATCCTTCCTGTGCCCTGCAAAGAATGCAGAAAGACTTCACAGAGAAAACAGATGTACTAATATGTATCACTTGTTGGGGGCAGGGGGAATCCAGGGTGCTGCCATTAAAGCAGTGCTGAACTTGCAAGAAAACTAAAGCACCAGCATACAAAATATAGTTCTGGGAAGCTGATAAGGTTGGGACTCTTTTCTTTTGCTTACATTTATGCTCCTGGCATCTGAAAAACTGCTCTGAAAAAGTCTATGTATAAAAGGAAACATGGAGCCTCATTTTTCATGCTTCATCTTCGAGGAAGATGGTTAAGTGCCCAAATACAAACAAAAAGCAGAGGCTCCAGCCCAGCCTTAGGGAAACCTCCTGCATTTCAGAGACAATATTGGCTTGCCATAAGAATACACTACTGACATCATAAACAAAACAAACATAACTTTTCTAAGTATCCCTTGATTTTATTTGTGTTTTAAATACCTCTCTAATACGTAAATATGAAAGAGTTTGTTAGCTCACAAAAAATGCAGGATACAGTGGGGAGTTTTAATGGTCTGATGTTTTTCAGCATGGGAGATAGAGAACAAATGAACTCAGATGTTGTTTCTACAGCTATGCAATCCAAGTCAGAGTTCTGTTCTTTCCTGACCCATCTGTTTATCCCTTTCCAAGAACTTTGGCATTGAGCAGTCAGCACTGACCGGTCAGCTCGTGAATTTGCTGGTGTTTGTAACTTCCCAAATTCAACAACTTGCCTGATGCAGATTTGGCCCTGTAGCAGTATAGAGTCTCTTGACAGCTTTTAGCTTGCAGACAGGAGGCAGTAGCATGTGGCAATTTATAATTTATTATATACATGTATTGTCAGTCCCAGTAATAAATAGGAGAAAGCATTTAAAGAGAAAACTTTAAAGCAACCTCAGACTTCCTAAATTAAAAACTGGTTTTCCAAAAGCAGACAAGTGAAGTGTAGCAGGTACTCAGATTTCCTTGTTCAGCAGTGGTAGCTGAGTAATATCCATGGGTAGATGCAGTGCTTAGTGAAGATGTTGTGTTCTTTTCCCTAAATGCAGCACTATGGACATTTTCTTACAGTCTGCAATACTGAGGTTCACTTCAAATTTAACATTTCCTGCTTGATCTGCTGTTTGCACCTTTACGAAGTGTTCTTTATTCACAGGAGTTTTAAATCTATCCGGCCACGGATAAGACAGGCTCAATAACCTTGAAAAGAGAAATTTTAAGCCCACTTACCTAAATCACTTAGATGAACGTGAATGGAGCACAACAGCTTGAGGTGTTTGAGTTGCAGTTTAAGTGCTGGCTTGTTTTGTACAATCAGGGTAAATAAAATCTTGGCCTTGAACTGGTATCTGTGTATTGGAACAAACATCTCAATGCAGCACACTGCAGAAGGAAGGAAGCAGAAGAAAAATTAGATCACTTTCCTGCATTATTTCTTGTAAGTGTAATCTTCTTACGTATGGAACACACATTTCCTGTTGTAAAAATATTGTAACAGCCTGCTGTAACCAAACAACAAATAGTCTGCTGTCACTGAAAACTGGAGTCAGAGGAGGATTTTTAGAGGGAAGTATTGGAAGACTGCAGATGATCAGATCCCTCATGCTCTGAAAAGATAGTGAGCGTGAACTACATAACCGCTGCTGTGATTGCCCTAACAACCGCGGCTTTACGATGTGGAAGAAGTAATAGACTGACTCGTCATACAAATGGCAGTGCAAAGGTATAAGGGCATTTGGTTCTTGCTTTTTGTTTTGTATCATCTGTGCATTTAGACAGAACCATGTGGGTATCTTTATCCCCTCTTCTTCATGTGCCTTTATCCTGGAGTGTACATGCTTTCTTTATCTCTGTCTACAGTGATATGGGTTTGTACCCATATTCTACACATTCTCTTACAGCACCGTTAAGTCCCAGCTGCATGAACAGCACCAGCTGTGTTTTGTGATAGGAATCATGGAGGTGAGAATCCAGTTCATTAACAGAATCACCAAACACAAAATTGTTTGCATTGGAAGAACTTTTAAAGTGCATCTACTCCAACACTCTTGCCCTGGTCAGGGACACCTGCCACTCGACCAGGTTACTCAAAGCCCCATCCAACCTGACATTAAACATTTCCAGCAATGGGACACTTGCAGCTTCTCTAGGCAGTCTATTCCGGTGTCTCACCACCCTCATTGTAAAACATTTCTTCCCATATCCAGTTTAAATCTACCCTTTTTCAGTTGAAAACTGATTTTTTTTTAAAAAAGTCACTACAGGTCCTGGTAAAGAGTTTCTCTTCATGTTTCTTGTAAGCCTCCTTTAAGACTGTTCTAAGATCTTCCTGGAGTCTTCTCCATGCTGAACAACCCCAACTCTCTCAGCCTGTCTACATAGGAGAGATGTTCCATCCCTCTCATTATCTTCATGGCCCTCCTTTGCACCTGTTCCAGCAAGTCCAAGGTCTGGTGCTGGGGATCCCAGAGCTGGGTGCAGAACTCCTGGTGGGATTTCACAAGAGCAGCGTATAGGGACAGAATCACCTCCCTTGACCTGCTGGCCACGCTGCTTTTGATGCAGCCTAGGATTCAACTGGATTTCTGGGCTGGAGTCACATGTTGCCAGCTCATATCCATTTTTTCATCCACTGTACCCCCAATACTTCTCCACAGAGCTTCTTTCAGTTCCGTTATCTCCCAGTCTGTACAGATGCTGGTGATTGCCCTGACCCAGGTGCAGGGCCTTGCACTTGGCCTAGTTGAATTTCACTAGATTTGCACAGTCCCACCTGTCAAGCCTGTCAAGGTCCCTCTGGATGACATCCCTTCCCTCCAGCGTGTCAATGGCACCACTCAGCTCAGTGTCATCCGCAAGCTTGCTGAAGATGTGCTCAATGTCACTGCCCATGCCATTAATAAAAATCTTCAACAACATAGGCTCAGAGGAGATACGAGGAAGAAATTCTTTACTGTGAGGGTGGTGAGGCACTGGAACAGGTTGCCCAGAGAAGTTAGTTATGGGTGCCCAATCCCTGGAAGTGTTCAAGGCCAGTATAGGTGGAGTTTTGGGTGAGTAACCTGGTCTAGTGAAAGATGTCCCTGCCCATGGCAAGAGGTTGGAACAAGATGGTCTTTAAGGTCCCTTCCAACCCAAACCACTCTATGATTTTATGACCAAATTGTTTATAACTCCTGATGATTGGTGGCCTTAAAATCCTTATTGACTGAAACTTGTGATGCTTATGCAGGTCCCAACATAGAACAAAAGATTCTGCGGCTTCTGATGCTCAGCCAAACTGTGGACCACAACTTGTGGCCACAGTCTTGGGGCAGGTCGCATAAAGGGCAGTACACAAAGGACAGAAGTCTGTTTTTACTTTGTGTAGGGGTGGTTTAATGTTCCACATCAAGTAGCTTCAGTGGCTGTTACACACGATCGCTCTCCTCTCAGACCACACTTCCTACGGACATAGAGGTTGGAACAAGATGGTCTTTAAGGTCCCTTCCAACCCAAAACAGATCCAGGCTTTTATTGTGGTAGAGTGACCCACACAAGTAGCTGCAGAAGAGCAAAGTGAGAATCCTCACAAGACTTTCTCTTCCTGGAAACACTCCAGGCACACAGAAAGGGGAAGCCTTAAGTATCTCATCTGGTTTTTGCATTATACCATTGCAGACAATCTTTCTGTATGGACTGATGGGGGAGGAGCTGGAGGACTGGGAGAAAAGAAAAACTGTAAATAGCAGAGCTGGAAGCCTTTCTTAGGAGAGGAAGTAAAAGAGAGAGGAGGAAATGAGCTTGGGATCTGCTTTTTTGTTTGGTTTTTATTGTAGAAAGTTGAGGGACCAGCCACGTTCAACCCTGGTATTTTCCCCGATGAGTTCTGAAAAACTGTTTCATTGATGTGTGGGTCTTCCTCTTTTTTTACAGAAGTCATTTCAGGAGCAACATCACCAGGTGGAGAAAAAAATCTTTAGCTCAGTCTTTTATTCTCAGGATAGACCTTGTGGCATCCTTGATCTGGTTTCCTACCATAATTCATCTTTCCCATGGAAAAAATATTTCCAGCTTCTCTTCTTGCTGTCCCTGTGCAGAAAAAAGTCAGTGTTGCCTCAGTGTTCTCTGATGTCAAACTATGCAGCCTCAGAGCATGCTAGAGCTTGGATATTTAAATGAGTGGCAAGGCAGGAAGGTATAGTCCTGACAATTGTATTGAAAACAGGTCCATGCAGCCCCCTAAATTTTAGAAGCATGTGAGAAAGGGAAGAAGAATGGTTTACATTACGTTGAGGGAACTATGCTAGGAACTCTTTTGAATGTAATGTGGCCATAAAGGACTGCATTAGGCTGTTCCTGGGGTTTAAAATTAATATCTTCTATAGGACAGATGTTTTGTGCGTGTAATGTGCAAAGAGCCAATTATATACACAAATCATGTAAATTTAAGCTATAAATGAATGCTGTGTATACATACAAATGCTACTTTAGAAACTTTTCTCTCAGTTCTCCCTTTCTTAGACAGCATGTATCAGTATTGCTGCTGGGAGGTGGGCATGTGTTTGGCTGGGGTTTGGGTTGTGCTTTGTTTCCTCTCATTGTTTTCTTCAGTGAGGAAAGGAGATTGGGTAAAACTCTTTTCTGGTCTCTGTTGACATCAGCACATTCGATCTGCCTGCGTCCAAAAGAATTATGTCAAAGCAATTGCCTGCATTTGTTTCTTAGCGTGTTCTCCAGCAGCACTGTCGCTTGAGGGTCAGACTGGAATACATTAAACTGGAATTGGGGCAGAAACTGCAGCCAGCCTCAGGTCAATGATGCCTCTTGAGATTTGTGAAAGTGACACTTCTGGGGTTCATTGCATTAAATTCCATAGCATCTCTCTGTCTAGTCTGGGTGAATTACAAAGGCAGATGGGATGGTTAGTTTCACATTCTCCCATTTAATTCTGTGTCTGTGTGTCCAGAATAAAAGGAAAAGCCTTGCATCTGATTTATTTTGCAATATTTCAAAAAAGGATTTTTTAAAATCCATGTATTAAAGCCCTTTGCTTCTATGTAGTTTTTATCATTATAGTTAGGAAGATTATCATGGTTACTTCATCTGTAAAATTCTATTTCTGGAGTCTGGCCTTTGTGATCCTTGGTACATCTTTTGACATAAGCCTTTACAAGGTTTAAAAACACATTTGCATGTGTGCTTAACAGAACATCCTCATGCTGTAGGATGTAGCTGGGGTTGTGCCAGAGGGAGAGGGGGAAAAAGCATCCAGGAGGACAGAAAGTATAAAGATGCAAAAATGTACAATTCAAAGGGTACATCTGCAGGCTCTGATTCGTCTTTTATTGGTAGCTCTGAAACCTTGTCCTCAGTCTGCTTTCCCTAAACTTCTGCTCTGTTAGTGACTAAAGAGTTGCCAATCACACTTTTGGGTCTTGAGAACTGTTGATAGGAATGCTGGGTATAGCAGAGCTGAAGTGGTGGGACGTGTGTGAATGCATGTACACATACACGAACATACACACCACACTTGGACAGGCCTTTTTCCTCCCTGAATTTTTTACAAACTTTCTTGCTGTGACTCACTCTGCAGAAGCTTTGTACTGTATGTTTACTGAAGACAGGATGTTTCTTTTATGTTTGTGACATACAACCAAGATTTTACTATGCTGTGTTTTAGCAGGCATCACTAACTGAGTGTAACCAAAAGTTTGAAAAACACATTTTTTCCACCTGTTGAACATAAAAAAATCTGTAGAACCATAATTAAGTTTAATTAGATGTTTGTATGATATAACGCCTTCTAAATCTCTGGAGTGGCATATGTGAACTAGTCCTGAGTTCAAGTAATTGAGATTATTTTATCTGTTTTATTTGCAGAATTTACACTGCAGCATTCAGTCCTAAATGGGTTCATTCCAGCAGCTTAAAATGAGATGATGCCAGCAACTGGCACAAATCAAACACTTCCAGCCTTCCCACTCCTGCACATTGATAGGATTAATACTTTCTGGCCAAAGGCCCAGGTTAAGACAGACAGCATGCACAAAAGCTTGTGCTGTCTCCTTAAAAAACACTAAATTTAAATATTGGCACGCTGTGAGATGAAGCAAATTCAGTCACCAGGGCCCCACAGCTGAACACATGGTCCTCAGGAGCCCAAATGCCCAACCCCGGCCTTGGGACAGATAGCCAAAAGCTTTCTTGGCAGCACCCAGTTCCCTCAGCATGCAGAAAGGGAAGGAGAAGACACGCAGATGTCCTGAGTGACCTGGGACATTCCTGCAGGAGTAGTGCTCATATCCATTCATTCTGCTTAAAAGATCTAATTTGTTTTCCTGAAGAAGGTAGCTAGTCCACTGGTTCATCCTAAAAGGGTGAATTTGGGAGAGGAAATATCTGTGAGGTATGGAGGACTCTTTTTCCACAGCATAATTCTCTGAGGTCACCTTCTGTGGCCGGGGGGTGCTGGGATGAGATCCCAGCCAGATGCCAGGGACAAGGTCCCAGTGGCACACAGCACATGAAGTGAATTGCTGAAACAAGGAGTCACTGGTGCTTTCTCAGTGGCAGAATCGTAACAACACTCGTCAGTTTCCTAAAAGTGGTTGCCTTGGCATCTCAGTGTGAGGAGCTTTGTACAGTGAGGTTTTGTGTGCAGCCAGGTCCTGGGAATTGAGAGAGGCTGCCTGCAGATCCTGCAGAAGATGGACAGTTGGGTGTCATCTGTACTTAGATGGCACTTCATCCCCAAAAGCCTGGGGTTCCCCGGAGATGTTTTGTAAGCTGTGAGCAGGAAGGCTGCCAGGATTAATACCCTGCTAGGAGAAGGAGAGTTTCTTGGTGGCAACACAAAGCACAGTGTGATGCAGTGACCACTCAGCTCACCTGCAGGAGCTCCTGCTGTGTAACAATTAACCCAAGCCGTGTGGGCATGCATCTTTTTTGAATCAAGCACGGTTACTTTCTCAACTTTGCAGAGGTGTGCAGTACTTCATAACCTGTGATGCAAAGGGTTAATTACCGGTTAATTGCCTATAACACATCATTGCTGAACAAGCAGAACAAACTTGCCTGTTCACAGCCTGGATTGGAATAATTTTCAGTCCTGATGCAATTTCTACCTTTGCTAGATCAGAAAGTGCCGCTACCAAATTTATTCAGTGTAAGAATACTGTTATACCATGAACAGAATTCCCTCTAAGATTTTTGTTTATAACAAAGCCTTCTCTAGCCCACTGTTTTCAGTTATTTAATTTCTCTTGCCTGAACTCTCTTCCAGTTTTTCCAACAGTTTTTTTGTGAAATGGAGCAGCAGAACCTAATACGTTATTCACAGAGCAGAGGAACAAGAACCAAATACAGCGTCACCGTAACTTACCTACTCATCTTTTGATTTTCATTTGTTTGTACAGCTGAGGCTTGCATTAGCCCTTTTGGCCACGGCCTTGCGTGGGGAATTCATGTCGAGCTGATTGCTTCCCAGGACGCCGGGTCTCATATTCAGTCTCTGCTTCGGAGGATAGAGTCCTCTCTCTCCCTCTCATCCTGTAAGTATGGCCTGGATTCTTCATTCTGATAAGGTGATTTTGTACTTGGCCATATTAAGCCCTAAACTGGTTTCTCCCATCTTTCTACAGACCCCAGTCGCTCTGTGTCAGGCTTGTCCTTTTGTGGTTTGTTTTCTGCCATTCCCAGTCTCGTGTCTGACCACAATGACTTAACTTTAATCCAGGTCACTAATAAGACTATTAAATAGTAAAGGGATGATCACCAATGCCTGTGGAATCCAACAGGAACCCATTTGTTTGCTAATAAATAGTTTCCCATTTACAGTTACACTTCGGGTTCCTTAATTTATCAACTTTTTAATACTTTTTAATATTGTGGACTCAAAAGTGACTTCAGTATAAAATAGTTCTAAGGTTTTAGCCTGATCTTATACAGTGCTCTCCACCAATGGAGTCCTGCTCTCCATGCAGAGATGGAGCCACTCCATATAGGCTTCAAAGCGTTTATAAAGATATTCTACAGAACAAGTCAAATGACTTAAATTTGTAATACTGTTAACAATGCTGCCTTCTTCAAGTGAACTTGTAATTTTTGCAAGGAATTACATCAAATTAGTTTGACAGGATCTATTTTCCTTAAAGCCGAGTTAATTGACTTTAATTACAGAGCTTTGAAAAAAAATATTAATTGAGACTGATGTTGGTTGTTCTATCCTCTTCAAAGTACTGGAAACTCATCCAACTGGCCTGTAATTTCTTTCTACCCTTCTCAAATAGTAGCCCAGTATGAGCCTTCTTCCTGTCCTTGGTCCTCCCCCCAGGGGCCAAGAACTGCTTTAGATGCAGTAGCAGCTCCAAGGCTACCTCTGTAAACCTTCTGAGACAAGTTTATTTCTAGCAACTAATCTGAATCACCCAGAATCGTTTATCTGCTGCTTAACATCTCCCCTCTCCAGGGGCTGCTGTGGTGGGAAGCTATTTCATTAGCATCATCATAAACAGATCATCCAGCCTTTTACCTGTGTGTTAATCAGAAACATTTACTGAATAACTTCTGCTGCTGTCATATTGTTATGAAAGATTCTACAATTTTTATTTTCAGAATTCATCTTCATAATCTGCTTAGAAAAATTTAAAACTGATTTCTGATTTTATGTGCCCTTATTTTTTTCTAGTATCTTCTTGATTCCTCTATATAATCTTTGTTTTTAGCTTTTTTTGCTTCCTATTATCTCTTCCTCTTTCACCTTACATGTACCAGTTTTCTCTAAAATATTTTATATGTTTTTTCACTTCCCTGGTAAACCCAGCTGTTGGGTTTTTTTCGTTGTGTGTTATTTTTATCTAGCCCATTTCCATGGTTGTAACACTGTAGGCATTTAGGAAATGTCTTAAACTGTTTGCAGATGTCAGCAACTTTCTGTATGTTCTGCCTTCAGCCTGATTTGACTCCCATTCACTTTAGTTTTGTGAAACTGCTTCTCAGAAAGCATACACTAGGATTTTAATTTATGTGTCTGTAAAGAGCGTACACTCACATATTGCATAAAATTCTGGTCTGGATTTGACTGCAGACGATGTTAGCTATTTGTACAGGAAGTGTTGGTCCTTTTCAGTCTAAATAACCAGTGAACTTCTGGTTTGTGATCGTTTCCTCTGTACTGAGACAAAGTCTCGAGCAGGAATGCTCTGGCTCCAGTGCTAAACCACGTATGACTCACAGGCAGTTCAGGTGTAGCTACATCACGCAGGCAGCGGTGGGTTGTGCTTGTGGCCAGCACTGCAGCTCCTGCCCATTGCAGCCCTGGCTGGGGCAGGAAGCAAGTGGGTCCTGCTGAACGTGGGGTGGGTGACCACTTGTGTGACCACCGTGGGGTTTAGCTCGTGTGTGGTGGAGTTCAGCTCTTGGCCCTGTGGTGATCATGCTGCGGAACTGTTCCCGTCCCCTCTGGTGCTGCGAGGCCAATGCTGTAGATGACTCATGCAGCTAATTGGCAAGAGCTTAATTTCACAGGGTTAAGAGGCCAATCCTTCTTTTGAATTTAGGGGTTTGTAACTTGGCATTTGTAGCCCTTTGGAAAGTACAGGCCTGTGTTAGTGCTAGTGACATAAAGTCTCCAGAATCACACAAGAGGGGATTTTGTACTTCTTGTATGTAGGTGTTGAAGAAGCTCATCATCCCTCTAACACTGCAAGATTATTTATTTCGAAGCTGTCAGTCACTCAGATGTCATTTGTGACACATATGTCCTGGCACCACCCTCTTCCATTTGGATTTTTTTAATTGGCTGCAGCTGTTTCTGTTAATAATATAATAGTCTAAATATAGCTATTATTTTTCAATAGTACTATTTTGCATTGCTGCTTTAAGGTCGAAGATTCCTGTAATAAGCAACTGAAAAGGGTCATCTTCTAACAGCCTTTGCTTTGGTTGATCTTCTCCTCGATATCATGGTTTATGCTGAGTGTACTTGTGGTTGCCTATTTGACCTGACTCTCCCAGTTAGCCTGGCTCAGAGTGTCAATTTGTTCCCTATCAAGAGGTTCATTTCTCTTTACAACACAATCCACAAATCTGACATGTGTCCCCTGTGCTGTGGGGACAGCACAGTTGTTAATTTCAGTGGCCTTCAGTTTTTTGTCTCTTTGTGCTAGGAAACAGGGAGGAACTCCAGACAAGATGTCCAGATCTCCTGAATTGTCAAGAGTTTTGTATTTCATGAGGTGTAGCACAGAACAGTCATTTTCAGTGAAACCCTCCCTGTTTGCTCCAGACTACTATCCAGTTTTGCCTTTTTGTTTTAGATAAACAGAAATAGAGAAACCTCTGTGGACTCTTCCTCATGCACTGAAGGTGTAGAATATACCTCTGGTCAGTTGGGTTCAGCTTTCCTAGCTCTGTCCCTTCCCAGACCTCACCCTGCCTACTTGCTACAGTGGCAGAGTGAGAAACAAAGAAGGTCTTGATGCTTTGCGAGCACTGCCCAGCTTATAACTTAAATATGGGTGAATAGCAGCAGGGTTTGGGATGCTGTGGAGAACCTGAACCCTGTCCAGACCCAGTGAACTTACCTAAGGTGTCATCTAGCAGTAAGCTGCTGTCATACATTTAACCACAGCAGCAGCAGCTGGGTTTGAGACAACAGGTCTCACTAGACAACATTTCTGTGGGTGTGTGAGCACAGGCAGAGTTTCTGTGTGTCCCCATAAGTGGTGTAATCAGTACCTTCAGCACTCACTGCCTTTATCACAGTGTGGTTGCCACCCAGCCTGGGGACCCTGCCTGTCAGCATCTCTGCTGTTGTAGATGAAGCCAGCTATAATGATGGTGAGAAAGCTGGGGGTTTCTTTGTGGCCTGGCAAATACTTGCTCGTGTTTAGGAAGAAGAGTATGTTTTCTCCCAGTGTAACTGGACAAATAAGGGATTTAAATAACTATTAAAATGTTAGCAGTAGCAACCTAGAAGAAATGAGAGCTCCTTCAGGAGGGAATGGTGTCTGGAGGGGTTTCAAAGTCTCCTGATTTGAGACTTTGCTTGCTCCCTTTTTCTTGCTGTCACATCCTCCAAGTTCTTCAGTCACAAACCAGAAATCAGACAAGGCAGAGAAGGGGTTAGTTTCATTCCTGCATGGGCTAAGGGGGATGGGGAGGAGCAGTGAGGGGGTTTTTCGAGAGAAAATCTTTTTTTATGCCTCTTTCATAGTCCACGGTGGCAAACAGGCAGAACTTCTTTACTGCGTCCTTCCCCTTTCCCCCCTTCCTTCCCTGCCCATCCTGATTCACATTTGGCACTCTGCTCTGTGCCGCTCCCATACTGTGGGTCAGATGAACACCCATTAATCCTGGGTAGAATCTAAAAATAAGAATTGAAAGAAAAAAATCAGACCACTGCGAATCAACTTGCAATCATCTTTCTGTTCTCCTAATGGGAGAAAAGAAAGAGGAAATCAGTGGATACACTGTTTTACTTCTTCTCTTTCCAAGACAAAATTATTCTGGCATTTGCAGCAGTTGTTCTCTTGCTATAGGTTTTCTAATTTACACACTTAAAAGGCACTTTATAATTTAGGTGCATTAGCTCAAAATGCTTATGCAGACCATCCACCCACTTCTCTCTGCTCGTGAATAGAGCTACCACAAGCAGCCTGATGAAGGAGGAATGTAGCTCAAAATCACACCATTGAATTTACATGGTGTGCTCTCAGAAGAGCCAGAGATAGATCTGTCCTTTGTGGGGGTTAACTAGAGAGTAAGCAGTGTGTTTACTGTGTGTAGCTGCTGCCATTAGTTCTTAAGTTCAAAGATTCTTTTAACACATTTAAGCATAAAAAAAAATCCTATGTGCAGTTTTGTGGAGCTCTTCATTTTATGAGTGTAAAACCTGCGGGTCTTCCCTCTGAAGTTAGTTATACATAAGACTTTTTCTTTTAGATTACAAGTGAAGCTTGGAGGTTCATGGGAAAAGACTAAAAAACACAGAACCTTTTCTCAGAACTACTGCATTTTTCTAGGGCATCTTTTATTCAAAATAATAAAAGCCCTGAGACAGTACAAGGCATAACTCAGTTACTGTAACTTTAAAAGATTGCAGCGTGAGCCTTTAATTGCTTCTTGTGTTTTTTTCTGGTTTGGTTTTGCTGAAAGGGATGTATCACAGGGAGTGGAGGAGAATTCGCTGTTTTTTAGAAAAGATGAGGCCCTGACATTCACAGACTTGGCTGGCAAAGAAGCTGCACAAAACAAAAGGGTGGAGACAGGTCCTTTCATGGGCAGTTTGGAGGGTTTATCTTCTCTTCTTGCACTGGGGAGCTTTTGATTACGACTGCCCAAACAGCATTGTGGTAATGCAGCTTCCTGTGGCTTTGACAGGTGACATCCCCACCAGACAGCTACCAGCCAGTCCCACCACCACAATTGCCTCTCAAAGAACACATGGACATGGTTATTGTTCCTCTTGCCCAGCTGGAACATTGACTTCCTTTTTCCTCTGTAACTTGTAATAAAGAGATCATATAGCTGTATGGATAATAAACAGATTGTCTGGGTTGTAGTAAATCTCCTGCCAGAGAGGGACCAAGACATTCATCACTCTTCCTTCCTGGCCCTGAGTGGCCACTCGCCCTGCCCCATGGACAGCTGTGCTCACAGCCTCTGGCAGAAGCCAAGGCTCTGGTTGTAGCTCAGTGAAATCCTTCAGCATGCACCTTCTCTTCCCTGGTCCTCACCCCTGAGGCTGGCTGAAATTAAACGGGCAAGGTGAAGCCCAGACTCTCATTTTTCATAACTGTCTTTTAGTTCTGGTGCCAAAGGCGACAAGAGGGAAGGCAAGCACAGGGCCACGCTTTGCAGGCATGTGTTAAAACTTAAACCTTGTCTGTAGTGTCAGGAAGCTGTTGTTTCCAGGGCTGTGTCCCCAGTCACTCAGTAAGGGGAAGGAACAGCAGGGCAGAACATGGCACTTCAAAGCCCCTTCCAGGGTCTGCTCTTCTCACAGCAGCTGGAGCTGCTCCCTTTCCTGACCCCCTTCTGCCACCATTGTAGAGCACTTCCAAAGCAATTGCAGGCTGACAAGAAACAACAGTAAGAGCACTCCAGCGCTGTAAAAGGCATTTGCTTTGAACCAGGGCAGTATGGCAGCAGGAGCTCAGCTAAGACTGCTCTTCCTGCTCTTCCAGCCATGGATGTCCATGGACACTGGGCAGCAGCCTGACTTTTGGCTGCTGCAGATGAACAATTGAACTGCTGGGGCTTTTTCTGCTCAGCCCACTAAAGCAGAATCTGGGAGTGAAGCATTAGAGGTCTGCCTTAAAAATCAAATTATTCAGCCCAGGAATTTTTGAGTTTTGTTTTGAAACATACTTGAAGTTTTGCCCTGGTGTTTCTGGCTTTTTATTCAGGAATATGACTTTGTGTATGTGAGATTTTCTGCATATCTTTAACAGTCAGAGGACATCCAGTGGTAGTACTGTGTCTTCTCTGATTTACATTTTTTAATGCAGCATGACAAGTGTGGTGCACGTGTAGATTTGCAAGAATTCTACATAAATCTCCAGTTTTGTTCAAGGCTGAACCAGATCTATCACAATGGTGTAAAATTGTATTCTTTCTAGATCGGACCTTTGTATAAAAACTATATGTATATATAGTAACCTGCAACCCACAAGCCTGGGAAATAATGATTAACACCCAGGAGTTTGAATTTTGAAGTATTTGTTGTATCTTTCTGACCTAAAAATTGTGGAATCACTGGCTAAGATGGAATGTAGGCAGTCCTTTAAAATGTCCCAGAGTTAACAGATAAAAACAAAAATAATACAATAAGTGCTGCTGTTTTATTCCATATCTTTCATATGAGTTGGCTTGAAACTGACACAGTATTAATTCTGGAAATCCAAAATGCTCCCATCAGCATAGATGTGAGTCAAAGAGAGGTCAGCAAGAAAAACACATGAGAATTACTGACCTACATAAGACTGGTTTTAAGTGCCTGTTTGTTGCCCAACTTTGAATGCCTTCCTAGCCACTTGTAATAGTCAAAGTGGGTGAGTGAGAATTTTCTGAAAACTGGGGAGTTTAATGTGTCTCAGAGTTGTGTTTCAAAATATGTAATCCATCAGTTTCTCTTTAGGGAGCTACTAATAAGGCATGGAAAGTAAGACATTTCAACTTGGGGGTAAATTTCTGTGTTGATTATTCCCGCTATACAGCCTGCAGGAGGCACAGCCATTTTTAAAGTCCCTTTTAAAAATTCTTGGAGTTCTTATTCTTGGAAAGCCTTTTCTGTCTTCCTTGAATCTTCACGGTAACTCAGAATGTGGCATTTTGAATATTAAATCCTGCAGTAGCTCATAAAATTTGGTTTATTTGATGTCACAGACTGATAGTTCTGTGGTGCTTTCAGCATAACATAAAGCACCAAGAAGATGGCCCTTAGAGATTTCATTTTTCCCAGCCATGCTGGATGCAACCCTTAGTTTGATTCATGCCTGTTCACCACAGAGACTGAATAAAAGCCAAGGATTTTGTGCTTCTGGTTTCCTTTTAACATAACTATTTCTTAACTCAGCTTCCCTGCTGATGCTTTCCAGACAAGGTTTGTAAGACTTGGTCAGAAAAAGGCAATTGCCAGTTACCGTTCATCCAGCCTATCCCTTTCATGTTTTTTACTGAGAGAAGTTTCCTTAAAAATATGTCATCAGATTTCATTCCAGAGAAATCCAGGAGAAAAGAGAATGCACCCTGCTGGGTCTGAACTTGATCTCCATCTCTTCAGCAGGCTGGAGCTCTCTCCTGTGCCAGTTCCCTTTTGTGTACAAGGGGTTGGAGGACAGAGGTGACAGCATGGATCGAAGGGTGCAGGGTGGACAGGTTTTTCCCTGCATCTCCCAGTACCTTTCTCTCAAACACTCTTAGGACCTATTTTCTCTTACAGCTCTAAAAAAAGAAAGTTCTGAAGATGTACCATAATTCAGACTTTCAGCTGTGAGTTGCAAAACCTCATGAGAAAACTTCTGATGCTTGGAAGGAGTGAATTTACACCATTCTTCCCCCCATCCATATGCTGACTATTGCAGAAGCAAAGGTTAATCAATACTTTTTGCTTTTCAGATATCACATGTTGGTGCTTTTACTTTTAAAATAGAAGTATAGAAAAAAAGGATTTTTCCTGCTGCTCTTGGACTTTTCCTAGGCTTTGATTAGCTAGCAGAGGATGGCTTTTGTTTTTGTTAATGGAGTGGATGTCTGGCTTTGTTGAGTGTTTCAGTTTTGGCTTCCATTTTGTATCAAGAACATAAAGAAAAACCGAAGGAAGACAATACACAGTAATAATAATAATGTTAATTCATCTCCTTAGCTTTCATCTGTTTCCTACCTGAAAGTGATTAAGGTGCTATGACTATATAAATTATTAATAATGATACAATGAATTTTGTTTCCTTGTTGCTAATGTTTCCACGGTGTGGGTGGAAACTTCTCTTCTGGTTAGACACATGTTCGATTGCTTGCAATATAAATGTTGAAGTCAAATAAATGTAATAAGGACAAGAAAGAAGACAACATAATATTTATTTTCATTTGTCTTTAAGGAAGTCTCAAAACCCATGCAAATGGGGAGTTTTATGTTTTCATGAAAACATGTTTTACACTGCCCATAAAAACACAACTTCCAAATAAACAAATTCAACTTGCTTGCATTAGAAATGTTCGTTTTAATTAGGCCAGTTACATACCTTTTAACATTACCAGTGTCAGACTGTGATAATGCTGTGTGACCCATAACTCACACATCTGAGAAATGCTGCCTTTCCTAGTGGAAGTGGATTAAAAACTTGTTCCCTTACCGTAAGATACACAGCATGTTGGATGAGCAACATTGTGTGCTCATCTCTAGGGAGTTTAGTGTAAAACAACTCCAGATTTTGTTTGGTAATCTCAGAGCTGACTGAATAATTCCAGTCTTTCACAGCTCCAAATGCTGACATGCAGGAAGATGAAACTTTTGCATATTAAAATCCTGCTCTGCGATACTGAAAGAGATTAGTTTTTGGATTCCATTCATTGACACAAAGGCCAATGCTGAATGGAGGTGATATTTATTGTCTATGAAACCCCTGAGTAAGCTGAAATCACTTTGGGCATGTACATGCATACATGTATTCTCTCACATTTAGCCAACTCCCCACGATGCTGTTTCTTTGAGCCAAGAACAGACAACTTTCAGGGACTTGGCTTGAAAAGATGTGTGCATGGAACACCCTCTGTCACATTTTACAAGAGGCTGCAATCAAGCAGTCTTTATACTTGGATTGTCTAGACACTGTGACAATGGGAGGGGACAAGTGAAAGAAAAAGTCAATTTTGTCAGTCGTTCACTTCACATCAAATTCTCCTTCCCTGTGTGCTGCCATTGCCAGGAAAAAGATAAAGCAAGCAAAAATCAAACAAAAATCAAGACATTCATAATTCACTAGTTCTCTATACATATAATTCCTGGTAATAAAAACCCAAACCATTTTTTAAACTACCAGTACATATGTATACTATCCCCTTGTTTATTCACTTTTTTCAGAAGAAATACTTTTAGCAATTTTTCTTTTTGCAGCTGATTTGTCATTTCAACTTTTTCCTTATCAATATGTAAATGAAATATGTAGGGTTGTCTTGTCAGCAGTTGTAAATTTATACGTGAAATATTCCCAGATTTCAGTGGGGATTTTTTTTTCCCTGCTCAGCTGAACGTTTGTGAATGAGCAACAAGAAAACCACTTTCCCACCCACTGGTCTAGATTTCATGTTTCTTATCTCTTTTTTTCTTTAATTTTCTTCTCTACTTTTTTCATGAAAGCACATGGGAAAAAATAAGAGGAGAAACAGAGCTGGGAGGGGAGAGGGAGGAGGTGATAGAGTTTCACAGGGATGTAAATCTGCAAGCCAACAAAAAGGCTGTGGAATTCTTCTTTAAACAGTAAATCCTGCATATCACTTAGTTTCTTTGAGGTGAATAAGCCCATGTTGCAGCTTTTAAGCAGGCTGATTTAATGGCTTACTCTTCCCTGCTCAGGTGGTCAGCATCTCTCTGCCCTTCCTGTTGAGCTGCGATTTCTCTTGTGGTACCTGTGGTATCTCCCATGCAGCGTTTGCTCGCTGCCCATGTTTTGCTCTCTGTACACAGCCATGCTTTCACAGAGGTGTAGCAGGGTCCAAGTAGTGAGTCCCAGACTCATCCCTCCTGCCCAAAGCCTTCTGGGCTCTGTCCATGCTGAGATGGATGAGCCGTCACCCCACAGGGCTCTTGCCTTCCATGTGGTCATGCCTCACTCCCTGGCAGTGCTCATAGGACTCCTGGTTCTGAGAGGAGCCAGGAAAACCTCAGTTCTGAGGGACATCTCCAAACAAAGGGTCTCCAGAGCCAGACTGTCTTGCTGTTGAAATGGTAAAAGCAGTAGTCACGATTCCACGAGGAGTTTTTCACAGCTGGTATGAAGCTGGCCAGGGCACCTCTGCCTCTGTCATGGTCCCTTTGGGCTCACCTGATGTCACTCCTGGTCCTGGATGCACAATGCTCTGCACCTCCAGCTCCAACCCAGCTTCCAGAGCAAGCAGAGGCGGGAAGTCAGCATGGCTACTGCAGCAGTAACAGCAGCAGTGTGTTTTGCAGCCTTTGCAACCAGTTGTTGCTTTAGTTTCTTGAGGGATCCCAGCTCATGCCACCCATGTAGCAAGTGAAGAGTCAGGAGTCCATTGTTCTCTTCTCCTGAAGAGACTTAAACATTTAGGTGAGGAAAGCCTGCTGAGTGGATGTGGTGTCTTGAAGGGAATAAAGAAATACAAAAAGGGCAGGTTTAAGTCAGGCTAAGAGCAAGGGAGGGTAGACCCATGCTTACTGCAGGAAATACATCTCCAGGAAATAAATAAAAACAAAATTACAGCATAGCAGAATCATTTTGGTTGGAAAAGACCTCTGAGATCATAGCATCCAGCCTTTGACTGATCACCACCTTGTCAACTAGACCATGGCACTGAGGGCCATGACCAGTCCTTAACCCAATCTGGCTGGGTCTGATCCCTTGGTAGTCCTGTGTGTGCTTTGTGATTGCATGTAAGATCACAGAATCACCAGGTTGGAAGAGACCTTTAAGATCATCGAGTCCAACCCATGCCCTAACTCCTCAACCATGGCACCGAGTGCCACATCCAGGCTTTTTTAAAACACATCCAGGGATGGTGACTCCACCCCCTCTCCAGGCAGGCCATTCCAATATTTTATCCCTTTTTCCATGAAGAACTTCTTCCTAATATCCATCCTATATTTCCCTTAACGCAGCTTGAGACTGTGTCCCCTTGTTCTGTCAGTTGCTGCCTGGAGAAAGAGACCAACTCCACGTGACTACAGCCACCCTTTGGGAAGGTGTAGAGAGTGATAAGGTCACCCCTGAGTCTCCTCTTCTCCAGGCCAAGATGATCTGTTCCGTAACCTTCCTTGGCACCAAGGTCAGACTGACAGGCCTGTATTTTCCCAGATCCTCCTTCTGGTCCTTCTTGTGGATGGGTGTCACAATGGGCAAACAAAATGGTGCTTCTTTTTCTGAACAGACTTGTAGAATAACTGGAAGTATCTGCAAATTGTAGAAAATGCCCTTCAACAGAAGTGTTTTTCTTTTTAATTAGGCAGGTTAGATGTAGGAAGCAGGTATCCAGACTGTGGACTGTCACAGAAAAACAGAGAGCTGCTGCATAATTTTTCAAGCATTAGCACTGGTGAAACATTCTTTTTCTGAATCCCGTGAGTTTGTCAAAACCAATTTCCTGTGTTGATGTTGGAGTAAGGCATAGAAAATAGCCAACCTGGCAGCTACAGAAAAATTAGGAAATTTAAAAAAGCATAGACTTTTTATTTACCCAAAGTGACAGATACTATCTGAAATACGAAAAGAAATGTGGGGCAAAAAAAAAAAAAGTACTTCACTGTATTTTTTTCTGTTCTCTGCATTTTCTCCCTCTCTATTTATATATTCTGAAAGAAGTATGTCTAGTAAGTAATTTTTTAAGATTTTTTTTCTACTATTTCTCTTCCAACCCCACTGTTCAGAGTATGCTCTTTATGTGCCAGGTTGCATCTAAGAGTCACTGTACTGGTTCAGATCAAGGATGCATCCAGACAAGTATCTGATTCCCTAGGTTCATCATACCCAACTCCAGAAACTCAGGTTTTGTGTCTAGGTTCAGCTTGGGCCAATAGGAAAGAGTTCAGTAACACCACCACATGGATTAGAGAAAGTTAGAGCTAGCAGATGAAAGGCAACACCAGGTAACAGGTGAATCACCCTCTGTCTCCCTCCGCACAGAGAGAGCCAGGTACCTAAAATAAAGAGAGATTAACCCTGGCCCTGGTAGTGCCCCATGATGGTGCTGAACAAGAGGTTACAAGAATTAAAAAACTTGGAGCAACCTTTTTGAAGCTGTAATTTTTGAAACCCTCTCATATTCATCCTGTGCAGAATCTGAACTTGGAGTTGCTCTGCATTTAACTTCTTAATTCTTCTGGGACTTTCTCTAGTTTCTTATCGTGTGTACCTTTGCCAGCCCCACCTTCTGTTACCAGAGGTTTTAGCCTTCAATTTGGTACTGCATGAACAGGAGCTTCCTTTTTGTTTTAAGCTGTGCCCTCTGATAGCTCCCTTCTACTTTCCTGCTGCAATAATTCTTGGCTCCCCGTGGCTGTTTTTCTGCCTGCCTTGCAGAGCTCCAGCAATGGAAGAAGGGTTTTATTGTCTTCAGGTGAAGTCCACTCCTGTTTAGTTGGCAAGGTAAATATGAACCACAAGCTAAGTGCCTCATTCTGTGTTCTGAGGTTAGTCTTGAACACCTCCAGCTGCACTTTTTTGGTTGAGCCCTTTGCCTGCCAGTTGCATCCTCCTGGCAAAGAGTGAGCAAGATAGGTTTAATTCACTTTGTCCCGTGCAAAATATTGCCTGTCAGGGCTGGACAAAGATCTGCCACTACCCTAAGAGCAGGCAGGACCTCTTTCCCCAGACCTCGATGGAAAATTCCTGAGGGGAAGATTTTGTGTGAGCTTTTTTCCAACACGTTGCTGCTTATATTCAAACCACAGCAGGTTTTTTCCCGAAGTACTTAACTTTTGAGCAGCAAACTTAAAATTTGAGCCTCATCATATGTATTTGGAGGAGACCTGGTGAGCATCGACATATGAGCACCTATCCTTTCATTCTTCTCCTAGGATTTTAGATAATGGGCTGTGTGCAATGTAAGGATAAAGAAGCAACAAAACTGACTGACGAGAGGGATGGCAGTTTAACTCAAAGCTCAGGCTACCGCTATGGGACAGATCCTACTCCGCAGCACTATCCTAGCTTTGGTGTGACTTCAATCCCAAACTACAACAACTTCCATGCCACAGGAGGCCAAGGACTGACCGTGTTTGGTGGAGTCAACTCCTCCTCTCATACAGGGACGCTGCGTACAAGAGGAGGAACAGGTGAGCTTCAAAGCTTTATTTTAGTGCTCGTAGTGTCAATCATGCATCTACAGCAGAGGCCTGCCTGACTGTCTCAGCATGCTGATTTTCGGAAGAGTTATTTCATTAATTAGTGCAAAGAATTGAAGTAGGGTGGAGCTGGGTCTTCACCCCACCTTTGCTAATTTGCAGGTTCATTTGGGGCTGAGAAATCATGTGTACATGCCAGATTTGGCTAACTGCCTCATCCCTCTACCAGGGAATGTAAAATGTGGGCTGAGCCACCTCAAGTAGTTAAATACTTGGCATGGCTATATCTAAACTGTCTCTTCAACCCCCTTTGCCTGCTTGGGATCCTCTGGCTATACAGAGAGAAGGAGGTGGAGTGCCCACCGGCTGCATAAGACCAGAGAGATGAGAATCATTCAAAAAGTTTGAGGGTTCAGTTTGGTTTGCTCCTCAGCAACTGGAGTAGCTTACCTGTGGCTTATCCACATCACCTCTTGAGGTTCCTTTCTCCCCTGTCTTTTGTGATGAAGTATAACCCATCTGTCTTGTTCTTTAGGCGTAACTCTTTTTGTGGCGCTTTATGACTATGAAGCAAGAACAGAAGATGACTTGAGTTTTCACAAAGGAGAAAAATTCCAGATACTTAACAGCTCGTAAGTTTTAGTCTTGAGAATCTACTTTTTTAATAGTTTCAAACTTATAATGTTTACAATAATGTTTGCTTATGTTATTAGTAAAATCTGATGTTGAATAATCAAGTGAGGGGGGGATTTACTCTATGCTTACTTACTTGTTCTTGCATTTAGTGCACTTTTGCAAAGTGCTGTATTGTTGGGGAAAGAAACCACATGCAGCTTTACTTCAAAAAAAGTGTTAGATTGTGTGATTTACTGCTTGCATTTTACAGTAACCCCCCATTCGGAACTGAGACTACCAGCTCTGTACTTTATCAGTAGCTACAGATGTTTGCAAGGCATATACCAGCACTTTTTCCAGTTTGCTGCAAGTATCCCTACACAGAAATGAGCTAAAAACTGATTCACAGAAGAGTCATTATCCAGACTCACATGCCAAGTTTAAAAGCATTTTTGTCGTTTTAAAGGTAGGTGATGCAGTCAGAACTTTCTAAGTTCTGTTGCATCTGACATGAAAACCACATTTCCATCCTGGAAATCATCAACTTAAAATTAATTTTATCAACTGCCCATAGAAAAAAAAATCCCTTAGTGATTTAAAAATAACTTCTAAAACTCACTGTGCTACTGACCTATATCTGAACATCTTGCAATTGTTGGCTAGGAGCATAAAGTGGCAGGCTCTGTGTTATGTTCACTACTGCTATCATGTAGAGGTAAAAATGGGTTAACAACCAAATTCTAAAGGCTTTGTGATATTGGTCTTCTCCTTTTTTCTTATAATATGTGACAATGAGGCAAATTCACCCCTGGTGCAATTTTAATTTTAGTATAGCAACTGCAGGGTTGGAATCGGCTCAATGTGCATTGAAGTTTTTTTAAAAATCAGGTAATTCTGTGGAATATTTCATGAAGCTAAAGAGCTTTGATGTAGATGAAAGCACAGAAACTTCAGTTACGACTTGTAGAGGGAGCAGCAGTTTAAAACCTTTCTGCTTCTAAATTAGCGGTTGGAAAGGAACCCTTTTTAAACCTGTGATCCATTTTTGTTCACATTGCCTTGTGCTTTCCTAACCTTGCACAAACTATGCCTTGACTTGAAACAAGAAGTTCCACACATCATAAATACCTTGTACGTGCCAGTTGGTGAAATCACCAGGACTTATAGAGGAATCATCTTTGGAGTTAGAGACATAGAGAGATTCCTCTTCATGTCAGTGGCTGCAGTACATGCATTTTGAAAGTTGGTTTTCTGTAAGAATTCTCCCTCTCTTCACTTACATCAGAAATTATATCAAATAAGCCCATTTCTTTAAGCACCTGCCAATGCTGCTTGCAAACAGAAAGCATGTATGTGCAAAAAAGTAATTTGTCTGGAATTTTTTGAGGTGTTTTGATTTGGATTTTTCTTTAGCTCTCAACAAATGAAATTTGATTTCTGCTTAGGAATAAACATTCAGCACAGTACCTGAAATGACATAGAGGGGGTATCCCTGTGATTTGAACCCCAAAATTTTACTAAAGGCAGCCTGGATGAAAGAGGTACCTGCAGAGTGGTTCAGAGCAGATCCTGACTTTGGGGCTTTGAAACACTGGGCCATCCCCGGCATTCCCACCACCACATCCTGTCTGGCCCATTGACTAGCTGCCTCCTACCTCAGCTGCAGGTCTAAAATTAAGAGCTGTGAAAAAAGCCTGCATTCCGCCTCATTTCTGGCACTGCTTTGAGAGATTTAAGCTTCTCTGTCAAAGCAAAGGGGGTTGTTCTGATGTTGAGATCCTCTACGGGACTGTTTTTTTCCCTCCCTAGCTATGACAAAATACCTCCATCTAGTGGACTCTCTGCACAGTAAGGAGAAGAGATGGAATGGTTCAATTTATCAAGCTCAGTGTGGCGTAATGCCTCAGAAATATTCTACAGCAGCATATGGGGGAAGGGTTAGCACTTCAGCTGGCAATACTAGAGACACAAACAAAAAGGGCCATTTGCCTGACATACTAATGCACACAGGTTGTATTAAAATAGCGTCAACTGCCAGCCTCTGCAAAAGTGATTTGCACTTCATGTGTCTTGAACTGTAAAACTGGAAGTGTCTCCTTTTTGACTGATCACAGCTGTTTTCTAGTTGTTTTCCATAGGGTTCGTGCTCCTTTAAACTGTTAAATAAAGTGAAGTTGAAATTTTTGTTAAAGAATTCACCTTGACACAACCTTTCCTTCCAGTAATAGCTTAGACAGTGGGTTTTCTGTAACTGTTTGCTTCCAGAAGAGGCTAAATTCTCCAGTCACATTTGATAATAGTGTTTTATTTAGTGAACAAGTCTCTGGTTTATAGAGAGGGGAACTGAGAAAGCATTTCTAAGCAGTCCAGAAATAGAAAAGAGAATGCTTATTAGTAGTGGTAGGAGTTAAACACTGATGAATCTGATGCTGAGAATAAAATAGAAATTGCTAAATCCCAAATCATTGCATCCTGCAAAAAGCTGAGAAATAAACTTCTCTTAAAGCTGCACATCCTGCAGCAATGTGTATTGTCCAAAAGGCAGTACCACGTCCCACTGTGTGCACCACTGTAAGACAAAAATTCATGCTAAGCCTATAGAATGCTGCCTTAAGATGATCCTGCATGAACCTCTTCACATTTAAATGTTGTAGAAGAAGAGTTTTTGTAAGTATTTGAAAATGCAGCTTAGTCCTGTGCTACCTCCTCCAGGTGGCCAGCAGAGGGATTCTAGACAATGAAGTGTGATCCTTAAGGGTCATCAAAATGCCATGTTGATAGATGGCTTTTTGATATCTTTGGGTTTCAGATTAATTATGCACATAGAAGTTTAAAATTAGCAGTGAATGTGACATTGTGTGTGGTTTAACCTCAGAGAACAACTCAGCCCCACACAGCCACTCATTCACTTCTCCCATGGTGGGATCAGGGAGAGAATCAGAAGGGTAAAAGTGAGAAAACTCATGGGTTGAGATAAAGATAGTTTAATAGGTGAAGCAGAAGTCATGCACAGAAGGCAGGCAAAACAAGGGATTCATTCACTGCTTCCCATGGGCAGGCAGGTGTTCAGCCATCCCCAGGAAAGCAGGGCTGCATCACACATAACAATGACTTGGGAAGGCAAATGCCATCACTCCAAACATCCTCCCTTTTCTCCTTCTTCCCCAGCTTTACATGCTGATCATGATGCCATGTGTTATGGAATCCCCCTGTGGTCAGTTGGAGTCAGCTCTCGTGGCTGTGTCCCTCACACAGATCTGTGCACACCCCCACCCCCTCTCTGGTCGGGTGTGAGGCTGAAAAGGACTTGACACTGTGGGAATGCTGCTCAGCAGCAATGAAAACATCCCTGCCTTATCAACACTGTTTCCAGCACAAATCCAAAATAGTCCCATACCAGCTACTTTGAGGAAAATTAACTCTATCCCAGCCAAAACCAGAACACAGCATTCATTTTGGCAATTTTCTTATAAGCTCTTTCAAGGGTCTGTATTGGAGTAATTGCTATGGATACAGTTTTCAGTATTCTAGTCCAAACTCAGCCCTCACCAAACCTGATTACACTGGGCTGTTCTGCCTCTTCATGCCAATATGCTGCATCTGAAAGGCTACAGTACTAATCACTGCTGCAGTAATTCTAGATGTAAAGAAATGTGTACATCATTTGGGTTTAGATGCAAACAGCTCTCTCAGAAGCACGCTGGTGACAAAGAGAGGAGTTGCTGTGGCTTCTTATGGCTGCGCAGTTTTGGGTGCTGGTAATGAAATCAGATCATTGTCTTTACAGCTGTGTCTTGTTCTCACTTCTCCTCCTCACCTCTGTTTCCACAGGGAAGGAGACTGGTGGGAAGCGCGTTCCTTGACAACAGGCGAAACTGGTTACATTCCCAGTAATTATGTGGCTCCAGTCGATTCCATCCAAGCAGAGGAGTATGTGGTTTTTTTGTTCTAAAGACTCATTAGGGCTTATTAGAAGGAGGTGTGAGGAGTTGGTTTTGATTGATTGCAGTGATTTTTCAAATGACTTACCTTATATTTATTTCAGTTCTTAACTGCACTGATAAATAATTAGGTAATTAGTAACAAAAGAAGCACGAGCTCAGTGCTTTTTCAATGTCAAAACAAAGGAAGAAAACCTAAAGGAGCACAGGTCTGCTTCCTTTTTTCAATTGTCAGCTAATTTCAAGCTTTAACCAAGAGGTGCCCTTGCTTTTCCAGAACCAACTTGTAAAAATATTTTGAGTCAATTAGTGTGCAAATTGTCCATTAAAGAGGGCATATTGTATCAACAAATACAAATCCTAGGATAGGTAGGATGCCCACAAGGCATACACGAGGCTGCCTAATGAGGATCCATCTTCGCAACGAAAAGGAGGGATGTGTGTATTCGTGTTATTTCCAGTATAAAAGATACAGTGGAGGAGCTTATAGAGCTGAGCAGTTACTGCTGGAGTCTATACTTCAGGTTGTCCTTGGCTGATTGTGAAACAACACAAAAACATTGCTGCAGGAAGGAAAAAAGGCTGTAACTCTGGAAGCCTCATACAGAACCTCAGCTAAAGTGATTGAATCTCACCCTTCTGAGATTTTATAGCTGTGCTGCAACAAAAATATTGAGTACTAGTAAATCACTATGTAAGTCAAATATTTATAGCAACATCTGTACAAATACTGCTCTTTGTCAGCGAGTGTATTCTGCCCTTTTCCTTGTGTATACCCTCCACCCACCACATCTTGGTCTCTGTTTATCCAAGTCTGGCCTTTGCCAGAGGACACCAAGCGTTCTCAGCACCTGCTGATTCTGGGCATAATGCAAAGAGCTACTGCCCAGCACAGGGAACATCTACTACTTGGTTTGTCACCTTGGCTTTCCAGCATGATAAAAGAGACACAGTGTGATAAAAATGGTCGGCTGTATCTGGGTAACCATAGTTTCCACACAAAATCCTCTCCACATCTGGGCTTTGTGACACTATTTAGTAATGCTGTGTAGCATTTGTCTTACTATTTCTGGTATTTCCCTAAGGTGGTACTTTGGCAAGCTTGGCCGGAAAGATGCCGAGAGGCAGCTGCTGTCGTTTGGAAACCCCAGAGGTACCTTCTTGATCCGGGAAAGCGAAACTACCAAAGGTAGGCTGGGCAAAGTTATTCTGGCTGTGAGTGAGAAGATAATACAGGAACAACTGTGCCGAGTGTGTGAAATACTGTTTTCAGTGGTATGAAGGTAGAGATAAGTGTAATTTTGCATGTATTTGTGTTAGATCCTGACACAATTGGAAGTCTGGATAGCCTAGGTCTTAGGGTGAGTGTTCAAAGTAGAGAATAACCAAAGTACAACTTACACTCAACCCGTGGTATCTGCGGTGCAAGCCACATGGTGTGATCCTTTGAAATGCTAGATCCTTGGGGGGAACAAAAAAAAGGAGAAAAAATATTATGCAGCAGTTTTAAATTCACCTTTTAACAGGGAAAAGACTTGAATATACTTCTAATTAATATATTCATGAAGTATTCAGCTGTATCTATTCTGTTGAAGTCAAGTGGAAGGGTGTATTCTCCTCCTTCCCTCTAAAAATATTGGAGGAGTTCCAGTTTTTTAGGTGGGTGCTATTTTTGCTTTTACATTTTGCTCACAAGGCCTGTCAACATCATCTTCAAAAGCTTCACATGTATGAAAAGATCTTTCTAACTCGTACAACTATTGAGCAGAAAACCTGCAACTAAGTAAAAACAAACCTGGCCATTTCTCAATTAACCAGCAATCCAAAACAATAGCTGTGGGAGGCATAAGTCACTAGAATTAATACCATACCAGTTCTGTAGTCTAATGATGGTTCACATAATTAAAGCACTGACTTGTCAGTGCTTTGATCAGAGCACACTATCAGCTAGGCTTAGCATGCAAAATGTCATGGCTAGTGAAGGAGTTTAAAGAAGGGAGGCAGTACTTGCACTCCTCTCTCCCTGACCCATTTCCAGATGCTGCATGCAATCATCTAGAATTCTAAGTTTTGCATTATTGCCTCCTGAAGTCACTGGATTCTTTCTTTGTTGCCTATAACTCTGAAGACTGCTTTTGATGCAAAATCTGAACAGACTTGCTGTTGTTCCAGGCAGACAATTTCTTGTCACTCCACAGCTTCACCGTGCTTCCCATAGCAGTGAGGCACTCTCACCAGGAGCAAGACAGGCTCTAACTTGCTCTTTTTCTGCAAATAGCCTCCACCTGTTTTTTTTTCACCAGCAGTTGTTCTTATGTGTGTGAGGAGCAGGACTTCATCCCACTCTGTGCCAAGTTTAAAAACTCACTCATATATGAAGCCATGGATCCTAAAAACAAACACAACTCTGTTTCTCTAAACCACTTTATCAGTTTAGTCTGGTTTCCCCAGTTTTTATACAGTGATAGGGAACATGTTTTGCAGCGCTGTTTACTTAGCTAAGTCAGGGGTTTTTCTAATTTCTTGTGAGACACAAAAGCATTGGGGAAATGTAGTAATCCATCATGGATAGCCTTAGAGCAGCAAGTTTAATTTCTTTGCATTCAAACTTAAACCCCTCTGCATCTTCAAGTAGAATTTGCATAAAAGCTATAGGAAAAAAAACAAACATGCATGGTTTTTTGTAAAAAATGCCTATCTCCCTTCTCATCCTTGTGGTGTTGGAGTATGTTGTTAGAAGAAAACAGAGAGCTTGTTGTTCAAGAGAAAGAAAAAAATCAATTGGGTGGGCTCAAATGGTGTGTTCTGCCATAAGTCTTCTCAAAATGCCCTACCCCAGCTAGTCATCGTGGGCTTAAGACAGGAATTGTTTTATGACCTAGAATTGTCCCTTCTGCTTTAAATAATAACAACAATAAAATTAATCAGGATCATGTGAGAAGTATCATCATGGATGATTTCAGCATTAATTTAACCTCCCTTGATCATGGTTGCCTTCTCTTCTTACTTTCAAAATAAATCATATGGAGCTGGCTTTTCATTTTCTCGATGCCTGACTACCCAGGTACTTCATCAGCTCTTGTCTGTATAATCCTTCACCTGGTTTCAATCTCCACCTTTCAAGACTGTCTGGTTTTAGTTGTTTGGCTTTCTTAAAAAATCATTAGTATGATATATTGTAATGTTGTATTTCTATCCCAAATTTTTATTATTTTTATCTCTTGTATTTAAATTCATCGTCAGATAATAAGGAATAGTATAGATAACCAACAGCCTAAATAAATAATGAAATACATCTTGGTTCTTGTTTATGTCCAGGTTTGAACTAAAGCTCCAGTCCTGCAACTTGATCTGAGGTCAGTGGGGGTCCACAGAGGGCCACCCACACAGCTCTGATTGCAGACCTGGAGCCACAGATTGTTTACATTTTCCTAAAGAATCTAAAATAGTGACCAGATACTCAGGGAGCGTGACTAAAGAAAATACAGCTGCTGCCAGTGGATCAAAACTCAAAAATGCGGAGGTGGAGAAGACTGCCTGGAAAATTCTGAAAGGAGGCTGACAATGTGCAGCCCGGAGTGGTGGTAAAAAGCATGCACAAGATGTGCTTGCAAATCACCGAAAAGCTTTGAACTCCTGGCTGAGAGAAATGTACTGACTCGGGGAGACAACCTCTTCAGAAAACTGTCCTAAACAAACAGTATTTTTCTACACTCAGAAATCATAGAATCACAGAAAGGTTGGAGTTGGAAGAGACCTTAAAGATCATCTAGCTCCAACTCCACCAAAATAAATACATTAAAGTAAAATAATTTTTTTCAAAAAAAGAAAAAGAAAAAGATACATAAAACTACCCCTGACACTCCTTTAAGGGTGTTTCCCATTCAAATAAACCAGAATCATCTGGTTTAATTGCTGGCTCTTATCTTCCTATGTAGGGGACAAACAACAGGGAATTTGAGAAGTCCTTGGAGTCAGGGTGGAGACATTTTCCTCACAGCATCTCCCTCAAGGATGAGCCACCCACCAGTGCAACCTGTTGTTGGTTAATGTGGTCAAGGAGGCTTCTTCGTGAGGATATGTCCAAGATGGACATCTTACACTGGGACCACCTTTCATGTCACACAAAACCATTTGCCGGTGGTTTTCCTTTTCTGCCCTTAGCTGACATGGTTACCAGTGAAAGCAGCAGAGGCTCCAGAAGGAGGACCTTCCTGAGCTCTCTGCAGCTGACAGTTTCCTCTTCTCCTTTTAATGCCTAAATTCCCTTGAGTAAACATAACATTTGTCTGAGCCATGAGTGAGGACTTGTTTTCTTTGCTGCCTTTGAAATGGGCTGTGTTTTTATTCAGATGCTGCGTTGTGCTGTAAAAAAGCGGCTTTGCTTTTGACGCTGTAGAGAACCAACACAAGTGTCACTGGATGTAAAACAGGACTGTCCTCCAGAGTAAGGCACCTGAACGTGCAGATCCCATGCAGGTGGCTGAGCTGTTTTTGCAGTCAGCAGGAAGCCAAGGCTCTGTTCAGCTGCCCATGACTGCAGACACCGAGTGCCCGCACCGGCACCACACCCCAGTGCCGTAACACTCACAGAAACTGGGCAGGGATTCAGCCACCCTCATAGCACCAGAGGCTTTTGTATGGGCATATAAATCAAGCCCCTAGCCCACCTGCAGACTGCCACCACTGCACTAAAAAACTAAATCCAGCCCATCCAATGAGGTTCCTTTACCTGCCTGTGGGCATCCAGAGCCACTTAAAATGCCTGCAGGGCATCCACATGGCTGGAAAAACTGTGACAGCCTGTGGGAAAACTGCCAAGCAGCATGTCCTGAGGCATCTCACATGGCACTTAATCCCTGTGCTAGGGCATCTCAATCCCACTAGTAATCTCTAAAGCCCCATATGGATTTGGGAAGTTAAACATGAAGTTCTTGCAGATCTACTGGTGCTCAGTCTTGGTGTAGTATTACCTTCCAAAAACTGGGGTGTACAAATTTTGCTTATTTGGTTGTTTATAAAGAAGTTTGGGATCTATCCAGGTAACAACACTACCCACATATAAAGTCATTATCTCCAGAGCTGCCTGTGAGAATCTTGATATTTACCACCCACTGGCATTTACATAAAGTATAATATTTGCAGTGTAACCTGACACTTAGAATAGGAAAAGTCAATTTAATAGCCTGGAGCAGTAAATGTTAAAATGTGAGTTTCCATTTACACAGAAGTCCTGGTATCTTTCTAGAACATTGTGAAAGGGACATGGTGTGAACATCCCAGGATTTCTCTGACACTTACCACATTGTGTTAGATTAATTTGTTCTTTGTCAGGATACAGTGAGCTTTTTGGAAGCAATTTCTCTTTCACTTTGTAATATCTGACCAGGAAACCAAAATCTTTGTGACTAAAAGCTAATTACAACTGTTTATTTCTCCTTTGCTTGCAACAGGTGCCTATTCCCTGTCTATTCGAGACTGGGATGATATGAAAGGAGATCATGTCAAACATTATAAGATTCGTAAACTTGACAATGGTGGATATTATATCACAACTCGGGCACAATTTGAAACTCTTCAGCAGCTGGTTCAGCATTACTCAGGTAATTTTTCAGATGATACATGGCACTCTGAAGTATTTTAAAACAAAAGTGTTTGCTACTGAACTGATGTATGTGTAAGATGCCCTAAAGAGTCATTTGATCTATGACTCTTGCTTGTTGTAATGCATCTTCTGTTATCCCTTTCCCATTAGAGTTATAAATGTCTTTGAATGCTGTTCACAGGATACAGCAGCAGAGCTTTTGAAACCTAACACTTTACTGTGCTAAAGGTTTTGTCAGCTCTCTCTCTTTTAAGCAAACAGAATTACCAAATTTGACTTGCCCATCTCCAAGCATAAATAAGTGAGTGCTAATATGCGCCATTTTGCAGCACACTATTGCTAATAAAGCAAATGGGAATTGTCTTGTGGAATTCAGTCACCTAAAACAATGGCCAAAAGGTTTGCATATATTAGATGCATTACATATATTTTCCCCACTGGATTTTTGTTCTATGTGCAAAGTATTAACATTTAAATTATGTTAAATAAATAAGTCAATATGTGTGTTTCTTTATGCACACTATTCGTGTCCACCCACCAAACTTTTTTTTATTATTCCTGTGAATAAAGTGTGGCATGCACTATTCTACCCAAAAGTACATCCTGTTGTCACTGGCAATTGGTGTACAACAAATGCAACTTCAAAGCCCCCCAAACCTCTGCATAGGACAACTGGTTCTTACACAGAAGATAGCCATGTTTCTCAGCGTAGTCATTTTTTTAAGCAGAAATTTGTATTTTGAATTATTTGCTCTTTGGGGGTTTTTTCCCTTTACTTTAGCTTTTCGTAATATTATTAACAGATTGCCCCGAATGCTTGCTGCTCAAAAACTTTTCATAATTTTTACTTGGGAAATCAACTTCTCTGTGGGGCATTTTTCTGCATTCTTTGTATTCTGTCTGCTGTATTCTTATGCTATTCATACTAGACATCTGGCTGTCTTCTCCACCCAATTCCTGATGGGTGTATGCTGCCAGGGAGGATTTCTAGTTGTTTCTGGTGACTCTACTTCAAGCTAAATGAGGTATAAAAACTCACATATAAGGAAGATAATTTACAACCTCACTGTACCTGTTGGTATGTGCCAAATTTTAGTTCCCTGTGGTCAGCTTATCTGGGTGGTGTATTTTCCATGCACGGATGCAAAACAAAACAGATCTGGAAACAGCCATTTCTGTGCAACACGGAGGCATAATCAGTAGCATCCAGGCAGGGTAGCTCTGGAGGCAGAGGTACAGCACTCCAGAGGTTTCCCCTGTAGTCTCCAGGGACCCAGGTGAACACAGGAGCCCTTGCTCCATCCCAGCCCCAGCTGACTCAAACAATGAGGAGCTCACTCTAACTGCTCTGCTCTCTGAATTCTGGGGGGGGGCAAAAATCACAGTTGTGCTAATGAGGTGGAGCTTGGTGTTGCAAGGAGCTTCAGTGCTTGCCCACCTTATGATGCTGAAACAGCCCGTTCATCTGCATAGAAAAAAATTCTGCACAGAATAATACAAACTATGTTTGAGTCTGAAGTGCAATTGCACTTCCCCACCTTGTTCTGCTCTGCTGCGCCTGCTTTAAGATGCAAGTTTCTGTGCAGGCTTTATATTGTAGTCTGCTTTGTGCAGCATGGTATACTCCTCATCAATATGTGTGTGTGTATATATTTCATATGTGTATATATATATATATATATATCTCATTGTTTCTACTCTTGCCAAAATATCTTGCGTGAGTTTTGTCACAGTTCAGTCTCCTGTGAAGCTTTGCAAGAGACAATATCATGAACATGCCTCAAACAATGTAGGACTGGCTGCATATGCTAATGAAGGTTTGCTCTAGAAAGAATGTCAGACTTGTGTAACACCTTCAAAGAAATTTTCAGAGAGCAGAATGTAGAAAATGCCTTTTCCCAGGCTACAAAATGTCCAAATTTTCATGGCTGTGATTTTTTAGGGAAAAAAAAGATAATTAATCTTCTCCGTGTTGCTTTTACTCAGTTCAGAAACAATTCAGATCGTAATTGACAGATTATTTTTAAAAAGCTCTGTAGCTGTACCATAGTAAACCAGTCACTCAAGAGGGTGACTCATTAATGCAGCTTTGTGGGAGGAGGGAAATCCTGAGTCCGCAAGAGAAACCAGTGGTGGTCACCTTCCATTTCAGGCTGTGCAGAGACTAAAATATTTCCTGTTCTGTCTCAAATGAATATGTTTCAGTGTTCAATTCCTAATCTTCCAGGATGCTTTGTGGTATGCAACTAACAGCTGTTGTGAGTAGCATTGTTTTTATGCTTACTGTATTTGTTTCATGTCACACTTTTTTTTCTTTCTTCTCCTTTGCTGTTGGCTTCACTTCTGGCTCCATCAGAGAGAGCTGCAGGTCTTTGCTGCCGCTTAGTAGTCCCCTGTCATAAAGGAATGCCAAGGCTTACTGATCTGTCTGTCAAAACCAAAGATGTCTGGGAAATTCCACGAGAATCCCTACAGTTGATCAAGAGACTGGGAAATGGGCAGTTTGGGGAAGTATGGATGGGTATGGAGCAAAATAATTACTCTAAAATAGCTCTCTGTGTGGGGATTACAAGATGGAAGGTGAAAATGTAGGACATTGTGATCCACAAGAAAAAAAAGTAGTAAAGCTCAAGCTGTTAGGAAAAATGTCTTTGGAATCATGTCTTTGACTTTGAAATTCTTTAATCTTCAATTTTCATTGTAATTGATGGCAAAAGAAAACTGAAATTCCATGTTCCCTTGGAAGGTCTTGATTTTGACAAATTACTACTGTCTTAATAATAAATCAAGGCTCACATAGTAATCTCTTGGCTATACCCAGAAGCATTTTTCTGCAAGCTAACAAAAGAAGCCCTTACCTCCAGCATCCAAAAAACAGTGTTTGCAAATGAACTTTAATGCAGCACTGAGAGACCCTCACCTTCCATCTTTCTCAATGCATGCGTAATTTTGGATTATAAGTGTGTTTTTTTTATTAATTTCCTCTCCTATAGAGAAAGCTGATGGTTTATGTTTTAACTTAACTGTGATTGCTACGAATAATACCCCACAAACTGTTGGATTGGCTAAAGATGCATGGGAAGTTGCACGTGATTCATTATTTCTGGAACAGAAGCTTGGTCAGGGGTGTTTCGCTGAAGTGTGGCGTGGTAAGGCAGAGAATATATTTTGCTTTGGATGGATCTTTTAAGGCCCTCTTGGCAGAAATAAACATTTCAAGTATAGATCTTATAGCTAAAAGATCAGAATAGTATGAAATGTTAGTTTCTATCACCTGAAACAGTCAAACGTAAATACAGTAATCCATGGGGAAGCCTCCTTTCACTTGCACGCAGTGGTATGAGAGGTCAGGGCATTAAACTTCATTAATTGCATTGGGTTTACTTGAGTGACTACACAATTTCCAGGTATTAAAATAGGAATGATGCTAAACCTGTAAGGCAGAATGGCTAACTAGAAATTAATCTGGTAAGTAGACATTTTTCTTTCCTTGTGTGTTGTAGCACTGATGGAATCAGAGCCTGAAAATGTTTTCATCCACTCTCCAAGTTTAAAAATAATGGCAAATATCAGCAAGGTGATATTGTCAAGCTAGCTTTCCCAAGCTAGCATCCACTTCTCCAAGTCTGTTTGAAATTTGTGTCTGCAGCAGAACTCAGTAACTTAATAAGGCAACCAGGGACAACAGAGGCAAAACTCGTCAGGCCTAGCTGAGCCCCCATTTTGAAGTCCAGAAATATTGACCTTTTCAAAATCCATTGACATTGTTTTCTGCACTCTTGCCAGCTTAACTTACTCATCATGGGCCTCATTCTTTTAATGAGTATAAAAACAATAGCAGTTTACAATTTACATAAATCTTAGGATGGCCATAGCATTGAAACACAATATAGTGGCCATTTCATGAGATGGGACTCAATTTCTGTGCCAAATTGCATTCTGTATAGACTCTAAAGTTACCAATTTAAGTAAAGAGTCGCTATATGTTGTTTCTTCACAAAAAATTGAGGAGGCAGTTTGACCACTCCTTTTGTTGCAGTGACACAAAAATATGTACAGCCAAAACAATCAGTGGGTTCTCCTGGGTTCTTGCAGCTGTTTCCCATTGCAGACCTACAGCACGGAGCACAGCAGCAAGTCTGTGAGATTTACAGAATTTATAGACTACAAATATAGAAATTTATAGAATCCCACAGAATACAAAATATAGAAATTTATAGAATCTCACAGAATTACATAGTTGACCTGTTGCAGAGAAAGCTGCCTACATTTGTATTGGCATTTCCAGATAATTGCAGTTTCTCCTTCTTCTTGAATGCATGCAGAAGCTTCCAGTTGATGTTAATACTTAGTGGTCAGCTTTCTGTGCCATAGATCTTAAACTGATACAACAAGTTAAAGGAACAAATGTAAAAAAAAAAAATCAGCTATGAGAAATAAAGTGCCAAGTACCAGTACCAAGTATCTGTCAGAAATGCAAAAATTATTATTACAATTACAAAATTATGTTTCTAAATGTATAGCAAAAAATATGTTAATAGCCCTGAAGCATTACCAAAGTAGATTACACAGTAAAAATTAATAAAAAACACATCAGGTAATAACTAACTACATACAGGAGAAATTCAGAGGGAAGTCTATGCTACCTTTTTTATTAGAGAAATATACCAAAACAGAGCAAGAAAATTTAAGAATTTAAAATGGAATCAAGGCTGAGAGGATAAGTTAACATTTTTGTTTGATTTTCTTTTTTTAGACTGGAGAAATTCATAAAAGCATTTAAAAACAGACTTGCTGAAAACACTTCATGGTCATAGAACAAGTCTTGGGATTTTTATTAAAACAGATAATACACAATTAATCCTGTTAACACACGAGAGGAGATCCTATTTTATTAATGCCAGTCTGGTGCCCCATGAAACTCTGGTTTTGTTCCTGGTTCATATAATTTGTGGTAGCTCTGCAAAGTGGCCATGACTGATGGCACACTGCAGTCTGGAGCTTCAGTGACTCCAGACAAAACATGCTCCCTGTCACCCATTAGAAAAGATTTTGGCCATCCTGCTTGAAATTAGAGGCAAAACCACATCCTTCCCAGCTTACACAGGAGTGCCACTAGAGCAAAGTCCTGCTTCAGCTCTAGTTTGAAGGACTGACAGAAATTAGGGCTTCAGGAACATGCTGGGGTAGCAGAGGTGGTAACTCAAGGCATTACTCCACTGACTGTACAGTGATACCTGGCACTGAACTGGCAGAAGGAAATCAAGGCATGATGGAAACCAAACTTGCAGTGCACACTTTTGACTGATATGTGCCTCAAGCCCTCTCCAGACATTTGGGATTGCCCTTTAGAAGTGAGGAGCAGCAGCTTCTCCACTGCTCTTCTGCTATCCTCAGCCAGGCAAGGTAGACCTGGGATCTGAGCATTTGCACAAAAAAGGACCCATTTCATGGCTCATTTATACTCTGGCAGGTTGCAAAAGCTCATGATAAAGTTATTTTGGCCTAACCAGATCCCATGCAGCAGCTGAGCCCTGTTATTGTTCATTTACTTTTAACAAAGACAAACTGGGTTATTTTACACATTAGCTTTTTTCATGACACAGCCTTTGTGTACTTTGTGGGCTTTCTGCTATCCTCATGCTTAAGTGCAGAGGAATAGTTTTTAATGTGATGAACTCCTGAAGTCATTTAGTGTTGTTCTGCCTTATCACATGGGAGCTCCCTATCTACAGATCACATTCAAAGCCATGTCAGCCCTGACTCTGGAGTAGGGTTCTGGCTAGTCTGGGCAAAGGGCAACCAGAAGGCAGCAGGAAAGTGGAATTTCTGCCCATTTTAATTTTTCTTCCTTTTCCTTCCCACACAAAAAAAATCAAACAGATACCCAAAACAAAACAAACAAAAAAAAAATCCAACCACTGTTAGCATTAGTAAGTCTTCTGGGTTTCCTTTCTTTCCAGTCCTCCTCCTCCCCCTTGCAAATAGCTAAGTGAAGCCCCACCTCTTGCAAGATGCCCTGAGCCAGCCTTCCCCAGCTCTCTCCAGGTTCTTGTGGAGGCTCTTGGGTGTTCCAGAAGGCTTAGCAGGTGATGGCTGAAACATGATGCAACTTGTCCATTTCAGTGCTGACCACAAGTAAAGAGCAAACTGAAGTGGACAGGAACACCTGATCTTCTATCAGCAGCTCCTGTGAAACAGGAGGGAAAGGAAAAAGAAGGAAAAAGACACAATTCTTTGAAAACACAACTGTGTTTTTAAAATGAAATCAATTCAGGATTTGTTTCTTAGGAGGGTTTTGTTTGTTTGGGGGGTTTTTTTGGTTTTTTGTGGGGGTTTTTTGTTTGTTTGTTTGTTTTTGTTTTTCATCTGATTCAGAACAAAACCAAAATGCTAAAATGTGTTGCAAATGAGAAGTTCTGGCTTAACCAGTTTTGCTGTCCAAATCTGTGACTGGAGCTGTGTTGTTGTCTGTAGCAATTACTTGTTAGCAAGGGAATACACCAGGATGGGTTTCAGCAGTCCCATGTTTCTCACTCAGAGAAGGTTTCTGTGGAGATCACTGGAAACATTGTCTGAATAGGACAACAGCAATCGTGCCCCAGTGCCAATGGGAATATTATTTTTCAGTGTAACAGAAAAAGACTAAAACATGAAGGAGGTATGGGAGGAATATAAAGATAAGGCAACGTGGGAAACCAAACTTTTTTAAAAAAATCTTATATTAAATGTCCTTGCTATTTTTTCCTTGCTTACAGAAAGGCAGAAAAAGGAGCAGAAGGTATTTAATCTAACTAAGTGTCTGTGCTTGTAGGTACGTGGAATGGAAATACTAAAGTGGCTATCAAGACCCTGAAGCCTGGCACCATGTCTCCAGAATCCTTCTTGGAGGAAGCCCAAATCATGAAGAAGCTAAAACATGACAAATTGGTCCAACTTTATGCTGTGGTATCTGAAGAGCCTATCTATATTGTCACAGAGTACATGAGTAAAGGTGAAGCCAGAGCTGCTGTGCTTGATAATATTTTTTCTTTATTAGTGCTCCTTGGGGATCCAGAGGGAGGTGCAGTGGGGTGCATGTGAGGAAGGAGAGAGGGAACTGGAAATTAGAGTCACCTCTGGCTTCAGAAGAATTATGAATTCCACTATGAACTGGGCCCAAAACCTGATGTACAAAGAAGATTTGTACTAGCTGGGTAAAAGAGAAGTTGGTGCAGGCAAAGTGATTCCAACTACATCAGCATCTAAACTTCCCTGTCCAAGTGATTTGTATTTTCTAGGTTTGATGATACTCCATGCTGCTTCCCAAGATCTTAGCTTTTCCTGGAATCTGAGAGTTCTTAGGACATCTTCTTTCAGTGTTTACTTGTTGGCCTAGGATTTCTGTTTCTTCATTTAGCCAATCCTGAATCTTGTCACTGCACCTTGTTCTCAGATCACACCTCACTTTTGGTCTACCCCGTTATCATCTTAATACATGATTTGCACATATTCTTTCCCTCCTCTTTTTCCTTCACTTTCCCCTTCTCCCTTGTCTCTTCCTTAAGCTACTTAGCTGGTAACAGTGTAGTAAAATGAGAAAAAGAAAACTTTTTGCTACATCAGATCTCCAGCAGGGGTGCTGAGAGCAGAGCAAAAAATTTACTTGTTTTGGAAAAGCAAATTAACCGAATAGGAAACATAAGTTCTCACAGGGAAGTTTCATTGTACATTGGAGGATACCCTCTGAAATTTTAAGTGCATTCTTTCAGTCTATTTGGAGTTGACTTTAATTTTCCTGGCAGGTGCTTGCCCACCTCCCTCCTCAGAGGCATCCAAGACCTGACTAACTCATACTTTAATTGTATGTCTCAGTGACAAGCATATGCTTTTTCCCTTTAAAAATAAAGACTTTTCAAAACCCTTCTGAAGTATGGGGTTTATTTTGGCTTGCTTTACTGGTTTGTACTGTAACATTTTACATCTTTGGATCTGAGCTTGAGGTTGACGATTTATCAAGGGAGAAACGCTTAATCATCTGTCGTTTTCCTTTATTTATTAAACCAATTCTCTGACCTTATTTAAAGGAGACTGCTACACTTCCCTGTTCTGATACAAGATTAGGACAGAAGCTATAACACCCTAGGCTCTTTTTTTAAAGTAACAGGGTACTTTCTTGTTTTCCCTGGCACGGGAAAGCGATGTTCTTATAATTTTTGCTAAAGTTGCTTCCATTTCATCTCTTCTTTGTCTTCTAAAATTAATGGTTCATGCTGTATTTAGTTCTGGGTTACCTAGAGGAGAAGCACTACTGATTTCTAAGGAAAAATTCTTTGCTCATGCTACCCCCCTTGGGCTCACCAGGCTCCGGGCTGACCTTTCTTTTGGAGCAGGCTGAGCTGGGATCTGACTTCTTCCATAACTTGTGTGGCTTGGAACTGAGCTGCTGCTTTGCAGTTAGCTGAGGCCTTTAGAGAGCAGCAGGTATGTAGTTTTAAAGAGCACTGGAAAAGCTAAGAAAGATCAACTTTCTCAGTTCTGGTCAGGAAAATTTAAAACAATCCTGCTTCCTTTCCCTGCAACTCTCGTACTAGCGGCACATTCTCCTGCAAGCCAGCTTGAAGAGCGAAGTGAGTTCAATAGGAGAATTTGGAAATATTATGGGGTTTTTTGAAACTGTCCCTTGAACTTGAAATATTGCAGTCTTTAGTACTACACATATTGCTACACCTCTATTCTGATGAGTTTTTTTTCCTAACATCTCTCCATTGTGTCAACTCTGCATTCACAGGGAGTTTGCTAGATTTCTTAAAGGATGGAGAAGGAAGAGCTTTGAAGTTACCGAATTTGGTGGACATGGCGGCCCAGGTCTGTCTTCAGAGTATTGAGCTCTGAGATGCACGTGTTTTATAGCCCATGTATGTATTGAGCTTGTTTTAAATGCACGGTTTGTGTTTTCCTGCTGCTCGCAGGTGGCCGCGGGAATGGCGTACATCGAGCGGATGAATTACATACACAGAGACCTGCGGTCTGCAAACATCCTGGTGGGCAACGGCCTAATATGCAAGATTGCCGACTTTGGATTGGCAAGACTGATTGAAGACAATGAATATACAGCCAGACAAGGTAAATGCAGCAGCAGATGTAGCACTGAGGGTCATTCTTGTGACAGGGAAAGATTGGGACATGGTTTCTAAAAGCTCTGTCTCCTATGCTTTGGGCCTGCCTTCAGTAAATCCTGAGCTCGTATTAACTCCTAGTCAGAAGTTCATTGCTGAACGCATGTCCTGAAGAGAATATCTTATTTTGTTGTCTTTTCTTTGAAACCAAAATAAAACAAAGGTGATGAGTGAGAACGCAGCTGGAAATGACAGCAATGACAGGCTCTTCATGGTGCCATAGCAAAGAGGATATTTTACTCACTGGTTCTGAGAGTCTGAGTGTGGTAATCCAGGAAAGTGTATGCAGAGTATTTCTTTTGTAGTGTGCCTTCTAGTATTTACTAACCACTGTTATCACTCCTGTACTATTCTTACTTTCCTTATTTCATCCAGGTCAAAGAGTTGTGCCTCTGTGCAATGAAGCTGCATCTCTGAGCACTATATTCTCTTCCTTTCTTTCTTCTTTAAAAGTGTTTCAATAGCAATGCCATTTTCCAGTGCCACACAGGGTGCTGGGCACAGCCAGCCACTGATACACTATAGAAATGTATCAAAGAGTTTTGTAGCTTTTTCTAAAAAGCATGTGTGTTCAAACTGAGCCATGTCACAGGCTCTTTTTAGTTATTCTTTACAAGTCATGCTTAGTTGTCAGATGTCGGTCCAAGCTGTAGAGCTACAGTTTTGTTCTTTTTCTGCTGGCAGTACTTTGGTAGTGCTTGCTCAATATGTGTTGGTAAACACAACTGCATCCTTTCAGTGCCAAAGCCAAGGAGGATCCCATTAAGTCCTGTTGTACATCACCAAAAAGCACAGGCCAGCCAAGTACTTCATAACCTGCATTTACTCCCTCCTCTTGTGAGTTTCTTCTCTTGAGCGAAGTCCTTGTTTCAGCATGGACCCTGTCATTAATTCTTAGCAAACAGCTAACATCTTTCTGTAACTTTTTCTCTAAGTGCTGACAGAAGGAGCCAGAGAGTTTCCAGCACGCCTTGCCCTGGCCTGGGAGCAGCAGCAGCTCCCAAGCTGTTCTCACCCCTCTGAACTGCTCTGGGCAGTACCCAGTCACAGGGATGTGGACCACAGGCTGCATCCATCCTAAAAGGTGCCTGCTTCACAGTCAGACAGCAAGGCCTGATTATTTTGGTGGGGTCCTTGAAGAACCCATGACAGATACTAATGCAGAGCCTTAACTACTATTGATTTCAGCCTGAGGGTGGGAATTGCTTCTTGTTAGAAAAAAATAGGCTTGTGTCATTTTCTCTAGAGCAATAAGAGTGTCTGGAGAGGCTCTGGTAGACAGAAAGCTGCCGTCTTGCTGTTCCCCTGTGTAAAACAAAAAGAGTTTTCCCTGAACAAGGCGAGCAGATCTCCAGTCTGCAAAACAGCTTTGAAATGGCAGTGTCCTATATTATCTCCATTTCTGCCTGGTTTGCTGCCATGTCTTTTGTTCGCTTTGGAAACCACCCAACGTATAGTTTTACAGGACTAATTATTTGTTTTCATAGACAAGTATGTGACCTACTTCTGGCCAAATCTCTTCAGGCTCCTGATCCCTAGGAAATCCTATGATGACCTGTTTGCCTCCCAGTTTAAATCTCTCAGAATTGTTTTGCCCTCTTCACATGTTAAAAAAGCTGTGAAAACCTGCCTGATTGATATTGAGGAGAAGTTTAGATTTTTAAATAAAATCACTAGATTTAGGGTGGAGAAACTTTGAGAAAAGTATAACACCAGGCAGGGAGAGGGAGCATAGCTGTGGGTATCTCCTGCTCTTTTTTCATGGCAGAAATCACTTGTATTGAGGGAAAAGTGTCTGGGAAGGAAGAATTAGTTTGGCTTTTAAAATGCATTGCTGATGATCTGGAGATCTGAGTCATGTTTGCCTGGTGCCACCATCTCCTGCTGCCACTATGGAGAAGTCACCCATCCTTCCCATTCTTGGGGGCAATGGACAATACTTCCTTCCCCTGACCTCTGAGTCAGGCTGAAGTCCTTCAGACCTACAGAATTCCTTAAAAGAGAGACCCAAAGAGCTGTAACCACAGGCATCATGTAGAAAGGTTTTCCTACTTTCATTAAGATTTTTTTTTTGTCCCTTTCTTAAGGAGTAGGAAGGAGTGGGGTTTTTTGACCAAGTTGCATACGCTCAATTTACATTTCATTGCAATTAACCTGGCTTCCAAGCCAGGGTGAGCCTAAGACCTTTAATTTATTGAGGGAGAAACATGGTTTCTAATGCACCAGTTTTTTTTTTTTTTTTTTCAGCTGGAATTCAGTTCTGGCTTGTTTAGTTAAGCTTCAGTTTGAGCAATGCTTGTTGGAGACCACAGTATCAGGAGGAAATGGTTGCCTCTGCTTGTTTCCCATGACCTATTACTTCAGCCTCCAAGGGGATGCATCTGGGGACTGCTCTGTTTATCTAGCTGACTACTGCTTCAGTGGGAATTTTGACACAGGAGGAAAGCTTGGACAGCAGAGGGGAGGGAAACAGGGAGCGCTCCAGATTGGCAGCTCCTGTGGGAGAAAGGAAATGTTTTTCCTTGCAAAATCTGAAGATTAAAGTCACTCTGGTCACTGTCCTCAGCAGTCATCCTTCTTCTGGCTTCAGTGTGTTAGTACAGAGCTCATTGTTGGCGTGGGGAAGAGGTGGTTTTCTCCAGCCTCGCTTGATCTCCTACTCCCTTCCCCCACTGTCACTTTTGTCTCTGATTAAATATTTTGAAAGGAAACAGATGGGGATGCTTTGAGCCCCAGCGGGCTAGAGTGCAGGATTCCTGAACCTGTGTGGGTATTACTTAGCCTGGTGGTAATGTTTTACTGACTGGTTTATTTTCTTTTGGATTTGAACAAAGGAGGCCTGACTGCTCCTGATTTATGAGAGGTAAATAAAAAGCAGTTCGTTGTCTGCACTGCCATTTCTCAGCAACTGTCGGGAAGGAAAGAGATGGTCATGCCACTAATGATTTAGAGTGTGTGACTAGCAGCTATACACTGCCATTAAATAATAATAATAATAAAAAAAAAGAAATTCTTGGCTTGTAATGAGCATTTGGCTTCTCTTGGTTTTAGCGGAAGTGAGTAATCAAAGGGGAAAAACATGCCTGTTTAGAGTGACGCCCATTTCAAAGGCTGCACTGGGGGCTGTATTGCAGCCTGTCCCATTGCTTCTTTTGGCTGTTGCTGTTGCAACATCTTCCCCACACACATAGTGTCAGGCATGGAGCCTTGCTCTGTAAGGCAAGACTTAAAACTCCTGGTATCCTACAGGACAAAGAGAAACTTCTCATCACCTCCAGCAAAGGGTTTCCCACGCAGTTTTGCTGTCCTTACACTGATGCGGTGCACAGTTATGTGGAGTTTTGGCCAAGCACATGGCATTTTTGTGGAGAGTGCCAGTGCTCCACAGAGTCACTGGGTTAGAGTTGTCACGATTCTAAGCAGCAGCAGCTGATAGAAATTTAAAATTTACTTAATAAAAAAAAAAAAGTGCAGAGTTATTTTCCAGGCTATATTTCTACTGAACACATTAGCAGCACTTGCAGTAGTGCCACTCAAAGCACACATGAAACAATAAGGATCTTTCTGATGCCTTCCAGACGAGTCAGAGCTATTTTGGGAGTTCTTAGTCCTGTGTTTGTAAACTCTCAGATCATTTTTGCCTCCTTAACACTTAGAAGAAGTAACTCCTTCCTGCCCTGCTTAAAATCAAGTGATGTTTCTTAGTTTGATGTCCTAGAAATAGGATGGGATTTCCGCCTCCCCCCCCGGGCTCTCTCCAGTCCCTTTATGGGGACTTGTGGTTCTGACTGACTGTAGTGCAGGCTGTAGCATCCAGGGCTTTGTTCTCGCTCTTTACCTGCCCTTCCCTGAGCCGGCCCAGGAGCGGACGGGAGAAAGGACTCCTGGTTCTCAGCCACCGGGGTCCCGGGGGCATCCCCGATCCGCTCCTGCGGAGTGCGAGAAGGAGCGCGGCCAGGTCAAGGGGCAGGGCGGGGGGAAGGGGGCGGCAGGCCGAGAGCGGAGCGGTGTCCGGAGCCGCAGTCCCGCCCCTGGCCCCCCGCTTCCCGGGGAGCGGTCCGCCCGCGGAGCCTGCTCCTCACCGCTCATGTCTGCCGGGCTTGTAATTTCATGTTCGTTCTCACGGCACAAAAAATGGAATTGCGCGGTCCCTCCCACACGGCACTCATCATCGCCTGCCCGGGCTGACTCGTTTCCTGTTCCATGCTTGCTTCGGCACTTCGTTTTTACCTTTTGCAGCTTTCCCTTTCCAACCCCAGAAGCAATTCAGTGCCACACTACATTTCCTGATTGCTAACCCAAAAGGTCCCCGAGTTTTTGGGTCTTAGAGCTCGGAGTCCTCCACTGGGTTTGATTTTAAGGTGGAAGAGATAGCAGCTTTGTAGCGTTTCCAGAAACAGGATCATTATCAAGCTGGCAGTGGCTCTGGGGCACTAATTTCAGAGGTTTCTACTTCATCAAGATTTAGATCTGAAAAGAAACCAAAGCTCTGAGGGATTTTCGCTTGCCTCAGAAGAAACCGTGCTGAGAGTTGTATCTCAAGGTCACTCAATCATCCCAGCCCCCTCTGCTGCTTATAGCCAGCAAAAAATTAAAGCAGGGACATGGATTGATTTTTCCCAGGGAAATCCTCCTGGGAGATAACCTGTGTGAATGCCTGGGCAGAACCAGGCAGAGGTCCCAAGAATAGGATTGAGCCTTACAAAAATCCTCACAGGCTCAGGGCTGGTTGCTATAACCATAAATTGTATCAGCAGCTTTGGTTTCATGTGGTTACAAGCAGTGCAAAAACCCAAAAAAGGCTTTCTCTGGGCTGTAACATTTCAAAAAAAAGGGGGGGACTGAGATAAAAGCTGCAGATTAGTACCTTGTTTTGGGGCAGGTTATCCTGACCTGATGAATGCAGTGTGCTGTTGGTGTTCATGCATGGGGTTACTGATGCGCTGGTTTGTAATAAAACAGATCCCAGCAACAAAAGGAGAGAAATCCCTCCCCCACTGATGCAAAATCTGCCTTCAGAGTAGAAGATAGGCTGCCTTGTCAGCTGGGGTAATTTGGCTTATCAGATTTATTAACATGCTTGTCAGTAATACATGTTTTATCTGATGCTGTAATTTGTTTGCAGCACAAAGTGAGTTTGTTTAATAAGCTTCTGAGGCCTGGGCAGAGAGAGGCAATGGGTTTTTTAATCAGTGTGTTGGGAAGAGAGTAAGCACAGCAATTGTGTGTCCATCAGGAATCACACACAGCATCCGGCCTGGGGTAACACTCCATGTAGCTACAGCAAGCAAGAGACTTCAGGGCAGTGCTCAACAGATTTGGGAATTTTGGTGCTTTCACAGCAGTCTCTGTCTCCAGCTCCAGGCACTGAATGCGAGGCAACACCTTGGAGGGATCCCTGTTAGACAAACACATGCACCCCAGTTCACACAAGTTGTGTATGATGTCCTTATGTTATGGCAGTGCATGTGTTGTTGTACCTGCAGGTGACCAGCCTCATGTGTTCTCCCTGGTCTCTGCTCTCCCTTCACTGACAGCTCTGCCATACTGGACTGCAGACTCTCTTGGACCATCTAGCCTCCAACATGTGTTGCATGAGGCAGGGCTCTGCTAGCAAGCTCTCTGCCAACCTTGCATTTTTCTCCTCCCCATCTACCACTCCAAATCTGTCATCTATCAGGAAATACTGCACAAACTGCAGAACATGATTTTTTACATTAGTTGCTTTAGACAGAGAAGTATCCACAGCAGAGGCAACCTAGAGAAGTAATGAATAGCTGTCCTGTCACTGGAAAATCTTCAGCACAGACCATTCGTCTCTCCAGCAGTGCTCATCACACCCCAGTGAGGATTGTACTGCTCTAGCTCCCAGGAAAAGAGATGTCCTGGAATTGATCCCCCTTCTCAGGGACTTACCTTGCTTCTCATTTTCCTGTGGTTTGGCAACACGCTGCACACTTATCTCCCAGTCATACACTGGCAGTAGGTTCTGGAACACAAAAATACTGGGGGAGTTGGCCACAAAAGAGTCTGAAGAGATTTCCTTTCTCCAAAGATGAGTTGTAGGTGGTTACTACCTTTGGATCTGAGTATGAAGCACAAGTGAATTAGAGCAGATTTGGCTAAGTTTCTCAAAAAAACACAGCTGATTAAAGAAGAAGAAAATTGTTGCATAAAATTTGTGCAACCTGTGTGAGCAATCAAATCCCCCTGCATGGCCATCTCACACAGCACTAGCCAACGTCCGAGGCTTCAGGCTCCTGGCCAGCCTGGAGCTATTCCTTCATTCAGCTGGCAGGGGGTGTGTGTACTGTCCGGGCTGCACGTAGGAGAGAGCAGAGGGACGCTGGCCCTCACGTTCAGGGCTGCCTGCACAGGCCCATCTAAAGGCATGCACTGCAGGCCTGGGCAGCCTGACCACCAGATACATGCAGCTTGCAGTTTTTCCAGGGATTGGCATGAGCTGTACAGCCCCAGGATCTCCTGACAGCTGGAGCAGCCAGTTGCCAACCCCACGTGCTTGCTGGTGCTGCTGAAGCAGGGCCAGCTTCCAGGACAGAGGCTCAAGTGATGGCAGCTTCTGCTGCAAAGGACTCACACATCACAGCCAAGGCAAAAAGCAAAGATGAAGTTCTGCAAATTTTGAGTCTTGTAAACTAAGATTGGTCACACAAAGAAGTGTAAGTGAAGGAGATTGAGACAAAAGCCAAGCACCCAAATTTGAATTCCTGCCTACATATCAACCAATGACAATACGTAAGAGACAGACTTCAAAAAGTGAACAGGCATCCAAAAGTCCTCTGGCACCTTTGCAAATCTAACCAGTGATGTGCTGATGCTTAACTAGACTTAAGTTCCTGACTTCAGGCATTAAGTATCTGGAACTTTCTCTTGCATCTTTTTCATCCTTTAGCAGGACATTTTCAAGTCATTTAGCAGGATTTACTTGTGCAACTTCAATACTACCTAGGGAAAAAATGTATTTGTACTCTTAGGATTAGTCTCTCTTAGGATCATTTACATGTAGAGCAGAAAAAATTTTAGCGCATTTTCGAAGTTTTACTAAGTAAGGAGATGTTTTACTAAGTAAGGTGTACCACATTTACTTTTTACTCTAAGTCACGTCGGATTGCGGTGTATGGCAGAAGATACAGGACATTGAGTCCTGGGTGAGATGGCGGAAGAGTGCCAGCAGGGAACTCTGAACAGTGCCATAAGTTCACTCCCTGAGAGTGATTTGTCCACATTGTTACACTTTCACACTCCTCCTGAAAGCAAAGGGAACTTTTATGAGAGGGTGATGTGAAGTTGCAGTCAGTCTGTTTCCAAATTCAAGAATGTTTGTCGCCAGGGATCAGCAATAAGCAATGCAGCTCTTTTGCCTGTATGTTAATACAAGGCACCAGGGAAAAGTCTGCATATTTTTTTTTGTACACACTATGAGTTAATTATTACCACAAGACTTTTCTTTAAAGTCGTACTGAAAATATTTTCCCTAAGAAAACAGTCAGTGATTGGAAAAGCAAATAAATCAGTGTTTAAAGGCTTATTATCTTACTATCCTTACTGCAGCTGGCTCCTGCAAGCTCTGATGATGGATGAGCACATTAGAACTGCACGTATTTAAGGCACTACAGGCTTTTCAGTGCCAGGAGCTTTAAGTACACTGTCAAGTTATAAATCACAAGCCAAAGTTGTGCCTTGACATCAAGCACTCCAGGCAACTCGAATGGCAGTATTATTTTAAAGTTGTGTTTCTAATGAAATATTGGATTTGCTTTTAATTTTTGTTTTCACTTTGTTTGTTTGCATTTTGCTCAGCTTGAGCAGGCAAACTGGGAGGTACATCTGCAGTATATCTCAGTTCTGCTTATACGTGCTAACTGTGTTTGATTTACAAATATTTAAAACACTTTGGGAGGAATAATTTCTATTTGACTTATTTGTTTTTAAAACTGGGGATTTTTTTTTTCCCTTTCATAAAATTTCAAACTTGAGTTAAAATGTCTTATCCTTCTCTTGGAAGGTGGGACAAACTGACCTCTTCCCTGCTTAGCCTTTCCTAATGCCCTACACATTCTGCCCACCTGTCCTCTCTGACCGTACTCTGTGGAGTTGTTGGTTAACACTTGTCTGCAGCTCCTTCCACCTGCACGTGTTGCACAACACGAGAGTCACCTGTGACCTGGTGCTTTCGTTCTGTCTCTGTTCTGGTTAAGACTGCTGTATTCTCTCTTTAGGTGCAAAATTTCCCATTAAATGGACTGCGCCGGAAGCGGCACTGTATGGAAGGTTCACAATAAAGTCCGACGTGTGGTCTTTTGGGATCCTACTGACAGAGCTGGTAACAAAAGGGAGAGTGCCATACCCAGGTAAGAAAAATGTCCTGCTTCACCTGGAAAAAGGAGTGGAAATGGGCCAAATGTTTAAGCTGGTATGTTTCTTTATGTTCACTGAGCTCAAAGGAGAATTGCTGTAATGTGTAAGTTGTGTGTATGCTTGAAAGTAGTTCTGACTCAAAGCTGCTTTGTGATGGCCATGATAAAAATGACAAGGAGACAATTCAACATATTCATTTCTACTGTTTTAATTGTGCTCAATTAATATAATTTCTAGACAACTAATGAAAGCAGTGTAAAATTATATTCTGGAGCAAATAGCTCTCCATAGTATTGCATTTACTTTAAAATACCAACAGTTAAACTCCAATAGAGGCCTTACTCCATTTTTTTCTGTCAGTCTGGTTCACTGCAAGGTTTGATGACTATCTGAATGTCTGGTACTATCAAATCTCTTTTTCATAAACTCTTAAATTTCAATCCTTGCTTTTGAGATAGATGGAAAGGGAAGAAAATAGTTCTGTAATGTGCGGTCCAGAGCTCATGGCAGGGTCACAGCAGGGTCAGATTCTCTGCATGGGGGAACTGGAGGCCCCATGGCTCTTTGTTGAAACCCTGCCAAGTGTCCAGTGGATTAAGATTTGTAGGAAGGGGTGATTTGATCTGCTTATGCAGAAAAAGCTTTTTATCCTTGTTGCCCCCCTGAAGATTGTAGGCATTCAGGTGGAGAGGAAAGGGGTGAGGTGAAAGCCATGCCTTACATGGTAAAGAATTTAATCCCTTCTTCTTCTCATCAGCACAGATATTAACAACAGGGGATGCCCAGCATTTCAAGATGCATCAAGCTGCATTTTTAGTCTTTTTATTAAAAAAAAAAATCTAAATACTCAACAGTCTGGCTGTGTGCACTGCAACTGATTTAATGGAAAGTGCCCTACAGCAGTGTCAATTTTCCAGTCTGTGCTGTGATCAAGCAGTCAGATCCATATATCAAACTGAGCAGGAGAAGCATCAAGGTGGAGTTCATTTTATGCTGTGGTGTCTCACACCACTTCAGAAGACTGAACTCAGCAAAACTAATCTTCCAGACTTTTACCAGGAATTTCAAGTTTGCTAGGACCTAGCAGCCAGTAGCTGATATTTGAGAAGAGAATATGGGGACTGGAAGGCATCTCATGATCAGCAGTGAACTTTGGCATTATTAGCAGGGAGCAGCTTAGCAAAGGTGTGGCTGTGACAACTGAATGAGGCAGCAGAAAATATAATGGCTTGTTTCTGCGGAATGGGTGAGTCCCTCTGCCCAGCATTTCCCATGTGGGATGTTGCCTTCAGTCAGAGCAGCTGTGTCACCAGTCAGCACAAAGGTCTTCCTGCCATAAGGACTCCTGGTAGTGGTGTGAGAAAGCTGTGATTTCTGCAGGTTTATTGAGCTTTTAAGAAGACACAGCATGCTGTGCAAAGGTCAAAGACAGAAAAAAGAAAAGCTTTAGTTGATGCAGTGTTGCTCGCAGAGGGTGGGTGCTGTTCCTGACTGGGTTGCAGGAATTCTCTAGTCACTGCCAGCAGAGTGGGTGCATGGGGGCTGTCACCAGCCAGGGCAGAGTTAAGGTGAAAATACCATTCCATGCAAAACCAACCGTTCAAGCCTTATGTTTACTCACAAGTCTGTAACTGAAAACGGGGTTGGCCATGGCTGCAGAGGATGTCTGCACTTCATAAATGTTTCTTTCCCTCACCAAAGGAGAAGGAGTCCACAGGATGTGCGTTTAAGTGCTCGCAATATATAATTGCTTGTAGGAGACGTGACAGTAATCTCAGGCATGGGCTGTGTCCTGAAATTCTGGACAGTTTTATTATGTGGCAGCTTGAGCACATCAAAGACAACCAGCAGGATCTCTCCTCTTTCTGCACTGTCCTACCCCTTCATCCCTCACTATGTAAAGCCCTCACATGCCGAAAGTCCTTCCAGCTCACTCTCCTCCACCTGCACTAGGAAGACACCAAGTAGTTGGAAGCAATTTTTTGTGTGTTACGTATCACTAAGTCAGCAATTTTCTGGACAGTCATGTACTGCCTTGGTTACACCCTGCCCAGGCTCTATGCCAGGGCCATTCCTTCCCACCAAGACTCTCCTGTTGCTCATCTGGGAGGTCTTAACCGTTCCCATGGTCACCATCACTCCCCTTTGCCAGTTTTACATAAGAGCAGCCTGGATCTTACATTTGAGTGTCCAAAGTCTTTCCAGATTTCAGTCCAGTCTCATTTCCCAGACCCTAAGTGGAAAAGCTGTTATAGGCTGAGGCAGAAGTGGAGGGGAACTGGGGCCTTCTCAGAAGGATCTGCCTTTGCAAGTGATTGAAAAGAGAGCTTGGACTTAGCAAGGTTACAAAGGCCTCCTGAGCTCCTTAGAAAAGACTCTCTTTCCCCCTGACATAGAAAGGACCATCCTGTGTCATGCTGAGAAGAGGAAGGACCTTATGAAGGACAAAGTATCATGAATACCTATCTCTGTCTTAGATAGGGAGTAAGGTTCAGATGCACCCACGGGGCTTTTCTTGCCATTATGGCATGGCTTGCATGAGGAGGAATAAAGGGATTTCTATCACCCTGAGAGGTAAGACTCAGCCCTCTTCACCCAAGCAGACAACCCATAGATGAGAGAATGTGGTCTGTTGGCACTGCCAGCACTTTGGTACCCAAGATGTGACACTGAAAAGTGTCAGCCTTGAAACAAAGAGGGTCATGGAGCTGTCTCTCTGCTGTAATATCCAGTTTCTGAAATAGTTCTGGGCATGTTGTCCTCATGTTCCTGCTTACAGCTTGTAGCAGGCTGGGGGACGTGGAGAGAGGCCCTCAGACAAAGGGATTGCTCTCTTGCTTGACAAGCTCTTAGTGCCTGGAGAGATGATTTATAGCACACATCCCAGTCCTGGGGTGGTACCCATGCCTGCAGGACACCATACCTCGTGCCTTCCCATGTCTGGAACCAGGCATTGTTTTAAGCTTGTGTAAAAGGAGGGAGAAGCACAATGAGTGAGGACAGAGGGGGAAGGCAGGCAATTTACAGGAGGGAAACAGGCTGGGTGGAACAGAACTTGGCATTCTTTGTCCTACAGATTTCAACCAGTTGCTGTCCTGATGCCCCATTTTGGAAAAGAGGCTGGTGCAGCGGTGAGATAAATGAGCAGTAAAGATTTTGCTGGTGGAGATAAAGATCACTCTAGAGTTCATAATAAAGCCCAGTCCCAAACCCTATAGCTCCCACAAGCAAGACCAACTTTTTGGAAGGTGTCCTCATGTTCATACTTCAACCCAGCCTGTTTCTCTGTCAGTGATCACAATGGGTCACTATGATAACTAATTTATGCCCTTTTTATGCTTTCTTATCCTTTTCACAAGGCAACAGATTCAAATAAGCAACTTTCACAGTCTTTCACACAGAGGTTCTATTTCCACTATTGCAGTGGAGAAATGAAAAATAGATAAGGCCAGAGGAGGAGGAGCCAAGCTTAAGAACTAGTTTGCTTAGTGGACCTTTTCCAGTGTCAGTTTCTTTTCTCTTGCGCAAATGCCCTTCCCTAGCAGTAGCTGGAGAATTCGTGGATTTTCAACATGCTACCTTGGGGATAGGCAAAAATCTCTGACCTTGCCCATTCTGCTTTCTGCTGCAGTGTCACGTCAAGAGCATTTTCATTTTAACTCTAGTGTGACAGCCACCATGATGCTAGTCACATTGCTGCCTCTGGCCAGGCAGGTCTTTGAGTCTGGGCTCCAAGCAGCCCTGCAGCCTCTGGGCAGCTGTATTCAGCCTCCTCATCCCTGGGGGAAGCTGGGCCACGAGTGCCAGAGAGCATGTAGTACCCAAGCCTGGGGCCAAGTACATAACAGTGAGCCAGCATAGGTAGGTGGGTGTAACATCATCATGGATGGAAAATAAGAGGTTAAGAAAGATGGGTACTCACCACATAGGATAGATAAGGTCAGGTGGGTTTATTTGGTAAGCAAGGAAGCTCTGCTCACAAATGCTGTAGCTCAAGGTTGCATCTATTCATCTGTTATACCAAGCAAACAATAACTTATTTTAAAAAACAAAACCAAAGCGAAAACCAGATATTGATAGTCTAGCTTTGAGGATGAGGAGATGTTTGGGGTTTTCAGGCTTTAATTTCTAAGTGAAGTGGCTTCCACAGTTTTAAAACTTGTTCCTCCTTTTCCACAGAAATAACTTGATTTGCATTGCACTCAGTAAAAACAGCATTCAGAGGTTGTCTTCCCTTAGGAGCAGCTTTGCTGTTCCCCCTTCTGTGCACTGTATTAGTTTGATCATTGGTCTGAAAGCATGGAGTGGGTCTGGAAGGAGCATCATTCTCAATCTGTGTTTTGGGTTTGCATGGCCAAGCTGTCACAGTGGGCTGAGGGGGTGCCTGAGAAGAGGCTGTGACCTTGTGGGAGGCCTGTGGAGAGAGAAGCCCCTGCTGGAGCAGCCTGTCCTTGAAGGACCGAGGAAGAGTGACCCATGACCCACACTGCAGCAGTTCGGGGAGGAACTGTTGCCCCCGGGATGGACCCATGCTGGGGAAGTTTGTGGAGAACTGTCTCCCATGTAGGGACCCCATGCTGGAGCAGGGGAAGGACTCCTCTCCCTCAGCTGCAGGAGAAACAACCAGTGATGAGCTGACCATAACACCCATTCCCTGTCTCTCTGCACCACTGGGGGAGGAGCTAGAGCTGGAAAGGAGGGACAGGTGTGGATAAGGTATTTTTAAGGTCTTACTTTACTTCTCATTATGCTGCTCTGATTTTGTTAGCAATAAATTAAATTGATATCTCTAGTTCTAGCCTGTTTTGCCCGTGACGCTATTTAGTGAGTGATCTATCCTGGTCCTTATCTCAACTCATGAACCCTTTGTTATATTTTTTTCTACTCTGTCCAGCTGTGGAGTGGAATGGAGTGAGAGAGAGAGCTTGGTGGATGCTTGGCATCCAGCCAGGGTCAACCCACTACAGTCTTACGAGAAGAAAGCAATAATAAAGTAGCCTGAAACAATCACTCTCCCCACTGAACTGCACATGTCCCAGAGTAATCTGTATAGCTCATTAGTTTGGATGCAGGGACACTCCCTAGTTACAGTAATGTTTCCTGACTTCTGGAAGAGCAGCATTGCCCGGATCCATGCTATTTGCACATTGCTGCGCTCCATCTAATCAAGCTCCTAAGAGCGCACCAAAGTACCTTCCAGTGTTTTCTTTAGCTACAATTGGAAACTCCACAATCTTTTTTGTGTCACAGTAACTCTTAAAGTAACTCTTAAAGTTACTGTAACTTTAAGTTCCTATAATTTTTCTAGTAAAATCCAAGAAGTATTGCATTTCTGTCCCCAGTCTATATGGGCAGTAGATTTTTATTGTACTGAGCATTAGAGTGGCCATATCCTGTGGCATCCTGAGATTATTGAAGGTTTCACTAATAAAGCTGGACAGTGGGAGGTTATTTGATTTTTCGACTTCTCAGGGAATAAAAAGCTAATGGAAAAGCCATCTTTTGGGAATATGATGTTTTCTTCTTGGCCAAACTGTAATTTTTGAAACATCAGGAGCACAAGCTGATTTTTTTGTAGAGTTCTACAATGATAGAATAGTCTGGGTTGGAAGGGACCTCTTAAAGGTCATCTAGTCCAATCCTACAATAAGCAGGCATATCTTGGGTTACTCAGAGCCCTGTCCAGCCTGAACCTGAATGTTCCCAGAGATGGGGCATCCATGACCACTCTGGGCAACCTGCTCCAGTGTTTTACCACCTTCATTGTAAAAAAACCTCTTTTTTTTTCTTATACCTAATCTAAATTTAGTCTCCTTCAGTTTAAAACCATTACTCTTTGTCCTATCCCAACAGGCCTTTCTAACAGGCCCCCTTCAAGTACTGAAAGGCCACAATAAGGTTTCCCTAGAGCCTTCTCTTCTCTAGGCTGGACAATCCTGATTTTTTCAGCCATTTCTTATTTCAGGGCCCTTCTCTGGATTTGCTCCAACAGGTCCATGTCCTTCCAGTGCTGGGACCCCAGAGCTGGATGCAGGGTTTCAGGTGGAGTCTCACCAGAGCAGAGCAGAGGGGCAGAGTCCCCTCCCTTGCCCTGCTGGCTAGTTTTCTTCAGATGAAGCCCAAGGACACGTGTGGGCTGCCAGTGCCCATTGCCAGCTCATGTCCAGCCTCTCATCCACTGACATCCCCAAGTCCTTCTCAGCAGGGCTGCTCTCACTTTGTTCATCCCTCAGCCTGGATTGATACCAGGTGTTGCCCCAACCCATGTGGAATAGCTGTACCCAACAAAAGAATATTGCTGAGTATTTTATTTCACAGATTTAAGGATTTTAGGATAAACTTTTAAGGGGTCAGGAAGCACACTGCAAGCAGAATGTCATTTATTATTTATTAAGAGTTGAAACTCTTGGGTATTCATTAGGAGAGAGGAGTTGTACAGACTGCTCAGATATTCTCTCTGTGGTGTTGGAAGTGCAGATATGACAGACTCCTGCTATCAAAAGAGAAACACTAAAACTTGCAGGATAAGTAAGTCTACAGAATAGGTTTGTAAACATAAATAGGCCGTTTAAGAGGTAAAATGTATACCTGAAGCACTGCTATTTTTATAAGTCTGACTAGTAATCCAGTTGATTTAGAACTAAAAGTATTTGAAACTCTGTTTTTAAATTAGCAGTTCACATCAAAACTAACAGAATTTCTTTGGCAAACCCTAGGTGCTTCAGCCCTTGCTGGATGTATGAATTCCAGTGAGGAACATGAGGATTACTTGCTTTAGTTTCATAACTGGGGTTTACTATGAGGGAAGGGAAAGGGGAAAGGAGAAGGGACAAAAGAAGAGAAGGGTATTTTCCTGGATTAAACTGTGATGAAAAAACCTGGCTTGACTCACTTTCCAGGGACAAAAGAAATTACTATGATTTCAGAGAGCAGTATCTCTTTCATGTTCTTTTTTCTACCTTTTTGTTAAACAAAGGAAGTGAGGAGCTGTTTATGTTTTTCCTCCCCCTTCTGTCTCCTCAGGGTTTTTCTTCCAGCACACAGTTCGTTATCAGGTTTCAGAGTGTGCTTTGCAGCACTGAGTAAAGCACTGGATAAAAATACCAAACATTTGATATCTTAGAACAACAAATCAGTTGGGAAGGAGCTTTTCTGCTGCTGCTGCTTCCATCCATGTTGTACTTAAGGATGTACTGCCAAAATAAAAGCAAAGAATGCAGTTTGTTAGTGGTTATGTATATACAAACAGATGAGTTACTGGTAACAGTTATTTTCATAGCCTTTAATATGTAAGGGAAGAGAAGTACAGCAGAAGTTCTTACCCCAAAACACGAGGTAATTCAGCTGATTCAAAGACAAGGATATGAAAAAAAGGTGCAGATTTTTGTACAAAATACAAATTTTTAAAACTAACATTGAGAATACAACATGAACAAAACGCACATTTTTTTTCCTGTAGTATCTTCAAAACAGCAAGGCCAGAAAGTTTGGGTTGATGCTGCCTTGGGTTTGTGGTGTCTAACAGACCAGTAGTGTTGTTATGTAGTGTAATGAAAACGTAAAATGTCTTTGGAGATGTTCTTGCTGGATAGTTGGGAGCACTGAAAAGTTTGTTCAGTGTGTTCTGCTTTGTTGTGAGCCTCTGTGACCTAACACCATCAGTTTCGAGTCAATAATATAGGAGAACCTTAACTCTATGCAGAATCTGATGTCTGCAGAGGCTTGTTATTAGTCTGTTTTCATCATTTTGAAGACCTAACCATGGTCTACTTTAGGAGCCATTCAAAGCATTTGCTCCTAGTTATAAACATCTAACACAAAAATATGGTGGGTGGATGCAGCTGATAAATGAAACACAAGAAACCAGTGCTGAAATGTTGGTCTACAAGCTAGGGAATACTGTAAATCAGTAATCTAACCTTTCTTTTTGCAATTATCCCTGCAAAAGGGAGTGTTAAGGAGAGGCCTGTAAGAGTATTAGACAGTTTTCTGGAGAGGTTCCTCCATGCACAACAGGCAGCAAAAGAAACAGTGCCCTTTCCAGAAACAGTTTTTCCTTTCCCTTCCCTTGCAGTAAAACCTGTGAAATATATGAAACTAAACCAAGTGCTCCTCATGTTTGAAAATGGGAGGTGCTGCAGTAAGCTAAGCAGAACCGTGCTGTGACCACGACAAGGATAACTGAGAGCCTAAGTACAAATACAAGGAATAAGTGGGGAGACCATGCCAGGGGTGGGTTACAGTGACAGGATAGGAATATGATCCTTGCCCAGATGCTGCAAATGGATATCAGTAGGAGGAAAGTACCCTGACAAGATAAGAGGAAAAGGGGTTTTGTAATCCTAACATGAGATGAGAGTCTAGATGTGGATGGTCAGGAAAGGCTGAATTTTGCAGATGTCTCTTTCTAAGCATCCTTAATAATTAAACACAGCCAGGACATGAGGATACAGACTAAAGACCAAATCCAAGGTTACAGCCAAGTTACCAGCCTAAATGCTATGTAGTGTAAGGATATTATTCCCTGTCATGGCTTAACCCCAGCCAGTAACTTAAATACCAGGCGGAGACTTGCTCATTCCCACCCCCAGGCCCCTCAAAGGTGGGATGGAGAGGAGAACGAGAAAAAAAGGTAAAACCTTATCTTGACAGGGTAATATCCTGCTGATATTCAAGAGGTTAAGATAATAACAGTTTAATAACTGAAATAACATAAAATATAACAATAATTTTATTGGAAATGAAAAAGAGAGGCATATAATCCAAGAAAAACAAATGATGCACAATACAGTTTCTCCCAGCTTCTTGTGCACCTCCTCACTGGCAGAGCATGAGAAAGTGAAATGTCCTTGACGTAGGATAAACTCTACTTATCAACAACTAAAACATCAGTGTGTTACCGATATTATTCTCATACTAATTCTAAAACACAACATTGTACCAGCTACTAGGAAGAAAGTTAACTCTATCCCAGCCAAAACCAGACATTTCTACAAGCTGAAGTGTAGAGTGGATAAACAAATCCGTATTGAAGGTGATTGAATTATTCCTCACAACTAAGTTTACAAAAAATACTAGGTTTTGGGTTCTGGAGGTGGGACAAGCAAACTCTTCAAAAGGACACCCTCTAAGAAGAAAGTGGAGGATTCCCAGGGAGGGATAGCGTCATGGAAGCCAGGAAGAGGATAAGCTAACAGAAAGTCCAACATCAATGTGCTGGTTTCTAGATTCAGTCACAGAGAAACTAAAGTGTCCCTGTTGGTTCCCTGGAGAACTGCCTGGCAGGACCTGCTAAGTCAGGAGAATAAATTCTGCAGATATTTTTCAGCAGGGGACTGGGGCAAGGCAAGCACAAAGCTTGCAGTCAGCGTGCAGGCTTCCTTTGAAACACCTCTGCATGCCTGCAGTACTGTTGAAAAGAGAGTACTGGGGGAGAGATGTAAACTGAAGCTGAGGGTGACTTGCAGTTAATGTTTGGTGAAAAGCACTTCAGCAGAGGAATCAAGGAGTTACATAGAAAATTAAAAGTAGCAAAGGGCTTTGCCTTACTCTCAAAGACAAGCAAGATGAGTCACCATCCTGGAGATGTGGTGCTTAGGGACATGGTTCAGTGGTGGACTTGGCAGTGTTAGGACTCAGTGATCTTAAGGGTCTTTTCCAACCTAAACGTTTCTATGATTCTGTGAAGGTAATACAACTTCTTACTGTTTTCTTTTTTTTGTGTGTGTGTGTGTGTGTGAGAGAGAGAGAGAGAGAGAGAGAGAGAGCTATGGTTCTTTAGTGGACATGTTTTGCTTGGCATTTCCCTTGTCTTGTGAGCAGCTTTGTTCTGTTTTGGTTTGGGAACAGCTGAATATGATAGAAACTGTACTAACCAGCACAGATGGAGGGAGTGCAGGTCAGCAGCAATAAGCTTCTGAGCTGACACTGAAGGCAATGCTGCTGGACAACCCTGGTAGCCAGGAGTAGCAGAGTTTGTCTTGAAGTCCCTGCAGCATGGCCTCACAGAATGCTTTCAGAAAGGCCCACGCTCCATGTGAGGGTTTCAGAAATTCACCTTAATTTCCCTTTTTTTGCAATGCTTTTGTTTTCCTTAAGCACAGCACATATTACATTTCATGGCTCCTGCTATCAGAGAGGGAAAGCACCAAATCCTGCCCATTGTGAGTAAGCCAAGAGGGTAACCATGGGAGCATTGTTCTGCTCATCACTGGATCCTAAAACTCTCTACTGAAGAAGAAAATAATCCAGGTTACCTTGCAATAGACGCAAAGCTGAAACAGGACATCAGTGTGGTTGTGTTTCACTTGTCTTAACCAAAAGAAACGAGTATGATTGAGCAAACCACATGTGTTCTAGATATAGTTATACTTGATTAATTTTTCTGTCATTTACTGTGGATTTGCATGCCCTTCACAGGCATGAATAACCGTGAAGTCTTGGAGCAAGTAGAACGAGGTTATCGGATGCCGTGTCCTCAGGACTGTCCCATCTCCTTGCATGAGCTTATGATTCACTGCTGGAAAAAAGACCCAGAGGAGCGTCCAACTTTTGAATATTTACAGGGTTTTCTTGAAGACTACTTCACTGCAACAGAACCCCAGTACCAGCCTGGCGACAACCTGTAAATGCCTGGTTTCCAGACACTGTCATGAATTAATTCCCAGGCGTTTCTCAGCCCTGCCCCACCTGCTCTCCACCTTCCAACTCTGGGATTGGCTTCTCCAGAGTGCAACATCTTCCAGCACTGCAGTGCACAGGAGGGGCTGAAGCTGGGAACTTTCACAGCCCTTGCCTATGACCACTTGTCCTAATAATCTGAATGTCCTGGATGAAAAGGAGAAAAACACGTGTTTTTTCTTAATCAAAGACTCCAAAACTGCATTGTATTGATGTTATGTAAACTGCAAAACCTCTGTTCATTGTAAATAGTAACTCAGTGCCAATAACTGATCCTAGTGCTTTCCTTTTTTTAAAATGCAAAACCTATGTGATTTTAACTAGTCTTCTCCTGATTCAACTAAAAGTATTATTTTCCAGAAGTGGCCTCTTTGTCTAAAACATTTTTTTTTCATGTTTTAACAAATAAAAAAATCAGGACAGGTGTTTGGGTTTTTGCTTTTTTATATATAAAATATATATAATATATATACATACCTGTACATACAGTATATGGGTGCTATTGCAGAGGAGGCTCATTTGGAATTGAATGAATCCTGCTGCAGCTGTACCCAGAAAGCGATAATTTTACTGCAGACATGAAAACACTGGTGAGATTCTGAAAGCCAGTGATCTAATTTTTGGCTTTTGCCAAGCATGATTTTTTTAAATTGGATTGCACTTTTTGTTTATGATTATGTACCTGTAGATGGTTGTAACTTTGCTCTTTCAGGAATCACGTGCTGTATTTACAGTAATGTTTCCAATGTTTGACAAGTGTGTGATGATTTGTTCTTGAAATTAAAACCAACATATTTAAAGCAAGAAAACTACACCATCACTGTTTGAACTGGAAAATTGAAACTGCAAGGACTTCTTGTATCAAAACATGTATACTGAAATGTTTCAAAAAGATTTATTAAGCAGTGTAACCACATTCAGATGGTCTTAAAATAACAGCATTTTAGCCATGTCCCCCTGCTAAACTGTTGGTCATGCAACTAGGATTTTTCTGGTTTATGTGTAACATTTTTCCATTGTAAAATAAGTGTGTTAAGTGTCCTGTACTGCTAATGAAATTACTTTCTCTGTGTCTGCAAGTTCTCCAGTGGAATTACTATGCAGTTCTTTACATTTCATGGGGGATGCACAGAACAAAGTATTACCTTTTCAGTTGTCTGTACCAGCCCTGAATTACTTACTTTTAACCAAAAAACACAAAAAAAAAATTCATTTCTATTTCTATTGAGTTTTTAATACTGAGTTGCAAATTTTAAAGTCTTAATTACATTTTGTTATGATTTATTCGCAAGTTTACATTTTAAAACTGTTTAACTTTCTTAATTTAGTAATTAAAAAAAAAAGAGCATTTTACATTTGGATAGTTGTTTTTTTGTTTAAACTGTGGAGCTAATGGTGGACATGAGATTAAAAACTTTTCAAGAAGGGGTGGTCATGCCATTTGGGGCATCATATTTCATAGGAGTATGCAGACCAGTTACCTATGGGACATCATTTTCCAAATTATGAAATCAATATGTTTTTAAATAGCTGGAGTTCAACTGTAAGGAAGATGGCTGAATGCATAGCTAGTCTCTCATTTCTCTCCTCTACAGCAGTTTGTTCTTTATTAGTTCTGTTGCATTTAACATGAATACTTTTACATTTACAACTGTTGCAGGAAAAGCTTTTCTATGTCTTGTATTGCTGTTACTGATTTAAAAGATTGCGGTCAACTAAGACTTCCTGACAGTTTAAACTTCTTTTTTTTTTTTTTAAATTATTTAGTACTTAGATTGTGAATTCATATTCTGAAGATTCACACATTTTCTAAAGAGAACCTTTCTTCGTTTGTGAAAACTAACCCAATAATTAATTGAGATTCAGAGAACAAATTATCATCATTGTTTTAATATTTTCTATACAAAACTTTGACTGAAAATCCTCTTGCAAAGGAGGCTTCCACACTTAGCCTTTCTCAAAGTGTGAATTTATATGGCAATGTTGCTTGTTACCAGATTTCCATGATAAATTGGTTAACGTTTTACATGTAGAGTCTATAAGTAATGTTATGTACATGATATATTCAATGTTGCTGTACCTGTAGCTGTGGAGTACTGAAGAGGCCACGATCCTTGTTGGACTTCTAGCTTCCTCTTAGTACTTACAAAGCAAGTCGTGGCCCTCTTTTTTTTCCCACAGCTACCCCCCTGCCTTAAAATATCATCCATGGAACTGAGGACTCCATAGTAACTCAGCGGGCTGGCGAAGCCAAAATGTCACCTCCTCAGCCCAGAGCCCGGTGGCGAAGCGTGGCCATTCTGCCAAGTTCCATAGCAGCCTCTGCTATGTCACAAACTTAAGTGCAGTTTCCATCTGTAATGCGGGACGAGCCTAAAACGTTAGTTTGCCTCTGTTTCTCATTGGAAGTAAGACTCAGATGGGGCGTTGTTGGGGTTTTATGGCCTTTATTTCTGATTCTTGAGTTTGCTGTTTCTTGTATTGCATTCGGTCTCTGAGTACCACGTTGGTCTCTGCCGGATCTCTGCCTGCAGCTGGCTTGTGTGCAGACTGGTGCCACTGTTGAGTGGCAAATCCAGACCATTTCTCATTGGTAGCTCTTCTGCTTCTTTTTCTTAATGTTGGGAGTTTTGTTGTTTGGGTTTTTTAATCTCTCAAATAAAAAACATTAGCAAAAAATTTAAACAAGGTTGTTAGGTTTTTTTGCTATAAATTAATAAAAGCCTTTTCTTAAGCACTGTGTGTGCACCACAGGTAGTTGTGTGGTGACTGTAAAAGTAGAATTTATCAGATTAAGAATTGACTGTTCCTTCCAATAATTTTTTTAATGTAAGACTAAATAAATTCCACCCAGATAAAAACAATTGGCCAAATGCTCCCCCCACCAGCCCACCTGATTCCTAGCCGATCCATGGTGTGGTGGCTGAGTTCCAGAAGAGGTCTTATAGAAGATCTACCAGCAGCAGAAAGGTCTCCATGGGGTGACACAAGCATCTCTAAGCCAAGTTTAATCCAAGACCGGTCTCAAGAAAAGTGACAAGTGGAAATGGGACACTGCTGCAAAAAGGATGGTTAGTATGGTTATTATATTGCTGTGAGAAGGCAATTATGTGAGACTTGGTGGTCTTTGAAAGAGACAAAAGTTTGTCAAAGGCACTAACATGATATTCTTTGGCTTTTGTAAACAGTGCTCAATGTAGTTGTGGGTAACACTCTGGTTTTGATTTAATTACCACTGTAGAAAAACAAAGTAAATACAAAACAGGAAAGTTATTAACTGCTAAAATTACAAGAATAATCACAAAAGGAATATCTGTCTCCAGTGTGAGTGTTTCTCCTGAAGCCTCTAGGCTGGAAAGGACTACCTGCAGCCCAAGGCAGATTGCTAAATGTCTCAGTCTTGCCACATAACTTCAAGGTGAGTGGAAAGTTGCTCAAATTTATTTTAACATGCACCATCCTTTTCTCAAGTGCTGAAATAAAAAATGGAGCACGCTAATGAATGCTACCATATTGTACCCAAGGGGTTTAAGGGCCTCACACGAGGCTGAGCCCAAGCATGCAAGAGCTATTAGGAGATATACAGTAGCTCCTCTTCTAAAGTGTAGACAATATTCATTCATCAAAGAAGCCTTTTCCTGTCTAATGGGAAATTACCACCAGCAGTGCAGACAAAAGGATATTTATTTTCTCCAGTTGTGTCAGTTTGAGGGTCTGTCGGTCTTTCAAGAATAATTGAAGTCTGTTTGTAGCTCAGAAATCTCATTGTGTTCTGCAGTCTTGGAAAGCAGTGATTATCATTTCCTGTGACTCATACACAGGGATATTTTATCACTGAGGAGACTCCTGTCAACTGGAGCAGAATTCCCTGCCATCTTAGCTGAAGAAAGGGGTATTTTAGTTTCAGGCTTTCCTGCACAGACCAAACCAGAACCCGTGTCCTTTCTGCAGAAAAGGAAAAGAGGCCCCTTGCTGGGATTACCACATGAGTAGGGTGCTAGTGTCTCCCTCTCAGTGCTTCTAAATTTCTCAGAAACTCTGACAGCTAAAACCAGGCTGCTGAGGTTCATTTTGAATGTTAGAGAGGAAATGCTGGCTTCTCTTAAGTCTGTGAGATATTTTCTGTTGACTTTTAATTCAGAGCCTGTTCTTATGTGTATGTGTGTGTGTGTGTGTGTGTGCTTATCTGAAGGAAATTCACACATAAAAACATCTACATAAACATCAGTCTATCTCCTTGTATTCCTCCCCTGTAGCTGAATGCTTAACAAAAATGTAAAACTGGGACATGAGTAGATTAGAGGACAAAATGTTGTTAACAACAAAAGAGCTGCTCTTTTTTATTCTTGTTGTTTTGCTTTTTTTTTTTTTTCCCTCCCCTGCTGGTTCCCATCACGTGATCTCTTACAATCTCTATTCCCAAATCAGGAGACCAGGAGAGGTGGTAGCAGCAAGCACTGCTGCTACAGCCCAGAGATGCTGTGGGTCTCTGGCTGCTGCAAAGAGCAGCCTGCAGCTGATTTTAAAGTCGGGGAGAGAAAATATTTCTCCCAAGGCCATGGCTGCAGTTTGGAGCCTGCAGTGGGAGTGTGAAAGAGTGCTGAGAGAACTGCCCTCCCAGGAAAAGCAGGCCATTAGCTGGTAGGCACTGCATCGTGTGGTGGAGAGGCAGAGCCAAAGGTTGCAGCAGCAGCAGCTGTGTTTGCAGCACCAGTGCTTCCTTGTGCCCAGGGATTTGGGTGACGAGATTAGAGCAGGCTGAGGAGCATGAACTGCGGTTTCTGCTTCCAAATGTAAATATCTTCTCTGTTACAGCGTAGAGGAAAATAGTGTATGTTCAAGATGGGGAAAAAAATCACAGGATTGGTGTGGCCTGTGACTGCGAGGCAAGCATTGGTTCTGCCTGACCAGGCCAGATGGAAGTTTGATTATTTGGCTCATTGTTGGGAGTAACTCGGCATTAAGCTCTGTGAATAGCTAAAAGGGCAAAGAGTAAAGAAATGAGATTATCCTTCTTCCCCTACAGCCAGGATAGAGCTTGCCAAGGGCTCTGGTTTGCTTTTTTGTGCATCAGCATTTGTTGCTGAGCTCCTGCACCCAGAGCCTTGTGAAGTTTGGTCAGCTACCTATTGTCATAGCTTCACACAAAATTCCTGAGCCCTGTCATGGATGAATTCTAATCTGGAAAAAAGAATGCAGGGCTGCTTTGTGACTGTTGGAGCTCAGCCTCATGCCAGAGGCCTGTCTGTGAGCCCTGGCATTCCCTGTGCTTTATTCACTGCTGCAGTTCAGGCTCTGGGCTGCCTCTCAATCCCACAGGCTGCTGGATTTCCCCAGCTAGAAGATGCTACTCATGTAGGAAGGGTCCCTGCTGTTGGGAAAGGGCCGCAGAGGTCCCAGCACACCCCTACTGGCACCACACAGGGCTTGGGCCATCACTGTTCCTGGGACAGGCTTCCAGGAGAGTGGCAATGCAGAAGGGGGCCTGCAGCTTCCCTGGAGGCCCCTTGGACACCCAGAGCTGCCATGCTCTGTTGGCAGCAGCTCAGGCACAACTGCGTGGAGCTGCTGACGGGTCTTGGGGTGACTTGGCCGGGGCTGCGCTGCTACAGCCCGCAGTCCCAGTGACAATGGAGAAGCAGATGCTAAATCCTGCCCTCCTAAAAAAGCAAAGGCAACGAGCCACATGGGGAAGAGCTTTGTGTCTTAAAGAGAGAGGACTAGGTACGTTTGATCACACAAGAGCTCAAGTGTTCCCTCAAATTCCCATGCCTCCCAAAAGCAGTGCAGACGCCAGCTGAGTTTTGTCTATGACCTCATATACATCCAGTGTATAAAACACATACCACATATTGAACATTTGCATATGTTACATGTCTTTTGTTCCACTTGGGTGGCCTTTTCCTCTCCCCTCCCCACCACCTCTTGCCCCATTACTCATCCACACAGCTCCCGTCAGATTATTCTGGATGTGTCACTTCTGAAGGACTACACATCCCTGTCCTGTGGAGAATGGGGGCTCTGTTAATTGTCAAATATTGAGTGGGTAGTGATCAATGGGTGACTAATTGGATGCAAGAGGGAATAAAATAGGTATTACCTAGCTTCTGCTCTTAATTAAGAGGATACATAATGCGGTGGGGAAAATCGTAACAAATGGCAGGAGGGATTTTTGCCATTATGCAAGGTTTAATTGCGAGCATTGCACAAGCTAACATCCAGGTATGGTTTTCTTTTCTTTCAGGTGTCTCTCCAGGGTGTGACTGAAAAATGCCAAAGCAAGAGCCTTAAAATAAAGTAAGTGGAAAATATTTTTTGCAGGCATGTGCCTAGCAATGTAAACAGTAAGACATGGAAGAAAGCCCCGGTTTTCCTCGCAGTGCAAAAGCAGCAAGGGACAAGCCACATGCAGAGAACCAGAGTGAGACCACTGTGCGCATTATGCTGAGGCAGAGGGGGTTAAAGGCTCGCTGCAATGTCTCCAGGTTAATTCACAGCACCAATGTTAAAAGAAGAGCAACATGACAGTGCTTTATTTAAACAGTTAATCATTTGGAAGCAAAAACATTCATGATTTATTTCTCCAAATATAGAGATGTGGTAAGAAATATGAGAAGGGGCACTCGATACCAACACTCTCTTCCTAATGAAAAAAGAAATATTACAACTCCTGCAGGATTAGGAACCTTTTTAGAAAAAACAAGGTCCATGTTACTTGCCTTGCCAATAAAAACCATCTTGCACTTGAATCTGTCCTTTCTATGACAGGCCCAATATGACTCATCACGTTCTGCTTGTAAATAATGTACAGATTAGATACTAACTTTAGAGAGTTCAGAGTTTTATCTGGCTTTCAGTGAGTGAAGTCGGTAGGGTAGGAAGACTTCAAATATTTAAAGGAGGCCTTCAGAAGGCAATTATGATGGCTTCAGTTTTGGGGATGAGGGAGGTTTTTGAAATGCTGAAATAAACTTGAGTATCTGTTGTCCAAGTTTCCTAATCCAAAAATGAGTTAACTGACAGCAGTTTCTACAGCTTTGTGGGAGGGTACTTAGGTTTGGGCTGGACCTTTGAAACCCACTCGGCAGACAGTGCTGTTAACAGAGTCAGCAGAGTGTGACTTTCAAGCTATTTTTCCTCTCTTTGTCAGGCTGTTAATAAAGTACATAAAGCTCAAGTGAGAGGAAACTGCTCCAAATATCTGCTGTTTTCTGGGGCTTGGCAAGTTAAAGAGGGGACAGAGACTGGTTCTTTGGCCGCATCTGCAGACGCCATTAGGTCTCTACATTCCTGGAGCTGGAAGTGCTCACACAAGGGACAGATCTCACAGCCAGAACCTTCCTCTCCTGGCCAACTGGCAGCTGTCTGCAGGGGTGGCAGGTGGACACTGTTGTTTGCTGGATGTCCAGGGTTTTACAAGTGGAGAACAGAGGACTGTCCCATTGTCAGTGAGGGAGGCCATCCACTGCATGAAGGGAGGTGCTTGATGGCTCCACAGCAGAGCCTTTTGCAAAGAAACCGCACAAATGTGAGTATTGATGGAACGTTCCATGGGACACTCTGCCTGTCGAGTCCCCATGCTACCTGCATTCCCTGAGGAGCTGGTCATCTCACAGCAAACACTACATACATCCCTCACATACATCCCAGGAAAGTCAGACACTCCCCAGAGCAACTCTCCCCCGCTGCTTCCATCCTGTTGACATTCATCAAGGCCCTGGTTTTGGCTCCCCTTGCCGCCCTCACCCACTGTGGCACACAGCTGGCAGTGGAGCCACCCCTGCTCCCGAGCTGGAGGCCAGTGGGGAAACTGGCAGGAGAGGCAGCCACTCAAGCCCAGCGTGGTGCAACTCGGGGCTCAGGCAGCCTTGATGAAAATGCCAGCTGTCAGGGTGTTCATGGTGCAAAACAGCTGTGCTACAGAGGCCAGACCAGAGGGATTAAACCTTCAGCTGATTCAAATGATTGTGGTTGTAATGCAGCCCCTCCAGCCACAAGCATCTAGTGCTCATCACATCTGGGTCTGGCTGGGACCAGCAGGGGCTGTCCAGGAAGACTGGCAGGAGTCAAGGACAACTTTAGGATGCTCCAAAATGGGGCCCTGGTTTCCTGCTGGCCTTTGCCTTAGCACAGGAGGGAGGAAGCGAGGAAGGAGGGGGTCAGGATGGCCAGTTCCAGGCTGTTGTGGGGTTTCTCAAGAGGGAAGGTAAGCCCAGGCTGCAGGGCATCAATACAATCATACTTAGTGCTCGGCTGGGGGCACATGCTGCTCCCAGCTGCCTGAGGTTTCCCTCCAAAAATGTGGGTGGTCATTCCCTGATGACAGGAGAAAATTGCCTGGGCCACTGCTTTGCCTTTGGACCAGAAAGAGGGGTTGGCATCCAGAGAGAGCCCTTCCCGGGGGCAAGAACGCTGGGCTTGTGGCTCCTTCCNCCCCGGCCTTGTTGCCCCTCCCCCCCCCCCCCCCCAGTGTGCCAGGAAAGGCACAGGAAGGATCAGCGGTGACACTGCCAGAGCAAGGAGCTTTGGGGGTGGTTGAGATGTCCCTGTGTGCACAGGCAGACCTGCCAGGCATTGAGGCAGCGTGTGGTGTCTGCCTATGGTCACCAGGAGGATGAGCAGCCCAGGCTGCAGCTGAGTGAACCCTTATTCTTGGATTAGGCTAAGAAAATGAGGCTGGAGATCAGGAAGAGCTTCTCGGCAGGGAGATGGCTGAGTTGGGGTCAGGACAAACGCGGCCAGAGTGGATTTCCTGGGGCAGCTCACTGGAGCTGCTCGGCTTTCAGGAGCTGTGAGAATACAGAAGTTTCAGCATGTGTAGGAAAAGCGAGTTTCTGTTCCTTGAGAGTGTAGAAACTTGGAAGTGTCTAGAAATCTAAACTAAAAGAAAGAACCAGAGGAGAAATCTTCTTTTTGTTGTTCTTTATATAGTTCTTACACTTATCATGTGATTGTCTTCAGCAGTCTGAATCACAGCTGATTTAACATTTGGCCCTGACAGTAAGCGGCCGAGGGCTGAAGGCAAGGGATGACTTTCCCGCCGAGGCACACCGTTTAGGCATCACACCGGGGTTCCCCCTGAGCTATTTATCGGCGGCGCTCACGCAGAGGCCGCCCGGCTTCCCAGGGGAGAGGCAGCGAGCGGCACGCAGGCACTGCCGGGGGGCCGTGAGCTTCCGAGTGTCACTCCCCCGCGGAGGCTCTCCCCGCGCCGCGCCGAGCCCTGCATGCCTCTTCCACTTCCTGCTGCGGAGCCAGTTCTGCCGCTTACCTGGGAGAGGCAGGGAGGGTGTCGTAAAAGGAGGGGAAAGCCGCCCGGCCGGCTGAGGAAGGAGCCCCGGGCGCGGCGGGGAGCGCAGGGGCGCGCAGCCCTCTCGCTCTGCTCGGGCAGCCCAGCGCGAACCTCCCTCGCCCGCAAGGTAAGAGGTGTCAGAGGTGCCGCCTCTCTCGGCCCCTGTTTGCCAGCGGCTGCTGACCCACGCCTGGCTCTGCTGGGGCTTTCCCCCCCCGCCTCAGACTGTTGCCTCGCTCGCTTTCTCCCCCCTCTCTCGAATCACGAGAGCCCGACTTTCACAGATGGTTACAACATGTTTCAGCCATTTCGCTGCAGTTTGTTTTGTT
>VXBQ01001259.1:0-57678 GCA_013400175.1 Phainopepla nitens | reverse complement strand
CTTTCCCCTTCCCTTTCCCCTTCCCTTTCCCCTTCCCTTTCCCCTTCCCTTTCCCCTTCCCGACCTGGGGCTGCGTAGGACAGGTCCACAGACCTGGTGAGGGAGAGGTGGCTGCAAGGCGTGAAGAAAACAGGATCACAGACCCTTTTTGCACTATAGCTTTGGCATGGAAACAAGTGGGAGCAAGGTGGTAGTATTTCTTTTTGATTAGCATAAAATCAGCCATATAAAACCATTTCACCCAGTTTCAGGATATAGGTTTTGTAGGGTTAGCACTGGCTGGGCACCGAGATTGGCGTCTCTGGGCTTACTGGTCCTCAGCCACCACCAGCAACCCTGAGATCAGAAATTCCCATTTCCTGCAAGCTCTGTGTGGGTTCAAGGTCTGGACTGGCCACACCAGTGCCCCACCAGGAGCAGATGTTGCTGCGACACCCACGGCGGGTGATGCCAGAGACAGGGATGCGAGGGGCACGGGCGGCTGGGCCGCAGTGGGCAGGTGGCTGCCGATGGTGCTGCTGCCTGCAATGCCGTCAGCCTCTGAAACCAGCCTTGCCCTTGCAGAGTGGCGACAGTGTCTGGAAGCATGCTGTTACTTTTTATTTTCTAATGGAGTTGAGTATTCTTTCTGTTTTCCTAAGGCAGGAAGCAAGGCATGTGCAGTTATGGTGTTCGTGCCTGTCAGTGCCCCCCACCCCCAGCAGTGGCTTTTGAAGTTTGGCAGAGGGTGCATGTCTGAAAGATACACACATTTCTGCACGTTTCATGACTGCAAGTGAGCGAGGCAGTTCTCACGCCAGCTGAGGGAGACACGTCAGGTCCCGCAGGCTTCCCTCGGCCTCCCACCGCCCACGCACCCTGCAGCCCTCGCGCTGCAGAGCAGGGAGAACGCTTAGGGATGGGAGAGACATCAGCCCTGTGAAATACCAGGGGTTCTTTAGGGGTTCTTTACCAGGGATACCAGAGCCTTCAGTGTAAGGCATGAAGCTATAGGAAAGCAGGCTGAGGAAATTGCTGCCTCTCAGGGTGATCCACACCACTGAGCCAGCCCCATTTTTGTGACAGGAGTTTTGGATGTCCCAGGGCCATGGGATATCCCAGACTGGGGGTTCTTAAGTGCCTATGAGAGTTTTATCAGCCCCAGAAATGGGTGGGAAGTAGCCTCTGGAAAACAATCACATTTTTAAGGATACCGAAGATAATTGTGGACATTTTCCTATTTCACGAAGTTTAGAAAATTGGCAGGGAATGCTGCCTATATCTGAGATGCCTGTTCGGATCCTGCTGGAAGGTGTCACCCTTCTAGTTTCTTACTACTTATTGCCCAGCAGTCCTTCAACACGTCTAGACTAAAAAGGCAAAAAATATCAGGTCTGCTCTAGCCTTTGCACCATGGATTGTCCAGTAAAGCAGCATTAATGCTGCAAAAGAGAATGTGATGTTTGCCATGCAGACAGGATTTGAAGTATGTTCTCCTGGCACATGTAGATTTTCCTGCCATGGCTTCAGAAACTACCTGAGAGCAACCAATAGCCAGAGGAACATTGTTTTCATATTCTTTTTCTAATTTTTCCAGAAGTTATAAAAATAAACATTACCTGCCCTAGAGGGCTAAAAGTCTGGGCTAGGAATGTGACATGTTAGTCACATTTGTCTTTGTTAGTCACATTTGTCTTAGTCTTTGCTGTGGAGAGTACCCAAGGGAGAGGGTCAGTGTCCACGATGACAGCAGCTAAAATTTCTCATGGTGAGATGTGAAACTCTGAAGCTTGGATTTCCTTGGCAGTGCTTATTTAAGTTGTAGACCCAAACCAGTTCCCACATTTGCACTTGCTCCTCCTGTAAGGATTTCTCTCTGGGTTTTTTTGAGGAAAGTAGTGTCCAGTGCTTCTGCAGAGAAAGCTGCACTTAGAGCTAGTGCTCTTGTAATCTCACTCCATGGCAATAGCATTCCTTGGGATCTCAGCATGTGCATCCTCACAGCAGCTTGAAAATTCTGCATCCACTTACTCCCATCCTGCAGATGCATATCAGCAGCACCAGGGAGCTTAAGGGATTCAGCCAAAGTACGCAGGAATTATTTGGAAATCAAAAAATTCCTGTCTGCCCCCACCCCTTGTGATCTCAGCTTTGCCTTAATCTCTGTCCATGCCATTTCAGAAATGCTGTGACTGGTGAATAAAAAACCCTGTCCTTGTGTGTTGTGCACCAAGGAAGGTGAAGTTTGTTTCTCATCCTAATGTTTTCTGTTTTAACAAGGTAGACAAATGAAACTTTGATCAAAAGAGCAAAGATATTTTCCCCCTCTCCAGAAGCAGTGGAGCACACAGCCGTGCTTGTGTTGCAGTCTCTCTCTCCTCTGTTTCTTCGTGACAGAAGGTTTCTAATCAAAAGCAGATAGATGGTTAGTGTGTGTTTTGAGACAGTGCATCCTGACAAGTCTTTGTGCTGGAAAACAGATGAAATAAATACCTGGTAGATTTTGCAATCAGCTGCAAGAAAATAGCACAGACAAACTGAGCCCAACACCTTTCCCCTTGTCTCCTTCCCTCCATGGGAGGATTTTTTAGGGGACTTTGGACATTGCTTTAAACTTGGGTGCTCAGGCCCATCTCTACAGACCTGCAGAAGAATTTGCTTCCCTTCATTTATGCTCTCCCTGCAGGTTTCCGGGAGTGGCCATGGTCAGCAGCAGCTGGCTGTGAGCAGGAGATCTGGGTGGCTTCCCCTGTCTCCTTGGCAGAAGCAGAGGAAGAAGCTTTCTGGGTGTGGGAAGCCTCACAAGGAAGCTGGAAGGAGATTCTTCTCAGGAGCTTGAATCACTGAGCACCCACCCACAAAGGTTATTTGCTGAATTAATGCACATTGCAGAACTGGGTGTATAAGGAGAGGAAGGAAAAAGAGTGGTTTAAGGAGTTCCCTTGACATTTTTGGGAGCAGTCCAGGCTCTGTCCCTCTAGGAAGGGCCTCCTCACTTTATTACAAGCAGAAATAGATCCAGCGGCTCCAGCTGGTTATCAGTAATCTCCTGAATAGTCAGAGGTGCAGGGGGAATATTAAATTCTTGACGTTTTCTGGCAATATTGTGAGCTGACTTGAAGTTGCAGTGTTGGGCACGATCTCTGCTCCCCAGCAGCCTCTGTGCCAGAGAAGGGATCAGGCTACAGGTTTCTGAGGGTATTTCAGTATGCTGAATGATGAATGCTAAAGCATTCCTCTCCTCTAGTTATTCAACACAGGAGACCAAGCAGGTAATTTTTCTGCCCTATGCCTAACTGTATTTCCAGGATAAGCTAACAAGAAAAGTCAAAGGAAACAAAATGAAACTCAGCAGCACAAGGCAACATAAAATACAGGGATAATGGGCTCTTTTGGGTCTTTTTCCAAAAGCCAGGAATCTTCAGCTGAGCAGAAACAGCACCCTGAAGTACTGCTGTTGGAGGAGGATGTTTTTGAATCATCTGTTACATTTTCAGCAGTATGGGGATTTCTCTTGACAATTCCCATCCACATGCCATTGCCGGAATTGCTCAAAAATATTAACCGTGTCCTGGGGTTAATTTATCCCAGGGGCCATTGCTACAGACAGAGCTCTGCTGTTGTAACAGCTTCTCTCTCCAGCCAGGGCTACTGAGGGAGGAGGAGGATGAAGTCACATTTCCTATTCTTTTAATGCCAAAGCCCTCACCCCCTTGGTGCCTCCTGCCTCAGCCCTGTGAGAGCAGGGGCTGTGCGTGGGTGTCAAAGCTCAGCTTTTGCTTACACACTGCAGCAGGGTCTGACTAAGCAAAAAAAACAATCTAAAAAAAACTACAATTTTTTGCAGGTGAAAACAAAAGTGATGGAATTGGTTGTCTCTTCTGTCTGACCAAATTATTTCACTCAGGTATCTGAAGTAATTTTTTAAGCTCGTGTTGCATAGGAATAAGGCTGTCTTTTAAGTATCAAGTTGATTTGGGAGACAGAGATTCATTTATCCATTCCGAAGTTAAACTAATAGGAAAGACATTTTTGAAATATTCTGAAGCAAGTCATTTGAAGAGTTTGGTGGCTGATGATTTGCAATACAGTTTGATAAAGTCTTAATATCAATTCTCCAAAGGGCAGACTAAATACATGAAATGACAAACTTCAGGAAAGCAAACCTGAATTTTTCTTGCCCATGTTGTCCCTTGCATTAGATTCATGCAGTTCATTTCAACGATAGCCAGATGTTAGCAACGGAACTAAAAAAAAAGACCAAAAACTTTGGAGGTTGTAGCCTCCAAAGGAATTTTGTAACTCTTAAATCCCATCAGACCCCCAATCAGACCCAATCCAAAACCCATGGAAGTCGATAGAGAGATTTCCGTTTACTTCATTGAGCTCTGGATTGAGATCTCGGTTTCTCCGCAGAAATCTGTTCTTCTTGTCACAGTGCTAAACTAAAGGCTATTGAATATAGAGGATCTGCATTCAAAGTGTTTTCTAGCATTTTCACCCAGCTACTTTAGAGACCATCAAAACACCGTCTTGGTGTATGAGGCTTTGCAAATCTGTTTCTGAAACGTCTAGTTTGCATGTTCGCTAAGGATTGTATCGAATGGAGGGATGATCAGACGATACGTGGCCTACAGAGGTGGAGCTGTACCCCAGTCCACAGCTGAGCTGTGTTTTGTGAACACCAGGGTGAATTTTGCACAAGGAACCAGTTTACTGGAGTTGCTCGGATGGGAAAGAAGAGTTTGCAATGTGATTTGTGGCGCTGGAGTGCGCGTCATTCACTTTACAACCAAACCTCCAGAGATATCCACAAGTTGAAGCGTCTGAGCAGGCACTTCAAGGCCAGCTAATCCAAGGGTCAGGTTTACAAAGCTGTTGAGATAAGCAGAAGACAGAAGCTTTGCCGGGCATTTGACACCTCTCCTTCACAGGTGCTTCTCTTCAGGGGACCACTCAGCCTGGTTGGTGTAAATCTGACTGTGCTGTACTGCCCTGGTGAGTCGCCACTCCAAGGCAGTCATCATTTAAACTGACATCTGACCAAAGGTGCCAGGCAAAGGACGCTTTGCCCCCCCTGCACAGCGCAGCATCGAGTCCCTGACACGGTCCTGCGCTGGTGCTGAGAGCTCGCGGTTGTCTCCTTCCCATCACATCAGTTGTGCCTGTTGGAAAACCAGGACTTGGCAGGCTTGGCCGGTGTTTGTGACCTGGCACATAGATGAGGAGGGGTGCAAGCCTCAGGGAGAGATGTGATGGTGATGAGCTGACTGTCAGCCTTTCCAGCCTGGGCGCTGGAATGGCAGGAGCTGGTCTGGCACCAGACCCAGCGCTCTCGTGCAGGGGCTGCAGCTGTCGGAGCAGCAGTGTGTGTGCTGTGCTGGTGCAGCTAATAGCAGCTCTGAGGACTTGCCTACATGGGAAAATTTACCAGTGTAATTATCCCACTGTAATTATCCCAGGATAACTCTCCCTGTGGATGTGCTTAATATAACATAGGGTATGTATGAATATATGGCAAATCTTCTGCACAGATGGGGCTTAAGTTACATAGAGGAGGAATGTTTACATTGCAGCCCAGCAGCAAAGCACAGTTTATATCCTACTTCCCAGCAAATGTTACACCCAGAATTTTCTGTGCCGGAGGTACTTTCAGGGGGAAGTACGTGTCATTTGATCTGATCAGCAAAAATGCAAAGCCTCAACCTTGCCCTGTAGCATGGGGCACAACATTTGCTTTTACAGAATCACTGTCGAAACCAGGGTAAGGGCTGGGACACTGCTTTGTACCTCTCTGTGACCCTGTTCAACTCTTTTTTATAGAGTGGTCATTTAAATTTGTTCTTCATTTGACTTTTTTGTTCAAGATAGTGTAACTGAAGTTGGGAGAAACTCTTGGATCACTGAAAACTTTTCAAACACGTTGTGATTTTGACTTTCTCTACCAGGCTTTCAGGCCAGATTATTTTGCCAAATGTTGTCACTCCCATTGCTTGAGTGCTTAGTCCCATCTCCTCTGATAACTCTCCTACCTGGGATTTTAGTTTCTTCAATCTGATAGAAGGTGAATGGCTGGGGAAATGATGAGCACCAAGCACATTTTTCTATACTCCATGGTAAGAGAGAGAATTTGCTGGGAGGAAGCTGAGCTGCACCCTGTAAGAGGATGAAGATGGCTGCACTTCCTGAAGCCTTCTCAGCATTCAGCCATATCTGCTGCTGTCATCCTGACTGGGGTCAAGCAGAGGCATCCATCATCAGGAGTCACTTGGCTGGACCAAATTTACTGATAGCAGTCCCAAAAGGAAGTGATAATTTTGTTTTGGGCCCAAGTCAGTTCTGAAGGAAAGAGGAAAAAAATCCAACCAATAACTATTCTCTCTAATTTATCTTTTCATTTTCAACAGTTTAAAATAATGAGAGTCATTGATAATAGACTGGAAAAAACGGTACAATAAATTAAGCAGCAGCACTTGGAAACAAGATTTTTAATTGAAATTACTCAGCTAGGTGTGTGGTGAAGTTTAGATCTGATGCATCAGCTGTTATTAGAAGGTCAGCAGTAAAATAATTGCAAGTGGTTGCGTCACCTGGATTATGCCTAAACCAAACCTCCAGACCTAAGCAGTCTGATCTACTGTCAGGTGCCAGAATTACTTCTGAGAGACAGTTCATCTGCTTTTCTCCCCTCCAGTGTCAGCAGGAACAGGAGGTTTCATAAATCCCATAAAAACATTTGATTTGCGCAACACAATTTCCAAAACTTTAACTGCTGTTTCTTTTCCAGCATCTGAGATAGAGTTATTTTAGGATTACTGCCCATGTGAAACTGTACCGTGTTCACAAGAGTCCTTTCTCTTGTTTTCCAGCTTGCTAAAATATCCTGGCCTTGCAGTAAGACAGCTGACTCACTTCCGGTTCAACGAAAAAATTTGGAAATGGCCTCTGCGTCAGGTTAGTCTGAATTGTAACTCTCTACTAGCTTCACTCCAGCTAGCCCTCTACTTTCTTGTTTCGCCAAAAGTCAGCCAGACCTTTCTTGCTGTTTTCTGCCATCTTTTTGGAAAGCATTAAATGGTAATGAACATAAAGAATATATGTTACTTTTCTGTATTCCAGCTCACAGTCACTGAACGGTGATGGGTGATAGACATTTGGCTGTGTGGCTGTGCACCTCCAGTGTTACTTCTCTCAATTTTTCAGGCACTTTTGTGGGCCGCAGCATACCAGTTGAAGTGGATGAATCCATGCCGTGGTCCCATTTACCTGAACATGTCTTGGAAAAGGCTTTGCAGCCTTCTGGAGAGGATATGGAGGATGAGGAGGCCCAGAGCCCACGTGTTGCTCGAACACCTCAGGCCGATCCATCTTGCCTTTGCAGAGCACCAGCACATCATCGTTCAGCGCTGTCTGTGGAGCCAGACAGCAGCTTGTGGTCAAAATATACTGATCCTGATGGAGGTGGACACTTCTGTTCCCCTGGTGAATCAATATCAGGAGTATTTCCCTCGAAGACACATTCTATAGCTATGGACAAACCAGGCGTGCAGCCAAGATCACAGCTTTCAGCTGACACCAGGCACAGCTCCAGTAAATCAGAGCAGATCTTGTCTGACGTTCCTGAGGACTCACTGGAGGAGAGCAGCCAAGGGAGTTCACAGTCACAGCAACCCTCAGGAAGCAGACTTCTGGCAGAGCTGGGGACTGTAGACACAGGGTACAACTCCCAGTCGCAAGACGTCATGGGCATCAGGCATCTGGATCCCCCCTTACCACTGGTGTCTGTACTGAACCCCCAGGACCTTCCAGGACCACTGATCTCCAGAGAGTTCTTGGGACCTGAGCATCAGCAGTGCCCTATGTGCCAGCACCTGCCCCATCCCAACACCCCTGTCCAAGCCCACGGCTGCTTCAGGCACCGCTGCCCGGCACAGCAGCCCCCCCAGGGCCTATGTGAGTAGTGCCTCTCGCCCCGCAGGAGGTTCTCTGGGTGTATCTCAGCCATCGTTCACCAAGGGCGGGTTTCCAGCACAGCATGCAATGATTAAGCTCTTTAAACATCTAATTGCAGTCCATTTTACGATTTCAGATTTTTGGGCTGTGTGACTGGGCTCTGTGCTGCAAAACCTCTGAACCCCGAAGTTAAAGAGGTCGCAGTTACTCATCGAGTGCAGGCGAATGATTTTGCCTAGAAACCAGCCTTTGTTGATCACGCTGAGCATGCACAGCCTCTCCCTGCTGTTATTTCATATTCTAGTCATTTCCTTCCTCCTTGCATCAGTCATTCGGCAACCTCCTATACCGACTCAATTCCTGTTGTTTTCATAGATTTCCTTGCTCTCCCTTGGATCCCCAAAGCTGAGAATTTCCTGCCAGGATCAGGATGGGAGGTTACCCTTGATCTCCACAAATAGCGTCTCCCAGCACTATGACCAGACTCACCCATGTGTTTTATTTCTATGTGTAAAGAGCGTGACATCCATCATCCTCATTTTTTTCCTGTTGTCAGCTGGAATGAAAGCTCATTACTTAAAATGGAGCCCTCTCAGCTGCTGGTGATTGTGTCGCTGAGCGCTGATGTGACTCCCTCAATACGAGCGTTCTGGCTCTGGGAGACACAGCGCAGTGTACAGCCTGCTATTAATTAGTATTCCTTTTCAGTCTCTGAGATTTTTATCTGTTATGAAATGAGCTTTGAACATTCAACAGCAATATCATTGTTTTAATATCATTTATATTACATTAGGCTCATGAGACCCTAACCTGTTTTGGGCTGGCTTTGTAATAAAAAGCTGTTGGCCTGTTCTGATAAACCTTTTTTTTTTTTTAACCTTTTTTCGACTCCACAGCATTTATATTGCATCTGTTTAAAGAGTTTTGTCATTCCAGTTATGTGCTATAATTAGGTATATGAAAGAAGAGGGTTTCAGAAACTCGGTTTCCAGCTCTGATTTTGGAACTTTGTAAAGGGAAAGGGGCTACAAATGGACTCTCAACAACATCTACAGCTTAACATTTGGAAAATGTCCTCTGGTTTTCTTTTCCTACCTTCTCCTTTCAGTTCAGCTCTAAGCAGACAAAGAACTGGTTGCACAACACCCCTCACTATTTACCTTCATTTACCTCCTCCACAAGCAGGCATCGTGAGAAGTAGGACATTTACTGAATGAGAACATTTTGTTTCAAAGCAGGAACTATGAAAGGCTTTCTTCAGAAAAATCACTACCATTCCAGCCATATCCAGAGGGCAAAAAGAGTAAAATAAACTCAGATGGCTAGAGCAGATTTGGTCCGGACCAAGAAGCTGGCAGCTGGACTCCTGTTTCTCACATGCCTGGTGCAGTGTAAATCACCTCCTGACAGCTCCTTGTGTCTCAGATAATTGTTGGGCAGTGGCAACCCACAACAAAGCTCTGCAGTTTGTGTGTTGCAGCATGCCTCCCCTGGGGAATAGCAACTGTGCCCTGAGGCTCTAAGCTGGCTCGGGGCACCTGCTATTTGAGATACAACAACAAAACTGCTTCTGAAGTCAAAGAAATGTTCACAACAACGCCGTGTGCCCGGGGACCGTTGTTTCAGATATTTGTCTTTGAGGGATGTGGGGGGTGTGGGCACATGCCTGGCCGTGCTGTGCTTTGAACTGTGGCTACATCCCATATTCTGTAGCAGCAGACATCCAAGGGAAGCTGGTGAAGCATTGGCCTTAAGACCTTCAAACCAAACTGAGTCTCCCAGATCCCTGTCACCTTCTCTAGAGCTGGTCATGAGGAAGCCAGGAGGAAACAATATTGACTTGCAGTATGGTTGTCCCAGACCCTTTTACCCTGTCCTGTTGCAGAGAGTTAAGAGGGAGGTGGGAAAATCTCCTAAAATAGTCTCAACAAACACAATGTTGCTGACTCACAATTTCACCCGGAATCTGTGTAATTATGGGGCTGGTTGGAGGGGGTTTTTTCTGAAGTGTTGGCTCCTGGAATTGGAGTATTTCATCAAAGCTTTGTTTTCTTTCTTTATCTTCCCCTTAAAAAAAAAAAAATAGCTAGTCCTCATGGCCGCTAGGGAGAGGAAAGCATGACCCAAAAATAGGTAAAAGGATTTAAAAAAACAGTTTTGGGGGAAAAGAGCATTTGAGTACTGCAGCTTTTAGAGACAGCTCATAACACCATAATCAGGCAGTGCTAATAAGCCCTGCCAGGCTGGACTTTGATCTGCACACAGCAGCTTGGAAGTGCACAGAGCTGCTGCCTAATGAAAACTGCAAGCAGAAAGACTGAGAAAAAAAAAAAAACAACCTCCTTTTCCCCAATTGGGAAACAAACAGCTTACATTGCTTTCTCTTTCTGTTAATGCCAACAGTTCCACTGTACGATAGTTATTAATCAGTATTACATGTGGCCAGCAACAGTAAAGGTTTTCAGAATTACTTGAGCAAAATTATCACTTTGGGCTTCCCCTGCAGCCTCTTGGATGGCAACGGGAGCAGCAGCAAGTCCTTAAAATATCACTTTGACAGAAAATTCACACAGGGTGAAGTAACAAACTAAGCGATTATTTTTTTCTCTTTTCATTTACAATAATCACAGTCTGTTTAGCCTTAGTGTTGCAAACTGATTTGTTCCAGGATTTTGCATCTGCTTTCATGAGAACTTTGGGATGATTCATTTTCACAAGCCATTGCCAAAAAGAAATTACAAAAAAAAAAAAACCCTACCAAAAAACACTGAGGCTTAGTAAGTGCAGGGACAAGGCAGCCCTGAATGTTTAACTGTCAGCTGTCCCAACAGTCCAACTCCAAGCAGGGATCTGAACCATTGCCGTATGTGAATGGGAAATAGCAAGCTTTAGACTCCAAAACATTCCTTCATCTGGCTTCTTTCAGAGCGAGATACCTGCAAATGCCTCCAAACTGCTCAGTTTCCTGAGACAGGCCCGGTAAGGAATAAACACAAACTGAGGCAAAAATGTGTTGGCTGAAATGATAGTTGCTGCCTTTATTTTCTCACCCTCCCAGATGGCAGAGCTCCTTACCAACATTTCGCAGAGCCATCGCAACCACTTCCTCCTGTTCCTGGACCTTGTATGAGAGTTATCCGCCCAGCCCAGCAAGTCATCCCAAATTACTCAAACCTCCGTGCTCCCAAAGGCACTGGAGATCGACCACCCCAGAGGCCGTGCTCCTCCCCTGGTCCTCCTCGATTCCCGTAAGTATGCCGGCGGGGGGGTGGGGGTTGTGGGAAGTGGAAGTTCCTCTGATCAGATTTTGTGGGCTTTCAACCAGTAATTCTGAATCCTCGTACTGTGAGCGTGCCCAGGCTGCAGGAGTACATGTGAGATGCTGGGTTGTTTTCTTTATTTGCTGTTTTACACCCAATGGGGTCCTGACCCTTTCCTAAAGGACTTCAAAGCCGGATACCTGATACATTGTTAGAGCACACCCTGAAATGCACACATTAAGGAAGATAAATGCTTGAAGGTTCAAGGGATTAGGGGTTGAAAAATATCGCAGTTGAAACCTTAGAGCTCTCCTGCTCATGGACAAAGGTCAATTTGACGGCTTGCTAGGGTCTTCAGCTTTACACTGTACCAGCCTGGGACAACTCAATCACTGGCTTCTGGTGATTCCCTTCTTACCTCTTCTGTGGTGCAGAGAAAAAGGAAGAAAATCCCATCACTTGCTGCTATATCTCTACACTGCAGTTTGCTGCCTTTTCTGTGATTTTTATAGCAAAATGTCTGGCACTTTTCATCCAGGGCTTTTTGACTTATTTTCAAATATTAATTTACCAGGCCTTACATTCTTACAAGTATCTAAGGAGCAGATGGGAAATCCCATCTGCAGGGGATTCATGCAGGGGTTCCTTCAGACTCAGCTATGTAAAAACAAATTGAAGCTTCAGGTTTTGAGAATATCTGAAATCATACTTCTTATTTAAGTGCCACAGTCCTTTTAGAGGTGTTAAAACTTACAGGCATCTGTGCTCAAAAATGTCCACTTACGTGACATGGTCTTGGCAGGGAACTGTGAGAATGGGCAGGACAAAAGAGGGCAGACAGATGAAATATCATTCTGCTCTGGCCTGTGAAAAGTTAAGGCTGTAACAGAAAAGTGACAGCAAGATAAGGGAGTACCTGCAGCAGAGAGAATTGCACTGAAGAGTTTGTATGAAAATGGAAAAAGATTAGGGAATAGTGGGTGTCCTTTGCAGTAGTAAAATTTAAAACCAGACTCATGATTTTTGGCACATTAGTTAGATAAGGTGGAGTTTCAGAAAGACCTGTAAAATAGCCACCAGGCAGTGTTTTTGTGACCATTGATGAGGCATGTGTTGCTTTTATTAGTACTTTCTTCTGCTAAAAAGGATGCAGAATGCTCGAGGTCTGTCCTGTGGCTGCGTGGCTGCTGCTTGCAGGCTGACTCCAGGAACAGCAGTTATATGCTGGTAATATTTGCCTATAGAGTATTTTGTAACAGAAAACATCTGCACCAAAATGAATGAACCAAATCTTAATGTGACAACAGAAAACATGCTGCGACCAGCCTGTCATCATTCATTTAAGGAAGGCTAAGAAAAAAAAAAAGAGTGGTCTTGATTGACTAAGATCATCATGGCTCTGTCGGGAAAAGCTCTCAGAGAAACTTAAAAATCATCCAACAGATTCAACCCAGCAGATTGCAAGCACACCTAACATAAAAATCTCTATAGATTCGCCTTCCCATGGACTTAAAATCTGAAGCCAAAGTGTAGTAGGACAAGAACTGCTAAGCTTCCTAAAATCATCCCTTTCTGTCTGTTTACCACAATGGAGAAGACATTAGGCAAGGTTATTGCAGGTCTAGGATGCCAGTCCCAGACATGAAAAACCCTTGTTTGGGTCTGCCATTACTGGTCAAGAAATTAACTGTTCCCTTTGGCAAAACATTGGGTTCATCCAAGACTGGAGGCCCTCTAGAACTGGAGCTGGAGTGCCCTTGTAGACCTATTTTCCCAATTTCCACCTTTCTCTGAGCCTCTTATGCTGCACAGGACATCATGAGAGCATCTGAGGTGCCGTGAAGTGTTCTTAACCTTTAGATAATGGGAACAGGTTACCCAAGGGCCACCCTTCTCCTGTACGTGCATAGCAACATCCATGACACACCATTATTTCTCACTCAGAAACAGCCTTTGCTTCTGCTAATTGCAAGCTGAACAGCTTTCAGCTATGATGTGACTTATTCCTGTTATTAATGTTGTTTCTCCAATAAACTGCTTCTTGTGGTAGCCTGTCACCAAGGTATCTGTTCCAAAGACACTGTAATAACTAAGCAGATGTGCTGAGCCAAGCATTTCTGCAAGAACTTTTCACAGCTAATGCACAAATAAAGTCCTTAGTGTGTTATTAAAAGGAAAAGAAATTCTGAATTTTGCCTGAGAATAAGTATTTTCTGACTCCTCCATTGCTTTTCTTTGTAGAAACCAGCTATACAACCAGCTGCCTAATGGTCAGCTGCCCCCCAAGGCGTGTGGCCTGGATGAAGCATGCGGTTGTCCTTCTGACAATTTTCCATCTCCAGCTGCTGTCCCGAGGCCTCTCAGTAACCCTGCAGCCAGGGGAACTCTGAGAACCAGCAATCTGCCGGAGGAGTTGCGTAAGTGGTTAGCAGATTTGTTCTGTGCAAGATTTTACAGCATGGCCTAACAGCTTTAGGTGGGAGAGCTCCAGAGTGGTGAAGGGGGAGGAGAAGGCAGGGGGAAATGACATTAAGACACAAAAAGAAAAGAAAATACCAAGTGTCACCACATCTGTTGGGTGCGAGTGTCTGTGTTTGGTGGGATGGAATTACCCCCTTGAATCTTGAAAACATAATTGTCATTAATTGCTTGTTATTTTGTTTACAGAAAGTAAATACTGCTTAGATTGTTTTTATGGCTCCTTGCTAAACAGGATGTCCCTTTGAGGCAGGAGAGGCTGGAATTTACAGTAAAAGACTAATAACAAACAAAGCCTGAGGGATAAAGTGTTTCTGCCTGTCCCAAACCAAGTATGTGAAGCTTGACCTCAGTTTCTCCCTGAACTGGTGAATCTGGAGAGGGCTCTGGGACTCTGAGGGCAGCACAGGCTCTACCTGACATGCTTCTGTTGCCACCAGCACCACAGATGCATTCACCTTCCAATTCTTAGGAGAAAGTCAGGTTTCAGAAAAATAGCTTATTTTTGAATGCCAAGCTGACTAGTAGGTGAAATGTACCATTGCTAAGATCCCTCGACAGCTCTCCTGAGGGTTTGTTCCTTTATTCTTCATTCTGCATATCACCTTTCAAATCCAGAGTCACATCTCTCTGGCCTGTAGGAGTGAGTTACGATACCAGATGCCACTCTTGGATAGACCTTACTTGATCAGTTAGCGTGTCCTAGATGGAGGAATTACTGGCTAAAACAGGGTCATCTGTGGTACCTGCACAGCTGGATTAGATCAGCCAGCTGGTTTTCCCTGATGCAAATCCATGAAAACCCCTCCCACAAGGGCAAGGACATTGCTGTCACCAGCCATGCATCCTGCCTGCACAGGGGGTTAATGCTGCTCCAAGGAGGGGCAATGTGACGTGCATAAGGGCCTCTCCAGCTCTGTGTTACATCAGTGGGTCTGGGGAAAGCTGTGCTGGCTGCAGCCAGTGCAGGTAACATGAGCTGTGGGTGAGAGCCCAGGCTCAGGTGTGCCCAAGCACTGGGAAAAAGCAGCTCTGGCCACAGGGCAGGGGGAGCAGCAGAGGGATTTACCCTCTGCAGCTTGTCAGTAAGGCAGGAGGAGCTCCAGTCTAGAGCAGGGTTTTGTACAGGGGGTTGGTTTCAACACTGAGCCACTGCCACATCCATTTCGTAAACAATCCGAAGAGACCTAAGAGGGCAGAACCTGCAGCGTGGTGGGAAAGGAGGGCTGGGACAGTCTCACCCTCTGAATGGTGCATTGAAAAGAGGGCTGTGACAGTGTCACCCTCTGCATGGTGGGTTTAAATGTGTTATGTATTCATACAGACTCTCTCTCCCAGGCAAGGTCTTTATAACCTACTCGGTGGATACGGCAGTGGAGGTTATGAAATTTGTGAACTTCCTGTCTGTAAATGGATTTCAAACTGCTGTAAGTATTCCTTCCGGAATAAATGACTTTCAACCAGGGAAGAGGCGTTTTTAAAAAAAGCAGAGGCAATACACTGTCCATTTGAATGTTTTTCTGATTATCACATCTTGTAGGCTGAAAAAGATACAAATAGGATGAACTAGCCTTGGTTTTGCAAACTGTAACTTAAATGATCTGTCTTTTTGTTTGTTCTTCTTTTAACTGAATTTTGTGCTTCGAAATATGCTTCAGTAATGACGCTGGAAAATTTTGCTTAGTGACACTGGATGGGCAATAGTATGAGGTTTTGTGAGCTATTCCATTAATATTGTCTCATATTTGATTTGTAATATCAGTATTATAAAAGGTCAATTTTATGTTCATCCCATCCTACCTTTTTTTTTCTCTGATGCTATTACATCATTGATTCTTCAGATGTGTGTAACTTTCTGCTAGAAAGATCTAAAAGTAGATTCTAACATTCACATAGCTTAACAAAACAGCCCATCTCATGGTTTCGTTTGCTTTGTTATCCCTTTTAAAGTGATTTTGCTTTGACTTTTTAAACGGAATTCTAAAAATCATTGGCCTGAAAAGGTCTGTGTGGTACTGTCTAATCCCGTAAGCCATTCAGATTTTTACTGAATTTCTCATGAGTTTGCTTCATCTTAGAGGCCCACAGAGGCTCTAGGATTCAGTGTTCATCAAAATCTTGATTCATATTTTCTTATTTCAAGAGCATATGCTATCTGACCCCTCAACCTTTACTCTTTGGCTCCAATTCAGGAAAGCATTTAAGCAAGTGGCTATCATTAAATTGAATTAGACTCAGTGAGGAGCTTTGCATACGCTTATTTATTTTTATGAATCAAAGATTTTTTTTACAGAGACTGCAGTTATACTTCTCTTCCAGCAGTTCTGTGCTATGACCAATTCACAAGAAAGCTTTTGGGCACCATAGCTTTGCAGAGTAGAAGGCTCATTAATAGCACCTTTGCTGGACAGGCAACTCTTGGAGCCTGTTGCAGAATAATAAATACAGCAAAATGGCCCCAAAGCAGGGTAACAAGTGGGCTTTCTGCATTCAGAAGGGGAAAAAGAAAGACTTGAGAGCAGATCATGACTCTTGTCTTGAAAACTTGGAGAAGTTAATACTCCATTGGTCACAGTCACTGATTGCTGGTTTCTGGGTTCACTGGGCATGCAGAGAAGCAGGCAATGTTGGTCATATTCCATCTTATGAAGTCCTCCACGGCTCTGGTGTTACTGAAGTCTAGGTGACTGCACCCAGTTATCAGTGACCTGGCTGATTTCCCACCACACACCCTGAATATTTAGTTCAATATGAAGCTAAAGCTTCATGCCCAGTATACCCTTGCAGTCAGAATCTAGCAGGCATTTGCAGCTGTATGGATGAAGAAGGTGGGCAGCACCTCGTTCTGTGCAGTAAAAAACACCTGGGCGTTGGGGGCTGGCAGGGCAGCCAGTCAAAGGGCCAGCTGAGTGGGAGCCCAAGGATGTGCCTGCAGCAGCCCCTCTCTGCCTGCCTGCTGCCTGTCCAGCTTGGCTCCGGACTGCACGGAAAGGGGAGAAATGCATGCACACGTTTCTTTCCTAAGGGAATTGCTTGTCATAAGCAAAGGAAGGAGTAGGTGCTCCATCAGTGCCATAAAACAGAGAGGAAAGGTGAAGGGATGCTCACCACGGACTTTCATTCTCTTGCAGATTGACATCTTTGAGGACACGGTACGAGGTATTGACATCATTAAGTGGATGGAGCGCTACCTAGGTGATGTATGTAAGGGCAATTTAACCTTGTTTATAGCAGAGGTGACCTGAGGAAAATGGTTGAATTATTCTAATACTCAGCAGGGACAGAATGAAAATGCAAGACCCTACTGTTGTCTTCCCTGCCCCTGTAGGGACAGGGAGGCTGTAGAAGTGGCAGAGGCATTGCAGAGAGAGTGTAGGCAAATCTCACTCACATCTGTATCTGATGGTCCCAGAGCTCTTTCTTTAAGAAATGAAGTGCTAATCCTGGTATTTTTGCCAAATTCTAATGCTGCCTGTTACATCCAGCCTGAAGCTGCCATTGGAAATGTTGTTCCTCCATCCCCTTTTTCAACAGTGAGGTTTAGCTGTGTTTGGTTACAGTGACATCTGTATTTCACCCCAGGCTGCATAGTCATTGCTAATGTTCATCCTTCTCATCTATAGCTTTTACACTGATATCTAAAACGCTGAAGGGTTCTTCTGGATGAACCATCCTACATTTGAACTGGAAATTGGTATTCTCCTGGTTGATATATAGATTTGCTCTCATCACTTTGTATCTATCTAAGCAGTAAAACAGACATTCATCTTGCTGCCAGTGATGTCCCCTTCAGCAACAACTTCCTCTGAAGTTCCCCTGAGTAGTGAGTGCACATCTCCTTTGGGATCAAGCCAAGTGCTCAGACTATACCAGCACAGCTGGGTGCAAACTGGCCTTCCTGTCGCTGGGCAGGAGCCATCATGGGCTGGCTTCCTTGGATTCTTGCCTTGCTGAGTGGCCACCGGCTCTCTGACTCGCTCCAGCCAGATCTCCATGGTTCAGGAACAGGATGACAGAAGTGGTGGACTCTCCTCCACCTGAGCAAGGAAGCTCAAGATCTGAGCCAGCCCTACACTGGTTTCCTGCAGGTGTCCATGCTGGCATGATACAACTGCATGCAGAGCCAGCCTGGGACCCCTGCCGTGGAAATGCAGTCATGCCTACTGAGGCTTGCATCAGGACAAATTAGGCTTGGGCTCTCTATGTGTAATGTAGGGAATGAAAGCAGAAGACAGGGTGACTTTGCTTTTGCCAAAAACATCATTAGCACTTAAAATACAAGCTGGCAGATCTCCTCTGGGACTTGTGCACAGTCAGTAGGAGAAACCAGTACGTGCAGAGAACAATCTCCTGCCTCCACCTGAGGATCTCTCTGACTACCCACCCCAGAAAAGTTTGGTTTCCCTCACTGACTGTAGAGGCATTTTCTAACTTCAAAACCCTTACATGTGTGTGCTGGAAGAGACTACTTGGACACAAGCAGAGGAAGGTGTGCAACTGGGCATGTCTCTTGCAAACCCTCAACATCTGTAAATGCTTACACACATGTCAAGCACAAGCAAAAGTAATTCTGGAGTATGTTGAGTCAGTGAAAGGGATAATGGCTCCTTACCATATTTGACCCTGTGGTGGGGCAGATTCTCTTGATACAGCACAGAAGGAAAAAGTTAATATGTGCCAGGCTGACTGTAAGACTTGGAAGCCTTACACAGCCTGATGTGCCGGGGATGAAAGGCAGGCCCCAGGTAAACACAAGTAGGAAGCTTTCATCTGCTGCATTTCAACTGGCCTGCATTAAGGAGGAGAGATGCTTCCCAGATATAAAGGATGGCCCCACTCTGGAAACCTGAGCTCAGTGTGGGGCTGGGATTAAACAGGTCAGAGGCAGGATCCGGGCTGTCCTAGCAAGGTAGAGGAGCATTGCCTTCAGCCCATTGTGACAGGGCTGCCAGGTACCCCTAAACCTGCCCAGGCCATCCACAACAGCCCCTCTCTCTGCACAGCTACCTCTCTGCACACTTTGCCACTAAGAGCAGCAGGAAAATATGTCCTTTCTGCCACTGAGAGCCCTAGAAGTAGCTTCAGGTAGACCACTGTCTTTAGGAGCTTTTTGTATAAAAAGCCATAGATGACTAAATAGATGCACTTCTACATAAGCTGTTAGAAAACATTTGGGTCTGAATTTGAAGACAAAAGTTTTCTGTGTATGCACATAGACACTCTACACTGATAAAAAGTAGCTTTTCATGACAGGGATTCCAAGTGTCAACTGGTAGCTGCTAATACATCTCTTGACATTTAGATTTTCTATATTGAGATGTTGAGAAATAATGAGGAGTATGAGTTCTCCTGTATTTCCTGCCAGAATGAATGAGATCCTCTTGTGTTTGCCAGGAACACAAAGATCACTTAAAACACAAACTGGCAGATTTCCGATCTGCCTCTACCAAACACGCTGTGTTTCTCAATTTCATAAAAGTGCTTTTCTCCCTAACAGAAGACGGTGATGATAATCATAGCAATCAGTCCAAAATACAAACAGGATGTGGAAGGGGCTGAATCCCAGCTGGACAGGGATGAACACGGCTTACATACTAAATACATCCACAGAATGGTAAGTAAGGACATGCTTTTGCTGTTTTACAAAGACTGTCTCTTCTTCTCAAAAGACAAATCTGTCTCCAAATGGCAGGTTCTTTGCTTTGTTTTCCCTAATCCCCATAGTTAAACAGCCCTCTTTGGAATTCATTAATCCTTCCTCTCATCAGCTCTGTATGCTCATTAACATCTGCTAAGAGGTTCAAGGAAGAAAAATCCTATTAAACATGCTCATCTTATTTCTTCATATTCTTTATTGTTCAGTGTTTTTCCCCTCCTTCACCTTCTTGAGCCCATGTATAGCCCTGAGCACAATCTTATCTAACAGTGCCTGACCTTCCTCCCTCTAAACCAGCCCCTGTTGCTTCGGCCATCCTGGAACTGAGGTAAAGACCTCTTAGGCAACAGTAAAGCTAACTGAGGGATGGAATTGCAAAGCAAAGGCCAGAGATGCAGTGTGAGGCTCCTGAGGAGTGCATGGTGCCAGAGGACCAGACACCCATCTCCACAGCCTGTCACAGGATGGACATTTAGCCTAGAAGAGCCCACAGATCCATGAAACTGATCCTTTCTCCCTTGGTTTGCAGTTAGCTGCCTTTCTCACCCTGTAACCCATCTCATGCCCCAGTTTGAATCTGCAGTCACGTTTCTCAGAAGCAGATGAGCTCTCAGCAGTACTTAGCTGTCCATACCACCCCTGGGATGCCTGTGTCCAGGGCCATGGGGAACAGGCTGGGCCCTAGCTCAGACACAGACCTGGTCTCTGGCTGAAATCTTTCACCCATTTTTAGGCCAGACAGGACTGTTAGTCTAGTCAGGCTTCACCAGTTCAAAATGGACTTCATGGGATTGCACCTGCAGCTAAACCCACAATTATTTCACACCATGAAACTAAATGTTCAAGAAATGTTGACAGATCATTCCTGTATCCTTTCTGTAGCAATGAAGAATTAGATTAGGTGGCCAAACCAAACAACACCGAGTCCACCAGCAATAGATAAAATAATTTTAACAGAAGAGCAGTTTAAGTAAGCAAGGAATGTTTTTATACATAGTGTACAGATGCATGCAGAGAAAGATTGTCATGTCATTACAATAAAACTGGCATTTTGTTCTATTCTAGATGCAGATTGAGTTTATACAGCAAGGAAGTATGAACTTCAGATTCATCCCTGTGCTTTTTCCAAATGCCAAAAAGGTAACATACATGCATGCTTATATACTTGCCGCATGATTAAGTGCATAGTATTTTGATCACAGATGGAATCTTAAAACCCAAACACTGGTGGAATCTTAAAACCTGAACATTCAATTTCTTGGTTCTTAATAGCCCACAAGTAATATTCCAAAGTTTATAGGTTTATGTACATGTAAATAAAAAACATTTCATCCACAATATAAATCAGCGTATAAATGTATTTCTGATGATGAATGTACAACTAAAACTCAAATTGCCTTGAGCACTGAAAGAATTTAAATAGAGAGAGGCAATCTATCCAGGAAGCATGCTTTTTATATTAACCCTTTTATAATTTTGTCCAAATGCAATGCTGATGGGTGAGATGGGCAGGATTTATGACTGATGTGAAGAGAGGGTCTGGAAGAGGATGTGTTGAGAACATAAAAATAAAGAGTATAATAAATACTAAAGTACTAGGCTGTTGCTTGAACTTTGATGGGCCCATCAAAGGCAAACTAAGATTTTTTAGGACTTGCAATTTCATCTGCCCTCCTTACTTGTTTTGAAGATTCATTTGAGAATAAGAAATAAGTAATGCAAGAGATTCCCATGTCTTCTACCTCACTGAAGAGAATCTCTTGGATTTTTACAAAGACAAAAATGTTAAAAGGCTTCAGTTATAGATTCCTCAATCTCCTGCATTGTATTCATGTTCACTTTGCATAACTAAATACTTTGTGCACTGTTGGGTAGCTATCGTGTTGCCCTTAGGTACAGCTGCATTTTAGAAAAGGTATGGAAAAATTATTTTTATTTCTTTGGGTGCCCAAATTTTGGAGCATGAGTCAAAATTTAAACAATGTTATCAATGGTTATAGGGCTATGCAGTCCCACCACACTTGTGGATTTTAGTGTAATGAAGTTCTTTATCTGAGCACCAATTTAAGATCAGAAATTTGAAAATATGTCCCTGGGTTTGTAAAATATGTGAGGTCGTGTGGGTTGAATGGTACCTCTGGTGTTTCATGTCATTCCTATCCCTTCCTGAATGATCTCAGTCTGCTACTTACCTTAACTAAGTACCTGGAAGACAGCAATGGTGGGAATTGGGCAGGCCAAAGACAGGGAAGCAGTCAGCATTTTCAGTCAGTCTTTGATGGGAGGAAAGGGCTCCTAACCTTGGGGCTACTTGAGTGCCCACCATGTGAACAGACCACACAATCTAGAACCACTTGGCACCTTAAGGGTTGCAGACAAAAGTGTCCCAGGAGGCACTATAGCTGCCTTGGGACTCTGAGACAGAACAGTAAGTTATGTTCATTTGGGCTCAACTTTATTTATCAGAAGACTATTTAGCATAGAGCAGCAGTTCTCTCAGACAGTGTCTGTAAGGAATTTCCAGGGTCGGTTTATCCAGCTGCCTCTATCAAAGCATCAGGCTCCAGGCATCCTTCCTGCCCATCCTCTGTAGTCCACATAACCCTTCAGTTTTTCGAGAGGTGCCTGTCTCATTAAATTATGCAGATCAGCATTTTCTACTGCTGTTAAGCTTTAGTCTCTTTCTCCACGTAATCCTTTGCTACAGCACCTACTTTCATCTAGCTACTTAATGATAATGTAACTGAGGACATCATGGGTGGAAGGAGAGCGCCAGAGCCTGAACAAGTTGCAGTAATGAAGTCTGGAGGCAGTCAGAGGAAGTGAGGTACCTGAAAAACTGCCAAGTGTATGTACAATTGGATGATACTGGCAGGCAAATTACTTCGGTTTTGTCTTTTTTATACTTTCCTTTTTACATTCAAGTATACATTTATATATTCAAGTATTAGCATAGCTGGCTGTGGAAAAGGGCAGAAAATGAAGATTTGGAGGTTTCATCTGGGGATGGGGCTATTAGAAGAGTTAATCTCATACCCAGCACATCATAAAGCACTGCTGGTGTGTGAAAATTAGTCGACCTCCAACAGGAAGAGATCTATGTGATCCAAGGAGCGTTCATTAGGAAACTGAATAATGAGGTGAGGAACGCACAACACACAGTTAAGGTGGAACTGGCATTTCCAGCTTCCAGTCATACACTACTAAAGGAAACATGGGTCTTGCTGGTTCAAGGTTTGCATCACAACAGTCCACAGAAACGTGTCCTCCTCATCTGGCCACCTGATGAGCAAAGCGTTAAGCCAAGATTGTGCCATGCTAGAGGCTCCCTCTGGAAGCAGCCAAGGGGTGAGATGAACAGGGCTGGTGCCAGGGAAGGCAGGAGATGTCAAACCATGCTCTGCTGTCCCAGCCCTGAACAGTCCTGTCCTCTGCACTGATAACACTCTGCCCTCTTCCTACCAGTTTTAACTGCGGAGTTATCGGCATAGAGAGAGTTTCCTCTCAGCTCACAGATACACAGCCAAATTTTAAAATTGTAAAGGACAGTAACCATTTTCCTATTACTCCCACCTGCAATGACAGATACTGTTGCGTGGCAAGGAAAAGCCCCTTTCTTACTCTGGATAAAAAGAGCAGCTATAGCTACCCTTCACCCATACACACTTCCCTCAAATTAAAACTATTGCCAGGGCTGATTCATGTGCAGGTGCTTTTTGCACTGACTTCATTATGGTATTAATGGTATTAAATGATTAAGGGTATTAAACAAAACTGCACAAGCAGTTTTGGAAGCAAGGCACGGAGCTTGTCTCTGGATGTGTAGTGCCCCTCCCATTATATCCCCACTTGCTGATTTCTTACCTATTAGACATTTCTCATGCCATTTTCCATCAATGATTTATCCTTGTCAACCTCTATCAAATGCATTTCTGAAATCCAGACTGACTATATCTACTGTATTTCCTTTGTCCAAAAAATGTAGTTTCTTATCAAAGGCAGAGAAAGGGCTCATTTGGTAAAACCCCTGCTGTATTTAATTGCATTTCCTTCTACAGCTCTTAACAAGATTTAATAAAGATACAAGTTCCATGTAACAACGGTATGCATGTGCATGCAAACATAGCCATCTTTCTCCCAGTAACATTTGAGTCTCTTGGCCAATTCCAAAGAGCTTTGTAAAAGGAGTAAAATTCACAAAGATTATAATCCATTCCTATACCAAAATAAAAATGCTAGCAGGTGGAGACAAGAAGGCTTATTTTTGCTCCTACTAAAGGGAATGCTGTGGGATCTTACCCTTGTGCAGTGGGATGTCTATCTGGAAGAACAGCCCTCCACTTTAGGGAGACCACTGACCAAAGCCTATCCTTTCTCAGCCACTGGAGAAAGAGGAAAATCAGGCTTGGTAGATACCTCTGCCAGTCACAAAGCTGCTTGTTCAGAAGCCTAGGTGAGTTCATGCTAACGGGCCAGTAGGTGCTGTGTGACTTACCTCCTTCTTCCTATACATAAATCCTGTAGCTCTAACAGAGTGGTTGCATCAATTAACATAAAACTGCTCCCTGAGCAGGGAAAGCAATGCAGCCTTCTTCCTACACCTGTACAGGCCCAGGAAAAGACAGCCAATTTGAGAACCATGATCATAGGAATGAAAGGTTTGGACTGCAGCTAGGCTGTTTGCTGGCAGCAGGACATGTGCATCCCATTCCAGGGCATCCCCTGGCAAAGTGCCAGAGATGTGCACGCCAGCAGCTTTTTGCTCTGTCCTCTTGGAGCTAGCTCCACTAGCTTGACAGGAACTGTGCTGCTCCTAACAGGAGCTATATTGGGAAAACACTGCTAAATAAGAAGTCCAGGGACCAAGTGCTGGATGTCCTGGCTCCTGATGTTGCTTACCTGCTGTGTCATTACGTTACGTTCTGGTGTGTCCAATTCTAAAACAAATTTCTGTCTCATGGTGATCATGACCTGGTTTCGGTCAAGGATCTGTCCCTCTGTTAATTAGTGGTATTATAATAGCCCTTCACCCCTACACATCCAGGCTGTCCATTTGGAAACCTCCCAAGGCTATGAGAACATGGGAACATGAGGCCTGAGCAGGCTTGTCTCCATCAGCCGGCTGTCACTCTCCAGTGCCATGGTGGTCCCAGCTTCATTATGTTAATGGACATTAGCCAACCCCTGTAAAGGACTGCACCTTTTCCAGAATGCAGGGATTGGTGGAGGTTTGACCCTGCTAATCTGGAGATGCATTAGTCTCTCCTCAAGCTCAGCATCAGCCTCAGCCTTCTGCTCAGTTGGTTAGAGCACACCATGCTTGGCGAAGAAAGGTGCAAGGGGAGGGGGAGAGGGCTACCAGCATGGGAAATGTTCCTGTGGGGTCCCAGTCTTTCTCTGTTGATCCTCATCCCAGTGTTGAACGTGCTGTATGGATCCTTTAGCAGCTACTAAGGTGGCAGCCTTTCCCTGCTAGGGGCACTGAAATGTCTCTCTTCTCTTCTCAATGTTTATTTTCACAAGCTTTTTGATGCCTGTCATTGACATCAGACTTCGTTTGCAACGTGGTGAAATTAGCCAATGTGATGGCAGAAGAGAAGGAGAGACAGGCAAGCTGTGAGATCACATAAAGTTCATTTATTTAGGAACCCAAATACAATTCTGAAGCCAAATTAACATTTCTTGGTGTTACAGGAAGTGCCTAGAACAGACAGAATGAAATCTTCCTTGGCAGGATCTGACAAAATCTGAAAGGTTCTGGCAGAGATTCAGAAGGATTTATGGGATTTAGCTTTTATTTTCCTTGGTTTTTTTTCAGGAACACGTGCCTACCTGGCTGCAGAACACTCACATTTATAACTGGCCAAAGAATAAGAAGAACATCCTTTTGCGGTTACTGCGGGAGGAGGAATACATTGCTCCTCCAATAGGACCTTTACCAACACTCCAGGTTGTGCCGCTATGAACATGATAACTTAAAGCACATGACGAGTGGTTGTTAAAGGGTTGTTCCTGGCAGGGAGCCAACACTCTTCCAGATGGCTCTTTTTGATGACAGAAGACACTCTTTCTGCTGAAGGAATTGGTTGTCTTGGGTTACTCAGGCTCAGCTTGTTCTCTACCATGTTAAACATCTATTTCCAAAGCTGATGGGGCAGAACTCTCTTCTCTAGATTTTTAAATAAGCTACAAATGGAAAGAATGCCTACTTTTATTTTAACATCTGGTTTTAACATATTCCTTTTATTAGTCATTATAGCAAACAAATACCAGAAATAATGTTGCAATAAGTGTAAAATAAAAATTACATCCTCCTTTTTGCTCAGGGTTTCTTTAAAGATATTCCTGCTTTGTATAGCATTATTGAACCATCAGTTTGTATATACACTATTAAAAATATTTGCCTTTTTTAAGGCAATCTTATATACCGTGTCCACTTCTATTATTGCTGGGGACAACGGAGAAACGGGTTGGGTAAGGCAGATTTTCCTTAGCCTGTCTTACATAAAGAGACTTGTCTTCAATTAAAGGACTTTTAGATCTGAAATCTCTGGAGTTCCCTGTCCTTACAGCTTGGTCCCTCACACCTCCAGCGTGTCGCAGCAGTAGTCCCCAGAAGGAGAGCTGAATGCCTGACTACATGTGTGCTGTCAGTGCTGTGGAACACTGCAGTATTTCTTATGGCAGGCCTTTAGCTTCACTACTGCTCTTCAGCGCTTATTTAAAACAGAGCATGTCAAAGGACAATTGGCATTTGAAAAGCCAGCAATTGTTAAGAGAAAGAACATTGACTCCTACAACTTGCAGTATGCAGTATGGAACAATAAAATAATCAAAGATGGAGAGCCACAGTGTGCTGGCCACCAGGATGGCTCAACAACATCACATCTGCTAAAATTTTAACATTTTTTAACAAACCACATAAGCACGACTTTGGTGAGGATTTTTTGATTTTTAATAGCCTTAACCTTACTGAGGTACCAGTGGACCCTATTGGCTTAAAATTCTGCAGCCCTTATTCTGTAGAGCAGTTGTACCAAGATCCTCCTCAGCTCTAATATTTGTCATAGAATGACCCAAACACAGCTTCATAAAAAAGTACATGTGTTGGGTAGACTGAAAAAATTAGCCCAGAAGCTGATACTCCTCGTACAGTATCCAAATAATTTAATTAGCTTTCCATGGAGGTGGTGCCAGCATGGTGTGTTGATGCAGCACATGCTTTGTGGTGCCCATGGAGAAAAAATTAAAACTCAGATTTTCCTTTAGCAGACTTTTGCAAAAATAATTGCAGCCATTTAAGAGAAGGGTATACTCACATGTTGTCAACTCCTATGATTTTGATTGTGCTGTGCTTCTTGCAACTCCATTTTCAAAAGGGAAGCTCAGCAACTGAAGCAGGCCAATACCTGACATGCCAGCAGCTTCCTGAGAAGGCACAATACAACTGTGTTAGGCAGTGGTACTTCTTGGCACCTACTTACTCGTAGAGAAGAGAGGTCTGTTTCTCATGTGATAAATTTTCAATTAAGAAAATAATCTTCTAGTATGTGGTGACAGCCTAAAATAATTTCAGAAATCTATCTTAAATGGTCAACAAAGTAAAGACAAAAGGAGTGGGATGTGGGTCGACATTTGGGGTCATCTGGAGTGCACTACAACATTGAGCTCAGCCTCTAGGTTGAGCAAATCTCCTGAAATGCTGTGGCATTATCTGCCAACTCAGTATGGCTGCCTCTGTTATTTTAAGGTATCTGAAGTGCTTTAACACTGTGAAATAGCCTGTCTCAAATGGCTTCTGAGCCTCAGCCAATTTCTGCCACATTTAATAGGGAGAGTTCAAAGATACTAAGTGCCTGTGAGTTTCATGGAAAGACTTACGCAAGCAAAGAGGCAGCCCCAAACCCACATGCTGAGGAGGGAGAGGTTCTGGTCTCTTCCCAGAGGTGGACAGCTGGCCACCCTGGCCCTGGCAGGGGGCTGGGAGGCCTTCTGGGGTACCTAGCCTGCACAGGTCTGGAGGAGAGGAGCATGTAGGGAATGAGGCTGTGTCAGTTCTGCTGCTTGCAAAGCAGCGTATTAGGGAGTGCAGTTAAGCATTCAAAATGATTAGTGAGGCTGGGTAGTAAATTCCTTTCATCATTTTGGCTGTCATCTGAAAATATGTGCTCTAGATTTACCACAGATTTGCTTGATTTGTGCCAGGGAATTTCATTAAGTAACTCCTGCATCATGTGATGCACAAGGTTGCATTAAATGGTCCGGTGATTATTTCTATTCTTCTGTTTGAACGATCCTTTTCTGCAAACAATACTAGCAGAGTGAGGAAGAAAAACTAAGCTTTGCTGTTTGGGAAGTACAAAGAGCCCAATCTATTTAACTGCTGGGGCTTTTTTTTTTTTTTTTTTTTTTTTTATTTTAANTTTTTTTTTTTTTTTAATCGAATAACAATTCCCAGGATTCATTGATCTTTACATTAGTTAGAGCATCCTACAAGGACAGAAACCATGATGAGGGGAGTGTGAGTAATGAGCTAGCAGCCTAGTGAATCATTTCCCCTAAAGCTTTGTATTTGTAGAGAGACAGATGGTGGGAGCTGTGAAGAGGGAGAGGCAGGAGGAAAGCTGGTTTTTGCAAACAGCAGAAGTATAGAGGATGGTGAGGAAAGAAAAAAAAAAGAAATAATCAGCAGGTAAGGGAGAAGAAGAGGCTGCGAATGTACCAGCTGTTTCAAAACCAATGCATTAATGTTAAAATGGATTAGGGTTCAGGGAAAATACAGAAAGGAAGTTGCAGAAAACAAGAGTTTTGTGGCTGAGAGAGGGAAAATATACCAAGAGCAGCCCTATATATAAATCTGTAGATGAACTCTTGAGTCAGTTATTAACTTTATGTGCAAATAACAGAGAAGTAGCTGAAAGTATGTAAGACTCCATCCTGCAGGCTGGTAGTGCTGCTGCCCAGCTGGAGCTGCCAAGCTGCAGGTACCCACAAAGGCCAAAGACATCCCTTGAAAGGCAACAGCACCAGGGGCTTGTCTCACAGCACCTGTACATTTGCAAGGGGGGTGTGGGAGAGGAAATCCATTGTTCCTAACATGGAAAGTAAGCACAGCAAGAGAGTTACATACTTAATACTAGGATGAGTGCAGCATTTAGATACAAATAGAGGATTTAGAGACAGCCTGCTTCGAAGGACTGCCAAAACTCAAATGCCATTAATGCATGTAAAGATTTTTTTATGCAAGTCACCTGTGTGACAAAAATAGGGTTGCAAAATTTTATCCCACAGTTAACTTCTATCAGCCTCTCCAGAGAGGGATGCGTAGGGTGATTCAAGTACAAAGTGAATTTAATAAAGCCTTGTACACAGGACAAGAAATGCTGCCCTAAGAGCTCATTTGCTCCTGGTGGGGTCTAAACTGCCATTTGATGCCATTTAAGAAAATAAAGCAGCCTCCCTGGGACCACCAGCAAGGCAGATAATGAAACTGGCTCATTAAAACAGCTCCACCAAAGGGTGCCTTGCTGAGAGCCTTTCCCTCATCTCCAGCCACTGACCAGGCTGCAGGTAGCAGAGACATGGGCATCTCAATAACAGCATCAGTCTGGGCAGCAAACTTGGGCAGTGTGGTCAGGAAGCTCCAGTATGAGCCAAGAAAAGGAGCAATTCCCACCATTTAGGATGCTTCTGGGTTGTCAGATGGAGGCACTGGTAAAGCTGACAGAGACCCTTCATCTTAAAAGGGAAGGGGATGTGAGAGGGAAGAATTGGGAGCTCTGTGGCCGTGCAAGAGGTGCAAGAGGTGTACCGTGGTAATGAAGTAAAACATGTCTCATAGAGTTCCCTCACCCTCAGTGTGCAGAACAGGTACACCTTATCTTCCAGAGCAAACATCTCTCTTGTTACACTTTGGCTTTAATTTAACAGGTTCCTCCATGCCCAAATCTGTAGCAGTCTGCTACTGTTTAACCTGTGTTTGGGAAACAGATCCTGCCTGGAAGGTCACACCTTTCGTCAGCCTCCTCCTCCACCATCCTTTATCACGATGTTGCTGCAGGGAAGCACTGCCACAGCACCCAGTTCGCAGTACTGATGGATGGGCTGGCACTGCTCCTTCTCCCCAGAACCCCCCAACGTGGGTCTTCTGCAGAAATTCCAGGCTGGCTCACAGCACATCAGTATCATTACACATCTCCAGTGTGTCACTTCTTGAGCTGTGCCAGTGGATGCTCACACAGTCCCCTCAGCCAGCATGAAGGGACATGGCACATGAACATCTGACAAAACCCTCTCTTGCAAAACCTTCTCTGAGACATCAGACACACCTCTTCCACCTGCATATTACAACCAGTGGAGAAAGAGAGATGCCTGTATTTATGTGGTATTTGTATTACAAGTTACTGCTCACAGCAAGAGGTGCTCTCTGGGCTGCAGAAGAAGGACATCTGAGCAATCAGAGGTTCCACTGCCGTGGCAGAGGGGCACTGGATGCTGCTGCCCACACAGGCAAAGCCAAACCAGGCCCTGAGATGCCAGACCACAGAAGAAGACAGCAGAGTAGCAGCCCGTCCAATCCACCTCCAAATGAGGCCAAGAATAAGATGGAATTGCTTAGCCCCACTCCAGCCTTCGTCGGCTCAGAGCCTAGCCTCAGCCTGATCATGGAACAGTGCACAGACCACCAGCTGTGTGTCCCTGTCTGTGGCCAAGATCACTTGTAAACAAATAAAAACCATCTAAAGCCAAGTTTCCCAGCCTGACCAGATCTGCCAGCTAGGCTACATTTCAAGGGCTTGCTGATGTAGATGAGACCAAACAAATACAGACACGCATACTCCCAGCATCATGGCTCTGAGCACTGCATGCCACTGCACAGATCCACGCAAACTTCAAGAAATGTCCCCAAAAGCAAAGGCAGAGTTTTTAAAAAATCTGTTCTTTATTGAAAAGTACCAGCTTCCAGAGGTATCAGCTTCCAGAGGGTATGGGGCAAGTGTCTGCTTGCCCACCTAACCCTCAGGTAAGGGGAATTTCACAGCAACCTCTGCAGGCACCAAGTCCTTGGGGCTAATGGACAGATCTAGGGAATATCAGGTGCAACTTGGATGAACCCAGTGGATGTAAATCCCCACAAGATTGTTGTGGCTGCCAAGGAGTAGGAAACTTCCCAGGACTTACTTTGATGGCTGGTCAGATGAAGCCCTCTCTGTCTGACTTGTACCACTCTTCTAAGAATGGGAAAATGCACACTGTTGGAAAGCTCTAGAGAACCTCAAAAATGTGGGTTTCCTGGGGCTGCAGAAGAAGGCAGGCACTGTAATGGCAGGCACTGGACAAACACCCCCTCCCCTCCAAAAAAAAAAAAAACCAACAAAAAACCCCAAAAAACTACTAAAGTAGTTAATAACTAAAACTGATTTTTTAAAAATCATGACTAGCACCACCTGCAGTGAGCTCATTCTGGCTGAATTTCATTCTTTGGATTTTCTGCTTTCTTTCTAAGGAAGTATATTCTGGAAATACTGTACTGGAGGCCTTCTTCAAAGCTACCTTCCTTTACTTGGTCTGACAGTCCTTACAGCCTGTCCGTTCTGTTTTTCATCAGCTACGCCCAGTGAAAATCTGGTAAAAGTGATGCATTGTGACTGCCACATTCAGCACTGCAATGCTCTCATGCCAGCCTCCAGATTTCCAGCAAGCAGCAGGTGCTGCAGTCCACTGCTAAAAACCCTGCAGTCTTCAAAGGAAGAAATTCACTGAGAAAGACTTTTAAACAGGTAACACCACTGGGGATTGAGTTGAACATCCCAAAAGCAGCAAGTGCATTAAAGAATCTTTCATCCCTAGGCTGGGAGAGGGAATTGAGCCCAGCTTGGCACTGACCAAACCCAGTCCAGTCTGTACCTGGTAGCATCAGTTCTCAGTGGGCACTCTGTGCATCTCATACATGTGCAAATGCACACAGCCAGATGCTCCCACCAGAGTCTTCCTCCCAGAATTTCCCTCCAAACAGACTCTACAGAGACACTGAAATCCAGCCTCAGCACTGATAAGGCACTAGTGGTTCCCAAATGCTGAACCAGCAGCATACAGAGGACAACTGACCACCCCTCTTTACAGCAGACTAAAAATATCCCTACAACAATGGTTCCAGATGCTCAGTACTGGCTTTCCCCACATACAGGGCAAAGAATTGTTTGAAAACAGAAGTTTTAGTCTTCACTTTATTACTGCACTGCTGCAGACAGCAGAAAGTCACTGTTCTCCAGCCTCCTTAGCTAAGAAGCTGAGACAACAGCAAAGTGGCCATTTAGGTAAGGTTGTTGAACTTACTTAATCAGACTTACTGATTAAAGAACCTCATACATACAACAATTATTGATTTTTATGGGTCCGTTCTCCTCACAGCCTTACAAGAGAGTTTTTTCCTTGAAGCACCAGCTGTGTAGAAGCTGAAACAGCAGAAAGGCAGCAGTAAGACTATCCCAAAAGAGAGATGAAGGGGAGCTCTTAAAATAGGCACAATAGCACCTGAGAAGACAGACAGAGTACGATAAAGAAGTGAGAAAGAGGAAGGGAACTACTGTAATAAAACTGAATGCAGTAGCAAAACTAATCATCTAGCATAGACTCATCTCTTTTGGTCTCTTTTTTCCTTTTTTTTTAAGAGGTAAAATAATTCAGCATTTACTATTTTTAAAAAGGAGAGGAAAAAGAGAGAAAAGCAGTATTTTCCTCCAGGCTTTTGTGTCCCATTTTAACTCAGTAGTTGGAAACAAACCTACTAAAGCAGCTCAGTCCCTCCTGAGGACACAGCCATACTGATGACAATTTGATATATCAGTATATCAGCAGTCAAGAGGGAGACAGCTGCATCAAGACAAGACAGGCAGGTACAGATGTAAAACACAAGGAATGAAAACTGCACATCTCGGAGCCTAACACTGATTAATGTAGTCAAGACTGCTTGCTCACTCCAGGCTGGAGTTAATTATTCCCAGGAGTAATTAACAGGTTGAATTTTAAACTCTGGGCTGGATGGACTTGGCATTGGAGAGACAGGTTTCACCACTCCCTCGAAGTAGTGCCCAGATGATGGTGTGAATTTTGTGACTTGCTTTATGTGAGCTATACTAGGGAAAAAAGCACCATCCTCATCAAACCAGGTTATTGTTTTTCTGTTGCCCATATTTCTCAGTTGTGCACACTTCCCTGGTTTTGATGTCTTACAGAGTAGCTTGTCTTGAACAGCCCAATGTTCCTGGCCCCAACAGCAGGTTTTTTCAGTACAAAAAATGTTCATCCAGAGACAACACAAAATCAACACTGGATCTGGTGTGACCCTGTACTGCCTTCACATGACATGAAATAAGAGGTGTAGTTCAGCACTGCTATTGTATGGAGAGAGGGTGGTGCTTGGGGAAAACTATCCAGGGCATTTCTACATCAAGTATGGTCTAAGCCTACATCTGTGGTGATATCCAAACTAGTCTTTTGCAGGAAGCAAGAAGACGAGCCTTGATGAGACACTGTCTGTGAAACAGCATTGGTGAGAAAATCCAGTGGGTGCCAGGAAATCTGTTGTCACATTACTTGCGGAAGAGCTCAGTAAAATGAATGCTCTCAGGGAGGCAGAGGAGTCCTTGACCTACCTGCTCCCTACAACCAGGACATTTTTTGGTACATCCCAGGGAAAGGCATTTATCCTACCAGACATATGGGGTACAAGCACAGGTTTCAAAGAGAGTGTTTGCGAGTTCTGAGCCCTTCAGACAAGTCTCAGTGCCTCGACCACTTGGTGCATATGGGGATTTAGCAAAGGCTTTGGAGGCATTTTGCATCAGCCCAGCTATCGGCTCTGACTATCATCCTGTAGATGTGCTATCATCCAGCTAAAAGCATGCTTTCAGTTCTGATTTCTCTTTTCTCTCACATGCTTCCATTATGAAACCTCTAATCAAAAGAAGCATTTTTCATAATTTTTTGTGTGCTGCCTGCATTTTACAACATTAGAAGCAGCTATGTAGATACAGCTGCCTTGTGCCTAATGCTGAATACCAGAAGGCTGTTCTTACGAAGAGCTTACAGTCTGACTCTCTCTGGGATTTGAGTAGCTAACTAAAATCCTTTGCAAATTATCTGTCACTTCTTTGTAAGCCCTGCTTCCTTTCTTTACGTCTGAATTTGGACTGGGGATAATGAACTTCCTGTATCATAGACTGGGACACAAGGAAACTCATTGTACACTCACCAAGGAAGAGTACATCAGTAAGTAGCTTATGAGGCAGCTCTGAAGGGTCTTGTTAGAATGACTTATTCTCTGAGTTTCAGTGGTTTGATTAAGTGGATCATGTGATAAACACTTATAATGAACTTCTTCAGATGCTGCCAGGGAAAACCCAGCAGATAAAATGCTGAATCCCATGGCATTTCTCTCTGCATAACAAACTGATTACAAAGATGGAAAAATCATGCAGTTCACTGGCTTCTTCTCCCATTCAGGACAGCACAACAGTGTTATACAACTTTCTGTTTGTTGCCCCAGATTAAAGCATCCTTGCTACTCAGTCCAGTTCAAACTAGTGCAATTTTTCTCCTACAAGTCACCAGGCAGATTACAGCTAAATGAAACTACTTGCAAAAAGTCTAGTCATGCTTCTGAATTATTTCTTTCTTATTAAAGAAAACAAAATCATACAAACAAACATGGAATGGTTAGAACTAGATGATCTTTAAGGTTGCTTCTAACCCCAACCCTTCTGTGATTCTATAGGAAAAAAAACCTCAAAGAACTAAAAAAAACCCTGAGCATAAACTCACAAGTAGCATATGCTAATTTGGTTTGTTTAAATACAGCAGGCCATAGTTGAGAGCATCCCTTGCAGCTTTGGCCTGGCCAATACCTGTAGGACCAATGAACCACGGTAATACATCAGCATCTGCTCTGCTCTCTCCTCACCCCTAGTTCACAGCTTCGTTACTTCTCCTTCTCAGCAGCACAGCCTCTCTTCTTTACTTTCCCAAGTTGTCTCTGCCTAACAAGCTGCAGCACCTCTGCAAAAGGCATCCTGGCTCTGGTATGAGGCATGGGATGTATGCACTTGTTCCTGTCCTGTTAACCAGCATAAATTACAGCACTGCTTCTTCAAGGCCAGTGCTATATCCCTGACTTGGGTGTCAGCTGGAGCTGTGTGATAGATGGGGTGCCTTTAAAAAAGTCTTCTTCAGGTCCTGTGGCTAAGATGAAGGAAAGACCCCAACTGCCCCTTCTCCTTGACTAGCAATATCCACCTGCTCCTGCTACCATAGACAACAGCTGCAGCAGGACACATCTGCTGGCATAATCATCCAATACCTGATTATTTGTCAGGGCTCTGCTACACAGAAAAGGACTTGGAGCTCTGCTGGTACTTTGAGGTGCCAGGATGGAGAAGGCAACCGTTTCAGCTGGGCATGGTAAAGATGTCAGGAAGCATGTGGAGAGACAGACAAGTGCTGGACCCTTAAGTGAGGTAATTGGTATTACTTGGGACCCTTAATTCAGTAAAGGGCTAATGAGGACATCCCCTTCCTTTAAGCTAGTTACTGACTGGTTTTCCCTCAGTCCAGATGCCAGACTTTACAGAGCAGTAGCTGAGATGGCAGAAGCTGCAAAGGCAGCCCACAGTAATGCCTGTCCTCAGGCTACCTTGCTCCATATCATCTCACTTGAGTAATCAGCTCTTTAGGGTCACTGGGTGAATCGCCTTAAAGGGAATTGCTTCGGCAGTTCAGGGGTCAGTAGAAACAAGAGGGTGAGGGGTGGTAAATGGCAGGTCACCTCAGCAGCTCTGTCCTGCCTGTCACCAGTAGGTCTGATAGCTGCCAATGCCACAGAGCGGAACCAAACTGGCAGTGCTAATTCCTCCATCAGACTTACAGCCTTTGCATTTCCCTCCTGCCTGCCACGAGGCAAGAGTGCCCAGCCTGGCACAGAAGTTGCCTTTGCACCAGCACTGGAGAGCCTGCTCTGGCACAGCACTTGGGAGAATGATCATGGTTCTGGCTGGCATTGAACTGTGCTCCCCACTCCATCCGCTTCCCAAGCACAGGAGCGGTGCCACATCCCCTGTGCATTGCACTGAGCAGCCTGCTAAACCACCTCACTAAATGCCAGCTACCAAACCCCCAGATGTGCACAGGCACACAGACAGCCTTGCAAGTGAGATCTTGTGCTTGAAGTTTGCACCTGACACTAGAGCTGGCCCAGAGGCAAGTTTAGGAGCACCCTTAAGTGCAGTACCAGTGTGTTAGCATGCTACATGAGTCGACAGCCTCATCACACCTAGTGCAGCTGTTACAAAGAGATCTAGGGAGGAAACATTTGCCAGATGAAGAACACAGGCATGAATATCAAGTGGACTTGTCAGACGAATTACAGCAGTGGAGGGGGGAAGATGCCCTGCTCCTTGGCTTGACCATAAGAATGCTCATCTATCAGTTCTGTTTTGAGGAATGGTCCGGCAATTATGGCATCTCAAAGAAGCCCTAGAAGGTGGTAAAAACTCTTTGTGTTTTTTTCAAGCGGCCAACCTGTAAAAACAACAGCAGTTTAAAATGTACATCAAACTGTATGTAAGCTTTCCTATGTACCCTTAGTAGCCATTAAGTTTCCCCAGGTCATGCTATTATTCAATTAATGGAATTTCAAGTTATAATTGAAGGGATAATATGCCTCTCAGATCTCATCAGTTGTGATGGCATGTGAGAAAGAGGGCCTTTTCTTGATTTATTTTACAGCCAAAGGGAATTCATGTATCTAATAGCAAGAAAAAAGGTATCTTTAAAACATAGTTCTATGCAATCAGTAAGAATCAATAACAATAACAATACTGCTATTAGACTCAGTCATCAGAGAACAATGGAATTTCAGATCTGTAAACCAAGCAAAAATTTGCACGCTCAGTCATTTCCACTTGATAAAGCCTCTTACATGACAAAACAGGTAAAGGTATTTGTGCTTTAAACCATGGATGCTAACTATCCACATTCTAGTCTGAAACTGTGAATGAATTTGGAGTGCCATTCAGCAGCTGCCTTTTTACAGGTCTCATACTTGTATGTATTAAATACTGTCCACAGATTTCCTTTGTAGGCTTGTCCCCAGGGACTGAAAACCTAGTGTACTCAACTCATAAATAAAGCTAGTGAGACATGAGCAAGAAAAAAAACATAGCATACTTCTGGGAATCACTCCAGGAAAATAAATATGCAAGATGGCACATCACCCTACACAAAGCTGGCAAAGGTAAAATAACATTTGGGTTCGATCATTACAGAAAAGAAAATAATTCTGTGTTCATATGTTCATGCTGATCTTCCACTGAGACAAAAGGGCAAAGGTAAGACTGGAGTTTGACTCACAAGAAAACAAACCTCCTGGCAACAGTTGTGGCTTATTTAATCAAATTGAGGGAATCAAGTCTGAATCTGATCCCTGGCTTTCAGAAGACCTATGAGTTCTCTAGGAATGACCACAACCATGATTTCCTATCTCTGTGGTTCAAGACTCTTCTTATGGCATATGCTTACTTTTAAATTCTAGATATACCTTTTCCTCAACAGCTACAATGCATGACTTTATACATAGTATTAAAACATGGTAAAGAACCAAAGAGGAGCAATTGTCCTGCTTTCCTATAATGGGTTTGGATGAACATGCCCTCCTGTTTCCGTCAGTGCTTCACTCTTTTTTCCTTGAATAGGTTATTGCATTTAGTGGCATTGACTCTTTCCTCAGAGTTTATTATTTTGCTCCCCTCCTGCTCTTCTCTCTCATTTTCAGTCTTTTCTACCTTTTTTTTTTGGTCTAGTTTCCTGTATCCTTATTTTCCTATTAGGCTTTGCACTGTCTGATCCCCAGGTTAGTTTACTGTTGTTATTTATGACATATACTGAAAAGTTTAACCCACTGTACATATTGTATGACAACAAGAGGATTGCACAGAAATACTCACTATTTAAGGCATGAATTGGCAGAAGACACATCCTGCAACCATGCAGATTGCAGACGGATGTCTACCTGTGTTTTTTGGCTCTGATTTGGGAATGTAGAGAATTCTTTGAGAGCAAATGTGATGTGCTCTTGGCAATTTTAATTTCACTGTGGATTGGTCCATATTTTTGCTTTTAGGGATGATGGCTTACTGTTGTCTTAAAACTGTTTGCCTGGTGATGTTCACTGGCAATTTTGCTTGTGTTCTTAAATTTTATACAGGACAGCAGAACTGCACACCTGCTGTGCAGACAAAGGTTTAGAACAAGCTGTTTATTGATGCCACATTCCATTAATAAGTTTCAAAATTTGGAGTTTAAGGAATATATCTTAAAACTAGTAACTTGCTCTATTTCAAATATTGTTTGCTCAGGTACGCTTACTGTTGCTTGGTGTGTGCATTTAAAATTACTTTATCCTTTGTATGATTGAGCATGCTTATACTATCTGGTATTGCTACTTTCATTGCACAAAGAACCTGCAGGAAAGCTTTTCATTCCTATGATTGAATGACTGCTAAGATATAGCACCAGGGTTCAATGAGAGGTATATATGCATATCTGCTGGAGTTGCACATTTGTTTATGGGACTGACATAGCTGATACAGCACATGTGAGCCTTGAGGCACCTGGAGATTTTAATTTGGACAACAGAACACTCAGTGTGCCTTTGTGTGTGAGAATCCCAAGGGTGCAGGAGTACAACAAAAGGAGAAGGGGGGCTGTGTGGGATATGTGCACATCTAGCACTCATCATTACTGATAGGTAACTCATTCTCTGTTTTCCTCCTAGCAGTTATCCACATGCAGCATATATCTGTATTTTCACCACAGTACTCAATAACAATCATTAGTTCCTTCCCTGGCAGACTCATATTCTTGAGAGGTTGCAATAGGAGCAACACTTTATGTTCCAACCCATCAAAAGTTGTTAATATATGTAACATCTGTTCAATTGGGAAGAGTGAGCTTCAGGATGATGCTCTGTAGATGTCTAAGATAAATAATTTTCTTGCTGAAATTGTTAGCACAGCTGCTGGTCTGACAGAGTATGATCTAACACTTTACCTGGAATTGCTATAACAACCTTAAAACAGACGTGCAGTCTGCAATAACTAGGTAGGAAAAGTCAAGTGAATATCTTAAAATACTTCACTTTTTGTAGTTAACAGGGCACTTGTTACATCCCAAGTGTAAAGAGATGACTGACTCCAATAATATTGTTTGACAGAGGAGTACAGAAAGATGAAATTCTCTAGTTGAGGTGCAGCCCCATAACCATCATTGACAGAAACTGGAGGATTCCATTAAATGCTCTCTATCCAGAGCACAGAAGAGGGATCAGCTTGATTTTTCCATCTCTTGTCATTGAAGTGATGGCCAAAAGTCATTAAGGGCATAAAAGTTTTGTCAAGGATAGGGACTTCTGTGACCTGATGCTTCTAGACACAGGTCCCAATGTGAAGCAGGAGAACTACCATATTTACCTTACATGTACACTTCAAGAACCTTCAAGAATTCAGTGAGGTGGGCAAAGACACTGAATATAGACTGCTGCAAGTTCAACTTCTTTCAGCCTTTCAGGACTGGCCACTGCTCCAAAGCCGGAAGATGGTTTAAAACATCACATAGCAATTCCTGAAATGTACTCAAGATACTTCACAGGTTTATGAGAAGGAAAATCTCATTTTCTTTGCCAATTAGAGTTGCCTCAATGAGACCTTACTATTGTGCAAGAATGAGTGAAAAGCAGCATTTCCCATTCTTAACAGTTATCCAGCATGCAGGCTAAGAGAGGCAACAACTTGAAGCTAAGATACCAAGCCATTCCTCTGTTTGGTGGCTCCAAATGCTGGAAGCTTGTTAGTTCTACAGTTACTCTTTTCAGGATACTGGGAAAGCAGGACTCTTTTGGCAAGTAGTGATTAAAAAGGTTAATTTTGCTGAGTCTTACTTGATTTTGCCGAGTAATCTGCCAATTAGAAGGACTGACAGGGAAGAATAAAAGGAAGCAGCTATCCCTGGAACACAGAAATCATTGCCTTGTTGGCTTGTGCTTGAAGATGTCCATTCAGGGCCACTCTATTCTGAGAAGACGCCTTCAACTGTTTTTGATTTCCTGTCTGTGTTTGGAGGAGGAGTATCTGCTGAAATCTTTTAAGAAGATACTCTGTGGACTAAGCACAACACAAGAAAAGATTTTATGCAAATACCATAATTTAATTTCTTCCTGGCACAGAGAGTAATGCCACATTCTCACACTGTTAACATGAAGCCATATAAGATTGCTAACAATCATAATGACCTTTCTGGTTCAGATATTTTTCCACTAGTAACTAGTTTAAAGCTCTGATTTAACTGTAAAGAGGCCATCCAAAAACTGTCAGATGACAATAACTTTCTGTCATGACTTGTGTGGTGTGAAGACCTAACCTATATCCTGTAAGTTACCCATTTCCTACAAGGAATTACTTTTTACTATCATATAAAAGAATAGCAACCACCTATTCTGCACTGAAATACTTACCTACTTTCTAGTATATCAGTCTAGCAAGCACAATTTCCCTGAACTGACAACATTTTTATAGTAAAAAGAAAGGTAAGGATTCTGAGGTTTGGAGAAGTCAAAGGGAAATTCACTGCCTGGTTCAAAAGCAAATATCCATGTGACCATGTCTAAACTGATAGGTTTCTGTAGCTCACTGCCTTCAACAAGAAAAATTTAAAAAAAGGGGAAGGACACATTGATTTGTATGTGTGAATTTTCCAGCTAATCTTCCCACTTGACTTACAAGAAACTGAGTGATGCATTTGGGGTTTGTTATTTTAATCCTCACTGTTTGAAAGCCACCCCCTAAAGGTAAATGAGACACCACAGCTGTGTCCACACTGTAATTGAATCAAAAGTCCTTTGGACCGTGAGCAAACATGGTTATAATCCATAGCCCCTCCTCCCCAAGCCCTATCCACTCCAGATACATTATGGTACAAGGACCACCAGCAGACTACTTGTGACCATTGGGATGCTCCTGTGCTAACCAACCAAACTCCCTCAGGTGCCCAGATGCCAATATGCTCTAAGGAAAGGGCAACATGCCCATTTCTGAGGTCAGTCCTGTATCCTCGCAGTATAAAACATGGTTAAGCATTATTTTCAAAAATATTTCAGGTCTGCTTTTATTGGAGCACAGATCTAGGTCTTAAGTGATAATGCAAATGCAGTAATTATGTAAATCTATAAGGCTTATGACAACTGGAATTAAGACTGAGTATGTAAATGTGAATCTTGCTATCTTGCACTTGGTGGGGGAGTTTTTATTTTTCTGAACATTTTAATATATAAAAACCTTAATTCTAACACAAATCTTTACTAACAAATCAGGTTGATGGGCAGAATGATAAAGGTTAAGCGTAATTTGTTATTTACAGTTTTCAAAATCATACACAAATCCCCGTGTTCTGAGTGCTACACTCTTGTGACCTATACATATGTTGTTTATTTTATTAGACTACATGTGAATGAAATGAACAGCTGTGACCTCCCCTTGTACTTCAAAAGGTCTCTGATAAAAAACAAACAAATCCTCTTTAAAAAAAAATTCTTAATTTGGAGTAATTCATTCTGCTTATATAAGAACTTAAGAAATTATTCCATGTTTTTATTACATTCAGAATTAATAGTGAAGAGGCAGGTGAGGGAGAATCTCACACCTGTTCATATGTAGTTTTAGAGTTATCTCTTAACATTTCAGTTATAATGCATTGTTCACCACCACTGTTTTCTAATCTAGAACCAGACTCACTGCAAACAGCTATGACGTTCACGTAAACCTCTATGTGGGCTGAAACTGAGTTCAAGCAATGCCATTTCCTCTTTGTGGAACTTTCAGTTACCTAAAATATGTTATTAAAAGGATTTCCCTCTTTCCAAACATAATTTAAACAATTTTTTGCTGGATTGGGTGTGACTTTTTAAGTGTTATCACTAAACTGATACTAGGATTTAACTACTTTTAATAAAGTCACTAAAATTATTGTGTCTGCGCTGTAGGCTTATATTGCTTTTATTACATCAAATGATTTCTTTCAAATAGCTAAGAGTACACGAAGACCAAGTGTGTGTAAAACCCATTGTTAAACTAATGCCTAACCTTACTGGTCTTATAAAGATTTAGTTTATGTAAAAAAATGAGACAATTAATCAGTGTAAGTTTTGAATGTGACTAAAGCACAATGATATACATATTTCACTGTAAAGCACTCACAGCAATTATCACCCAATATCTGTTCTCTATGCCTCCTGGACTGCACATACTCCTTTTTTCCCCCAGAAAATAAAGATCTTCAAATATAAGCACACATAATGAGAATGCAAGAGCAAAACAAGAAAAAAGGCCTCTGAACTCAGCTGGAGAGTGAGGCTGCTGCCTCCCAGCTACAAGATGGTGTTGATCAGCTTGGCTTTCTGCAAGACAGCTGCTCGCAGCTTGTGCTAAGCTGTGCACTCAGCATGGGATGTGGAAGAGAGGAGATAGGGGTACTGGGATAGGAGTCTGGAAACAGGGAATACTGTATTCATGTTATGGTGTGGAGCGAACTGAAGAAGGAAAACGGCAACCAAGCCATTGGTTTAGGACTCACTGACACTGTGTATTTTATCTGCCTTGTTCTTGGCCTCTGCAAGTTTGATGATCTCTGTCCTTTGTCTTCTTCCACTTACTCCCACTGCTATGCGAGCTTTTGCATGTGTCAAATGACCCAGATGTTTCTCCTCCACTCATTTCCAATTTGACTGAGCAACTCCTGTGATTAACAGGCAAAAAATACATGAACAGGGTGTCTTTTCAGTAACAAATTCTGCAGCTAATTGAAAACTAAAAATTAGTTAAAATATTTTTAAACATTTAGTTAGTAGATGAGTGATTTGATGTCTTCTACTTTTTAAAATTTTCATATGTAATCACGTTTAGAATAATTGAAATTCTATGATGAGTTACCAGAGTCTGTTACAGATTCTCTGCCTTTTAAGACTGAAGTCACAGAAAATTTGTTCATGCTTGCCATATCACTGCCTGGAGAGATGCAGGAACAGGCAAAGAAAGCAAGCACAACATAGCTGTAGCTGGCTGGGCTCATTTAATCCAAATATTTAATAACCAAATGTTCCTAACAATAAATAAGAAATAGCAATCTATTCTGTATCAAAAGATATATTTGAACTCCCTGGGCAGGTTTGGCTTAAGCTTATGAGGTATGTGTTAGAGAAAAGAAAATACACAAATAAAAGATGAATATGTTCTGAACTATTTTACCAACAAAGAGGAGGGGAGGATACAGGAATGAACTACACAGTTCTGTACTTTGTTCTTGAAACAAGCAGAAGAACTTCCCTCAAAGCACACACTGTGAACTGCACAGACTGTGACAAGAGCCTAGGCCTGGCCAGATACCCAAATCAGCTCACTGTGCCCGGCTGGAGTCACGTCCTGTCAGTGGACCTGTTAGCTTAAGGCACAAAGCAGTGATAAGAATGTATTTACCCAGCTGAGAGCAAAAGTGCAGTAAATCTCTCTGTGTCATTTTCCACCATGTTCCTCAAACAATTACATAAACCCAACCCACATTTCTCTCTTACTATGTCACAAATATAATCCTCTGTCTAATAAAATAACAAAAGACCTACATTTGAAAAAACATGTTAAATAATTTGCAGGCATGATTAATAGTTCTGCTGAATGGTAAAAATCTGATTAGAGCAGCTAGGGTATGATGGTTTTTTAGGGGCAGGATAAAGTTTATTTGATTCTCTGTAACTGTGTGTCCTCAGCTGAACCTACCAGCCCTTTGCTGTGTGAGATTATAACTCACACTGCAGTTGGATCAGCCTCTGTTTCTATTTTTAGTGCAGATCTTGCTCCTTATTTAGTCCTGATTGCATAGCCAGAACTGCATTCTCAGCAGCTCAGTGAAAAGCCTGCCTGTTCCATTTTTTAACTTTTCCAGACAAAATGATGGGAAGCCTGTAGCTTTCCAAACAGTCTTATTTTAGGAGCTTGCAACACGATACAGTCCAAAAACCCAAGGGCCACATGAATCCCTGCTGAAATACTATAGACTTTTGTGAAGTTTTACACAGCAAGAATATGGCTGCTTCTAAGTTAACTGGGATATTAAAAAAAAAAAAAAACAAACCAAAACAAAAAAAAACACCAACCAAAATATCCCAACAAACCCAAACAATCAAAACCAAACAAACCCTCAAATTCCTCAAAACTCTTCTTCACCCTAAATACTTAAAACAGATCTATTGAAACAGTAATATACATCTGGATCAAATTCTTCAAAATGCATTTTATCCTCCTTAGATTCACAGTTTATAAATCCAATTCAGGAAAGCAACTACTAGCCAAAAAGTAATAAACAAAGCAAAATGGAAAATATTGGTTTTAAAGAATCCCTTAGCAGGGATGACCACACAGAAATAATTTTCTGCCACTCAATTAAAACCATAAGAACATTTCTGATTTTGAACAATTTTTTTCCCACTACAGCATGGAATTTCTGCAATTCTGTCAGCATCAGCTAAAATGCTTCACCTTCACTTCCAGGATTTGCTTCTGGAATATCTCCTCAGTCATTTATACTTCGTTAGCTATAGTTCCATTTGTTGCACGCAAGTGCATAACTAAAACCCAAGATTAAGATGATCAAGACCACTGTGAGGCTATAAACACACAAAATGCAAAAAATCTACATGGATAACACATTTAAAATACATTTCATCCACATGTACTGAAATACATTGTCATTAACAGGTATTATTTTCATGTGAGAAGACTCTGCATCTTACCATACACTGAAATGACACATAACTCCAAACAGGTCTTTTATTCCTAACACAAGGTAGTTATGGCCTTGCATGCACAAACCTCTTAATGTAATCCTGAATCCTTTCTCTCCAAACCTGCCATAAATTGCTAAGGAATCGTTGTGCTGATCAGGCAGTGGTCACTGAATTCAGCCAGTTTTATTGTACATGTAAGGATATCCAGCACTCCTCCTGTAGTGGGGAGAATAATTGCAGACAGAAATCTCCCTCAACTGCCCCTGTATTCAGGCTGTTGACTAGTCCTTTCATGGCACACTGAGAACACAAAGGCAGATTTAAAAGAAAATTAACTGGAGGAGTAAAGAATTAAAATCAGTGAAGAGAAGGAGGGACTGATATATTCTCATTATAAATTTAATTACCCCTTAGTCAAACACTAGACAAATTACAAAGCCAATACAAAACAGAAGGGCCATAAAAATGATGTATTCAGCAGATCTGTATTTGCATATTCTCTGTTCCCCAAATATCTTACTGATTCTATGAAAATGGAGAATATTCCAAATACATGAAGTCAAGTTCCATATCTTGATTTAAATGACAAGCTTGGAATGCCACAAGAAGCACGCCAGATCACTATCTGGAAGGCAGAGGGTTAGAAATGGAAAGAACTGGAAGTAATTAACTGAAAAGACCCAAGTACTTGAAAGCCTGTTCATTCTAGCAGCTCTCAGAAACATTGTACCCTTGCACCCTGAGTGGAGATTACTGAAATTTTGGGTATTTGGGATGTGGAGTGTCTTGGCTGAGCTTCTCAGTGAGACACATAAAGTTGAAACTCTAGCACATTTGGACAAATATAATAAAAAATACTGATACCAAGGCACCAATGTGCAAATCAGGGAAATGAAATCACAATTTGTGTGCCTACAAATTAGGAACAAAAATTTAAGCACGACTATTCTGGGAGAAAGGTATTTAAGAACAGAGCTTTATTCTCAAAAAGCCACTCAATTTTTTTCAAGATTACAGGGAGAGACTGAACTGCACCTGAAATCCTTCAGAAAATGCCTAAAAACCTAACACAGTCAGAAACTAAGATAACTTCCTTTAAGCCCTTTCCAAGAAGGGGCTTTTGAGCTGATGCATGACAGAGGAGCCCAAGAAGCTGATACTGAGTTGTAAGGGTGAAAGACATAGTTTGGAAGTCTGTACACCTTTATATTCCAGGAGGGTGTGAAGAAGTTTTTTACAGGAAGACCCTGTATGGAATCATTACATGATGTTCTCTAGCAAGCCTCTGGCATGGATTTTCACCACAGCATAGTGCAAAAAGCATCAAATTACTCACAGCTATTCTGGACATATTTTTCATTAAAAAAACGTGACTGCTGAATCCATTTGGAAGAAAACCTGATCTAAGTGTATATAGCTTTGTTTGTAATTTAACGCTATAAAGAGTACCCTAACAAATTATGAGTATTTTGCAACTGATGTAGTAACTATTTCTGTATTTTCAGTTAAGAGTGACCACCTCTCTGTTTTGAATTAGGAAATCTGCATAACATTAAAATAATTACTGAAGTGCCATTTTAAATCAAAATCAAGTAGGTCACTTTGAAGTCAGCTTTGATGGGCAGTTTTGTTGTTGGTTTTGGTTGTCTTTTTCAAATGAGAGCATGAGTCTGTTCCCTCCTGCACCACTTAATCACTGGTAACTTTCATGAAGAGCAAACAAAAGGCCTCTTCTATTTATCCATTATGTTCCTAAGAGGTGAGAACAGCTTGATGCAAATGAAAATCATTAAAGCATTCTGCACTACCATTAACTGTCTGAATATGTGTCTATGCAAATGCAGCTTATTACCCAGTGAAACTGCAGTCTCATGACCTTTTGGATTACAAATCTATGCCTTGTGACTCTCTTAACAGTTGAAATGCTTTCTATGATGTGTCTTTTCTGTGTAAGTGTTTGGTTTGGACAGGTACAGAAATGGAGTGCAAGCCATTTCACAGAAACTGAGTTTCAGATACCCCTTCACCCTGTCGGGGAAAGGGGTAACATCAGAGATACCCGATTTGCAACAGCACTACAGTACCAATAATAACCCAAAATGTGATTGCCCAGATCCGACCCTGCGTGCATTTACGCCCACAACTTCACTCAAGGGAGTAGTTCCATTTAAGACACAATGAACATACAATAATGCAAAACCGTAGTGGTTTGTAGGATTAGAGGCATAATTAGACATAAAACCTACTGATCTAATTCTTTAGAACTTCGTGCTTCGTGCAGCCATTTATGCCCAACCAGAATGGTGTGCAGAACCTGGCTGTTCCCACTCAGTGCCACGGTGCCCACCTGATGGTTTAGTCCTCCAGCAGCAGTACCTGGTGACAGTAATGCACCACAACTCCTGCCTTCTTAAAACCTTGAACCAGATATATATTCATGGTAGCCCAGGCAACAGGTTACAGGACATTTATTGCTGTTCAGTCTGTCTCTCTCCTTGGCAAAATTTAGGTCAATCTTGAGGCACAAATTTGCATCAGCTGCATAAGCTTTTCTAGAACTAAGTCTTTGGCAGAGGTTATCTCCCCCTCCTTTGGGACATACACCTTTGTTACATACTTTTATGTAGCAGCAGAGTGGTTAGGACAGTGCATTATTCAACAGCAGCTGAAGAGTCCAGTAGACTGGATTCTAGGCTTTCCATTTGAAGGACACCAAGCCGACCTCTCCTGTCTCATAGTCCTGACACACTTCAAGGAGAATGCTTCAGTCAGCAGGTAGCTGCATGTAAAGCATCTCTTACCTCCAGTTTGGGATTTTGCCAATCATTGCTGATGACTGGAAGACTTAGAGGACAAAAAGAGTGAGGAAATTTTAATTTCCTAGGCCTGCTTATGTTTTTTTCATTGGACAATAATTAGATAGCTTATATACATAGAACTGAGAGCAGGAACAAACGACCTTTAGGCAGGGGCCCTTATTACTCATTTATTTGGATGTTATGAAGAGTAATTAATGAATTTCAAGGCCAGGCTGGAGGGGGGTTTGAGCAAGCTGGTCTAGTGGAAGTTGTCCCTGCCCTTGGCAGAGGGTTTGGAACTAGATGATGTCCGAGGTCCCTTCCAAGCCAAACCATTCTGTGGTTCTATTTGAAGCGCATAGAAGAGAAATCAATCAATGGAACTGAATAACCCTAAATGTTTTGTTCTGAATTTGACAAATTGGCACATTTTAAAAACCTGATCTGATTAAGTAAAATGGTCCAAAGGAACAAACCTGAACACCAGCTTGCTTGTCATCTGGGACAGCATACTGAGGGGCAGTTTAGAACCATAAGGCAAGAGCCACCCAAAGCAGCATTCCCACAGTGGTCAGAGACAGCTCTGGAAGGCAAGGTGATGAAGTCTCAGCAGTCCTTTTTAATTTCCCAGTGTAGTTGCAATATATGGTAAGTAATATTAAAAATAATCCAAAGGAGGAAATCATGAATTTTACTCTAACGCTACTGTTCCTATCAAGTAATTTGGAATTTTTAAGCCTTGGAAGTAGCAGTGTTATAATTTTATAAATTATTAAAATAAAATAAGCTTTAAAAGTTTTGGTGTCTTAGGAACATATATATTATGCTAATAATAACACAGTATTTATTGAAAAGTTGTGCCTACAACAGGATCATTCATCTCATTTTCTGTCAGAACATAGGAAATAAAGCTGTTTATATTTCCAGGTAATGCACTTTATCCCTTTGGCAACTATGGCTGTATTTTCTCTTTATCTGAGTAAAATTTACTTCTAAACAGAACTATTTAATTTAAAAAGTACCAATACTTTCAAATTGTGATAAAAGATTAAAGCTACTCACGGTAAGCCTAAAAAACATAGATGCTGTGGATTCCTTTGTTTAAAAGAAGTAAATTCTGAAGTACTTTTAAAAAAGAGCAATTCTGTGCCAGTAAGAAAAAAGAAGAAATGAGGGAACTGACTAGTAACCTTGGAGCAAGAGAAGGGAAACTCAGATTACTGGTATTGAAAGCTTGATCACAAAAAACAGTGGCAGGTAAAACATGTGGTCTTTAAACATGGGGGTTTTTTTCTCCAACAGCAACTAAGAAAAGGTGGACATTTTTCATAAGAAAACAAATTTCCTCTTCAAACAAACAGATATTAAAAAACCTTAGAAAGCTTTTAAAAGCTTATTCATTACAGCACAAAAATACAGTCTGATTTTTAATGCGTACCTAAAGATCTACCCAGAACAGCCACCATAGCTGTCTTTAGACAATAATCCAGGAAAAAAAAAAAAAAACAAAAAAAACCAAAACAAACAGGGTATGGAGAAAAGGTATTGTTGAATGAAAGATATACCCATTTCCCTCAAAGCACAAGAGACCTTGGCACTGATAATTCTTGTTTCAGTCCAGCCCTATTGCCTTATTTCAGAATGTTGCTACAGCTTTGCAGACAAGCCCACAACTACACTTGATTTACTGACTATCTTCTGTTTCCTTTTAAAGGTAAAGAATGTGTCTAAAGCTGTTTGAGAATGTGATCACTTCTTGGAAGGTTCTCTTCCCTCTCTGAACAATGTGAGGCTCTTTCAAAGTTATTTTTATGGCTTTACAATTTCCTATTTTCCCCTGTGCATCAGTAATTTCACTCATCTTTTTTTTTTTTTTTTAAGAAAAAGCACTGTCCTAATGCTAACACATCAGTTAATCATTAGAGATTAAAATGAAACAGGTCAAAACCCTCAGTCCTGTCCTCAGAAAAACAGGACAAAACACTGTCTCCACAAAATAGCTTACAAAGTAGTACAGGAAAAGGAAGGTGGAGGTGGAGCATGTGAAGAGGTTGGAATATGAAATAGTACTTAATACTTCACAGATTTTGGGGACAGTCTTGTTTCATTTTATTAGCCAAGTCATCAAGTTCCTTCTTTTCGACAAAAACAAGTGTCACTGATTTTCTAAGTAAAACAGCTGCAAGATTACTCAAGACACAGCAGGAAACATGCACCATATTATAACAGAATCCAGTCCCAGTCACTTAACTGCACAGCTCCCAGAGAGAACATAGCCAATTTCTGTACACGACTGTGTGTTTATAAACAGCACACGACTTTCCTCCCCAAAATCTGCAAACAGAATCAGTGTCTTACCTCTCAATCTGTCCTAACTTCAGTTAGCATATCACATTAGATTAGCAGATCTACTCTATAAATTCGGGGTTTTTCCCCATTTTGTATCTCCTATGGTACCTACCTCATGCTTTGAGACATAAAACAATCGATATATTGGTATGAAAATTAATTTTATTTACAAGACTCAAATTGTCAAGGTAGATCTGTGTGCTGATGGGGTCTGCATTTTCAGGGTCATCCTTCAGCAGACAGCAGTAGACTTGGTAGACTATCATAGTAATAATAAGAATAAGAATGCCTCAATATTAAAATAACATAATGTCATCCCTTCAGTGCAAGTACTGAAGGAAAAAAGAACACTAGCAAAAAGTATTCAGTAAGTGAACACTTTTGAAACTAGGCTTCAGTAGCCACAAAATTAGTGTTTTAAACATCTAGATAAGAGCCTTACCTCTGAAATTGCATTAAACTTAATTTCAGAGGAAGCAAGCCTGAAAATGTTAGCCTTAAAGGACAGCAGAATATTAGACAATATTTAACTTACAATAAAACAAACACCACCACTTTCACCAAAAGCCAGAACAAAATACAGGGTCCAAAGGAACTCTTTAGATATTACATAACTCAATTTTTGGAATGCATATGGTACTCTAATGGAACCTCAAAAATCACTTACGATGTGGAGCATAGATTACAATGCAGAACAGGATGTCCAAAGGACTGTGTAAAAATTCTGTAGCTTAAAGAAAACAGAGACTATTAAAGGGCTCAAGATAAAACTGGAATAAAGGAAAAGCAGTAATTTATCTATACCTGTGGTGCCACAGAAACCATTGTGAGGCCTTGTTTTATTTGACAGCTTCATTAATCCCAGAGAGGCTACAATGTGGGCAACTTTGAGGACACTGAGATACTTCAACATAAATTAGTGAGGCTAAAATGCAGCCAGAAAAACTGTAGAATTTAATTGAATAAAAGAATAAAAGAAAAAGTAAGCTACTGCTCTGGAAAAGACTGAGAGAAATATTCTGGAACAGATTCTGGAATATATTCAGTGGGATGGAAATACCCTAGAGGAATCATATTTGTAAAGGATCTAAGGATAGCAAGCAAGCAGAAACTACAAACAGATTTGTAAGGGTACCAACAAAGAGACTAATTTAGATTTGGGTTGCATGTTTGGATGCAGTGTATCCTGGAGCAGGAAGGTAATGGTTTATCTAAACACGACTGTAGGCAGACTGTGCAACACTTTATTTGTGGACAGCCAACAGAGTCCTTCATGCCTTGTGGTGGACCAAACATCAGTACTCCCAAGGAACTAATTCTGCCCTACAAATGGAGGTCATACAGTTGCCTGGACATAAAACATAAATGTTTCATCCACACTCTTTACAATCATGTCTGGAAATCACAAATGTGTTCTAGGCATATTACAAGAAAGATCTATGCAAATTGGATTGAATTCACATAAAAATAACATAAATTCTTTGGGAGCTGGAAAGAATAAAAAAGAAATGTTACAAGCCTAAGGAAGTGTTACTTTATTTAGCATAAGCTTAAGCAAGTAAAAAGTTCAAAATGCTTTTTTCTTAACATTGTTTGATCAGGAAAATTATTTCAAAGGAACAAACTCCAAGAAGGAAAAATAATTATTTGAGGTGATAAAAGGTTGTATATACAAATATATACTTATTTAGGAACTCAGAGAAAGCATATACGGAGTTCTAAACTAGAGTCTTAGTAGAAAAATATATAGCAGGCATCTGAAACTTCAGTATAATGTATATGTTCATATATGACAGGGACCAATACCAACAGAGATGGACAAAATATTTAATGGAGCTCTGCCATCTCTAAGCTAATCTTAAAACATTTTAAGTTTACTCTTATAGCAACATTCCTCTTTCCTTTCGGATAACAGATGGCTGTTTGTGATCTACATGTTGCACTGAGGCTTCTTTCACTTTTGCATGAATGAGGAATGCCTCCCATAAGTCAGACTACATGGCAGAAAAAAAACAGAGCATCTAAAATTAAATGGCTTTCACTCTTTACCATCCAGCTCCATTTCTGTGATTCATTCACAGAAACACATTTCCCATTTTAAAACAACAAAAATTCAAATAATAACCACATACTTATGTGTATTTGGCTACACAAGTTATAGAAGAATGATAGGGCTTTTGGCAGTTATAGTACTTGAAAATTTTCCATTATGACATCCTTCTAATTACTTATTATTTGAACCATTTGGGCTAACTGTCTTCACACCAGGCATATTTCTCAATGGAGACTTTCAACTAAATGGTTCAGCTATTCATCAGAACTAGAATATGAAAAATTATGTTTCACTTGCCTGTTCAAAAGCAATTCTTACAATCATCCACCTGAGCTGCATTGTGTAGAATAGAAATTTCAGAGTATGGAGTGATTGGCAGCTCTCCTGTAAAAATAAACCTATTACTTTGATTTTTTTTTTTAAACAAAGCTATTCAAATGCTCAACCACTTTTCTTTGTACATTCCACTACTTGCCAGTAACTCTGTTGAACATACCATTTCCCAAAATAGTATTAATGCTCAAATGTTCTATGTCATTACACACCATTTTCTCTTTTGAGTCCATTCCCAGCTTTTACAGTCGTTAGTACAAAGCAATAGACAGAAAGTTTTTAAATTACGTTGATTCAGCAATGCAAACAACTCTAGCACTATTCCTCAATTACCTAAGACTTAAGCAGTTCATCTTAATCAATTTTCAGGTATGAAATTCTCACTGTCATATATGCAATCTCTAAATATCACTTACTGCTATATTGTTAACTGCTTCCCAACAATGTGTGTTCTTGTTATACCAATATTCCTTATGCTATCATATAATTATTTTACTCTTGACAATAGGTCATTTTCCAAGCATGGAAGGGATCCTCAGACATTTCCTGACGTGTAGAATTCTGTCAGCAAAGAGCAAATCAAGAATCTCATCTTTACAATTAAGTGTTTACTGGCCATCTTCTTACATGATGCATGTGCTGTTTCTCAATTAAATACACTTTCTCATTTTTTTAAAAAAGTGGCATAGTTCTGCCTTGTTACACATATAATTCTTTATTAATTCTTACATTTCAGTTTATCATTTTCTTGAATACTTATGCATTTTCCTGTAGGCACATTCAGTGGCAGTTTTTTCTGATACAGGGCAACAGCAAGACCTGAAAATATTAGAAAAAATCATAATTAAAAAAAAACCCAACAAATAAAATGATAACTTTCAATAAAAGCCATTTGAAACATAAGTTGCTAAACGCAAATACAATCCAGGAAACAAAAATGGTCAAAGGTAGTTTGCATTCTCATATAAAGATTAGGTATGTGAGTTTGTACACACAGCTGATTTACATATACATAAGGTATAGGAACATATACATAAGGTCACGAGGCATGTTGTTGCCTTTTACACTACTGTCCAGATTTTCTGAAACAGAAAGCTGTACCATCTTCGTGGTATACAATGTGTTTTGTACAATGATGATGAAAACTCATTTATCCTAATGGCTAAATTGTCTGCATTGATTCGAGGAACCCCTTATTGAAATGTCCAGGAATCTACATGCAGTCCTTCTAGAATTTTGATAATCAGGTGCAGTCACGTGCAATAACCAGCAAACATCACATAACCTTTTCCATAATCTCGTCTCCATATGAAAATTTACTAAAATGCTCTGCCCTGCTGCTTTCACTGAGAGAAGAAATCCATTCATCAATTGGATAGAAACCTCCTCTCATGGAAAGTTCATTTTCAGTTTATGTCTAAAAATTCTATATTGAGAGTGTTCTTTGGCTTAAATATTTTTTCTTCTTTCTTAACTCCAGAGTTTTGGATCTTATTTGATATGCTGTTCCCCTTCAAATTTAAGGTTATTAACAACTTTTATTTATATGCTAACTAGTTCTGCGCTGAAGACATTAAATGGGCAGACTCTGCCTGGAACCAACTTCCAGTTTTACAGTCCTTCTTTCAAAACAATCCATTAGAACTTCCCATCAGCGACTCTTAACACTATCCTTCTTTTCTCATATGACACTATACTGAATCTTTATGTGAAGCACAGATTAAATCTGATTATGGTGGTGCTTGGATGACAGCTGGACTAGCTGGTCTTGAAGATCTCTTCCAGCCTTGATGATTTTGTGAAATTGACTTAATTTTGTCAAATAATTATTTTATTAAAAAAATATACAGTTACCTCAACAGAATCTAATGTTACTACACCAAAGATATATCTCTTTTTTTTTACTTGTATGCCTTTGCATACGCTATGTTATCATTTGTTTCCTATATACCATACAATGCCCATGGGCTCTCCTTCAAGCACATTTGTGACTTTCCAATCACATGGCACTGTTCTTGCCCTGACAGGTTCATTAAGAGTCTGCTAAAATACGTTTTTGATACTTCTAATAGTTTCATGATTGAGACCTGGTTTCATTTTCCCATCAGGTTTCTAGTGACAAGACAATGAGGTGTAATGTCATTGACTACACCTCAGAGCCAACTGCCTAGCTTGTAGCTAGTAACTGAGAATTAAAACAAGCAAACAAACAAGTACATCTCATTAATTAGGATCTTAAGCATTATTTCCAAAACACTGTTACCCCTACAAATTAATTCAGCAGCCTAAGAACCACTTTGAGGCCGTTTGGTATCCATAGGCTGCTCAATTCCTTGCTGTTCACATGCTGTCTTTAGATTTTTATCTGATAACTTTCAGCTGGTCTGATGTGCAAGCATGGTATTGCTTTGCATTCTGGCTTTAGTGGGCTTAACTACCTGGAGGAGAAGCAAGGCTTATCAGAACCCTCACGTGAGGACCCTTGCAGTGGGTGTGTATGCAGAGTCTAACACAAGACTGTGGATTGTCACACATGACAAAGCAGGCACTCGTTTGGCAGGCCAGAACTATACAGCGTAGTGCCACGTATTTCAGTGTGAAGATTTAGATCTTCATTCCCTTAGTCAGTGGGGCCACACTGGGAAATAACCTTCCTGCGTAATGCAGACAGTCTGACAGTCCAGGCTGGGATACCAACTGGATGGACCACATATCACTCTTTGTCCATGTGTCCAGGTTTTCTCCCTGCAGAAACTGTGTTTCTGTCACCTGCAAAAACAGCACCCAAGAATACGTGAGCCACACTCAGCTCTCATTCTGAAACAATAGTTTGGATAAATCCCCTGACTGAGAGAGCACTCCAGGATTTCAGATCACAGACCTCAGAAATACCGAACATCCTTGAAATTGATAAGAACTCAAACATGGATGACTAAGTGGGTTTTGAAGTTAAGATGTGCTGCTGGAAATTTTACCTTTATGTCATAGCCTAAACTCTTTTCATCAAATTTTGTTGCACTCTACTACTCAAATAGATATTTGAAAAACATGGCTTTGCCCTTGGTGTCCATCATGTTTAGTCACTAGATGATTCTGTGTCTGCTTATATTTGCATTTATATTTTTTTGTGAACTGCAGATTGCATTTTGTGACCAGTTTTTTTTAAAGAAGCTACACAGTAAGCATTAAACAAAAATAAAAACTGACATGCCTTTTGTTTTAAAAAACAGGGCAAACCTTTACTGATTTTAGTCTGTGAAGAAATTCTGACTTAAAAGACAGTCATCAGTTGCGCTGGTAAGTAATACTATTAATACTCAAATTTTGATTGTACAAAATCAAACAGCTGTTTAGCTGTGCATGATTAGGACCAGTTATATATTCAAGAGTGATTATTTTCATGCAAATACTTGGCTGGCTAATGGGGAGAACAGCTGCTGCTTAGCAACTGGAGGAGCAGAGAAAGGGGGTGACTTGCTTTACAACAGAAAACGGGATGAAACCTTAGAGAGAGAACATGCAGTGTTTGGAGGTACCAGAGAAAATTAGTGGTAGTGCTCTCTAACCAGGATGTTTCCTTTTACAATTACTGACACCCTAGGACAGCAGCATATTCAGGTAATGAAGTGTAAACTACAAGAAAATTTATATATTATACATGCACACACGCGTGAGTGAACAACACATAAAACAGCTCCTAAAAACAAACACTGGTACACAAATGGAAATGTAGGAAATCCAGAAACAGGCTTTGTGTCTTCATCTATTGAAAGGGTTAAACCGATTTTCAGACTTCAGCAACTTAAACTACCACAAGCCAAGCTTTCTAGAAGAAGTGCTCTTTTTCTTCCTGCTGCTCAATCTCAGTCCCTGCACTGCTTCCTCCTCTGTGCAAGCACAGGCTTTCACACCCCGACATAATGAAGCAGATCAAGGACCTGACCGAGGTTAAAACTAATCCCCTATTTCTTAGTGGGACGGCTTTTACCTGGCTCCGTTTCTTGTGCAGCTATTCAAATGCTTGCATCGACATGAGGAGGAGGGCAGGGGACCTCCTGTGACAGTGCTGACTCAAACCTTTACTGAAAATACAGTCCTACCTCGGTGCAACCCTGCAGACAAACCCACTGACTTGACTGCAAGACAAAACTGAAAGCAGAAGTGAGCTGCAGGAAACTAAGGGAAACTGAAAAGGCACCGCTCAGAAAGCATGCAAGTTCCACAAAAGTGTCTGCATGGCTTTAAGGCTTCCACTCGGATTAAGCTATTTACATCAACGAGGAAAGTCACCTTTTTTTTTTTTTCTGAGAGTAACAGTCTCTGAAAACAACACTTTCAGAAATCAAATTAATTCCTCAATGAACAAGAAACTGCCTCGAGGTTGGGTATCCACTGTTCTTGTTCTTTCTGATTTCAAAGCATGGTTCTCCCTGATTTAATAAACAACATAAAAAATTTTCGTCATTTTAAATAGAAGACTCTGCATGGCATGCTTTAGCAAATCCTGCTTTATGCTTCTAAGAAGTTAGTTATTTCAGCCTGCTACACTATTCATTCTACTGTGGTTTCTCTTCAGCAGGACTCCCAGGTATGAACTTGTGCTGTATCTCACACACCACGCTCATTTAGGAGAAACCAGAATCCACCAGTGGCTGAAATGCCTTGGTTTCTTCACCAACCCAGCTGAGGGGCAGATACAACACCATGTTCTCCTGCCTGTGCAGATGCCCACGGAATACAGCAGTGGACTGGCACCCCCCAGCACAGAAGAGGACTGCCGGTGTACCTTCAGCTCGTGCAGGCACCAGACCACATCTGCCAGTGCTCAAAGACATTAAACTGTCAGTGAAACACACAGTGGTGGGAAGACACAATGCTCAGCAAGTTAAGAGGATCATGTGAACAGAAAGAAAACAGAGCATGGAATGGAGTAACACAAGAACTGTTATTGTCCCTACCAAAGTTCTATGGAAAATTAAGGAAATGGATTAGTGAAGGAGCAGTACAAACTGTATTCAAATAACAATAGCTAGAGATGCTGTTTTTTAACAAGCCCCACCAGTAAGCTCCCAGTGATTTATTAGCCTTTGTGAAATCGAAGTATTCATAAGAGTATTTTTGCAGTTCCAAAGGTTTTCCAAATATTAGCTTTGCAAATGTAAACAACTGTCAAAAATTAAAGTTGTAGCTCAGTTATTCTTTAGATACAATGAAAAGAGTTTGGATTTCAACCCTATTTCAACTACTTCTGTGACACAAGATTTCTTGATTACTAGGTAGTTGGATTTTTTTTTTTCTATTCACATAAAAATGAGTTTAAGGAGGAAAACAGATGTGAGCTAGAGAAAATAAACAGCTTACAAAGAAAGAGTAGGAAACCAGTTACCCTTGAGTAGACAGGCAAGCTTCCTGTTCATTACAATGAAAAAATGAAGGGTAGCAACTGCCTGACCTGTCTTTTGTTCAAATCTAAACCCGAAACACATGTAACCAAAATGCAAAACATGTGTTCTACACATTGGACGTTTGTCAGGTTTTATAGGTTTGTGCATTTGTCTCGTATCATCCAGTCCTGCACGCACATGGATCAGCATCGCTCTGAGTGCCTGTGAGAGCATTTGGCCTTTTAACCCCCTCGTCTCCCACACCGCCAACTCTTTGGGTATTTCCTTTGTTTTGAGGTTTTTATCTCCGGATCCGCAGCTCTCAGACAAAGAGACTGCATCAGGAACCTTACACCTAAACTCAAAGGGTTTTTTTCGGCGCCTCAACCGAAAAGCCAAGCCTGTTTTACGGTTTTCAATAAAAATCTCCACGAGAGCGCTGCAAACCGCAAAGCAAGCTCTCCTAAAGAGCGGAGGAGGAGGCAGAGGAGCAGGGGCAGCGGCAGCAGGGGGACGCGGCCGCCGCGGGGCCGAGCCGCCCGCAGGGACGCGACC
>VXBQ01001258.1:0-10266 GCA_013400175.1 Phainopepla nitens | reverse complement strand
GGTTGTTGTGATTCATCTGCAGGACTTAGCACTTGTCTTGTTGAACTCCATCCAACTGGCCTCAGGTCATCAATCCAGCCCTCTGCAGACCCTTCCTGCCCTCCATCAGATCAATGCTCCCACCCAGCTTGGTGTCACCTGGAAACTAAATGAGGGGGTCCTTCACTACCCTCACTGAGATCATTAGTAAACATATTGAATAGACCTGTTCCTAATAGTAAGCCCTGGGGAACACCACTCGTGACTGGCAGCCAGCTGGATGTAAGTCAAATCACCAGTAGTCTCTGAGCATGACCCTGCTCTCTCCCTTCTCTGGAGTTTATAGATATCTGTTGCTGCAGTCCAACTGTGCAAAACATCCCATTGTGTTTCCATGATGGCAACTGTGTCATAGTTTTCCTTCTATACAGTGGCTCCTCCTGTTTGTGGCCCATGCTGTGTTTACTGATGTTGATACACTTCAGCTGGGCTGTGTATATCCAACCACCTTTTTTTGCATGGGAAGCCACTAAGGCACTTCCACAGTTTTTAATATATCAACAACACTTGTGTCTGCAGCCACACGGATCTCCATTCCATATGTCCACTGAGAGGTCAAACCAAAGGACCTCAGTAACACACTCCTTCAGATACTAGTGTGTGGCCCCCAGGGTTACCTGTAGTGAGCCTCATTTTATACCTTTCTCCCTTCCAATCTAGTTTAAAGGTCTTTTTCAATGAGCTCTGATAACGCCTGTGCAAAGATCCTTTGTCCCCTTGAGACAGGTGTGCCCCATCCATCTCCAGCAGGTCTGGTGTTATGTAGATGGACAAACAATTGCAACCCCCTAAGTTCTGCCAGTGGCACCAGGCTCAGAGCCAGGTTCTTTCTGTTTCCTGTTTCCTCACCCCCTGTGACTGGAAGGGTAGAGGAGTTTCCTGTGTTCCTGATCCCTTAACTGGTCACACCAGGGCCCTGGAGGCTCCCTTGATTACCTTGGACTTCTTATTGTCTCTATTAGTAGAAAAAATGGAGAATAAAATTATTAGAAATCTTGCATAATGGACTACACTAATGCCTCTTTTAATAACGAGAGCAATTAAAACTGAGACTTAGTGGCATCAAAGGGAGGTCTTCTGCCCCATTTCCATCAGCAATGATACTGCTATTACTGACTGTGTTCATATTCCATGACTGCTGTGGAAAGCCCTGGCATAACACTTTGCAGTTGATACAGGCGCTTCCGTGGATTGTCGCTTATATAGGAAAATTATTCTAACAAGCAAAACACCTATTCAGGTGTCCAGAGAGTACTGAAATTGTTGCCTCAGAGCACAAAAGCAGGACAAGAATTTCTGACAATGCTTATGATCCTTGTACCAGTCTTAAGTTTTGAAGTTCAGAGGTTTTTTTCAGATAGAATATTTTGTGGAGTTTTAATACAGTTCCAATAGACCTCTCTATTCCTGTAGTCCTGATCAGCTTCATTTAAATCTGAGTATATTCCTGATACCCTTGGAGAAAACAGTCCACTTTCTTCTCCTTCAGATTTTCACTAATTACTAATACAATTTTTACAGCTATTTCAAATACAATTATATATTCTGAATATATGTTTTAAAAATATTAGTGGTATTGCTTCTATACTTTTGACAGTCTTCTATGGTACTTGAACTTGTTTATGGTTGATGCTTCTGTCTGGCATTCTCTTATGTTCTATGTACTTAAAGTGGAGGTCAGATGTAGATGGTGCTCACCATCTGAAAAAATTACTTGTTCACCAATCTTCATGAATGGCTTTCTTTTCTGTCCCCTAACAACTAAAATGCCCAGAAATTAATTTCAAGTTAAGAAGTGGGATTTCTGAAGGACTGCATCATGATTGAGTGATCAGTACGTGCACTCAAAGGTGAAATAGCAGTAGTGTTTGTCCACCTTCAGAGTGGAGGTGATGCAAAAGAGGTTGTCTGTCCACTGACACAGAAGTAACCAAAAATCAGTGTCCTTTTCTATACAGATTTCTGACAAAAGAACACCACAGTAAAGTAATGCAATAAGTGCACAGGCCAGGTTGTCTCAGAGTCCTCTCTAAAATTCACTCTTGGAAACATAGATGTTTATCACAGGCCTTTCAGCAGTAAAAAAGACACAAAAATCACTGGATTCTTCATTCAGTGTCGACTGATGCAGTTCTGTTATATAGAGAGGAACCCATGTGTAGCAGGATGTTCCCCTACCACATGAGGGCTTATCTGTCTTGCCTATGAACTGGTGCAATACCTCAGAACATCTTCCCCCTGATGTGAATCTGCTAGTTGGTGAAACAAGTCAATCAGGACAGCCTGTGCTGTAGTGAGTTATCTCTGGTGCCAGGGAAGTGACATTCCTAGCTGACAATAATCATCTTGCCTTGAAAGCAAGATTGTGGGAAGATAAGCTTGAATTTCTGGCTGACAGACACTTCACTTTAAAAACTATAAAAGCTACACCAAACTTTCACAAAGCAGAAGTCTTCTGCATATTCCTTGGAAATATGTGGGGTCTTTCCCTCAAAGTCAAAATGCCACTTCATGGTTACTCTATCGAGGGTCGAGTGAAGAGCTCTGTGTACCCCATCACCAATTCAGTGTAAGTTACACTGACTCTTAATCTACAATCTGTTTCTCTGTTAGCTATAACATAGGTACGTTTATGTTGTGCATTGTTTGGTGTAATGTACTAGTACTACTTTTGCTTTATCCTGTATAGTAAATAGCTCTGCTTAAGACCTTTGTTAATATCCTCTCTAGTCAATAAATAACTCATTTCATAATATAATCTGATCTGTCATTCTTGAGAGTTTGTGAGCCAGAGCTATTTAGGTGCATGTCACCTGAACAGAGCTGTTGCCAAAAATCTGAGCCTAAGGCACAGCTTGTCTAAAGCTCTCACTTGATCCACAACATTACAGGCATAGTCAGCAAGATACGGTTCTCTGATCCAAAGTGCCTTTGACAATTCATAACATAATTGGCATAGTAAAGGTAGAAGGGCAAATGATTTAGAAAAACAGACCAAAGACTTAGCAGATTACCTACAGCGGCACAATGTTCATATAGAAACTGATGATCCTTGGCCAATAGATAACTGGTTTGAGTGGGGAATAATGTAAGAGAAAATAAATGAAAAGCAGGAATTGCTGAAAGATAAAACAGGAGAAAATACAATTTGTCATGCACTTACACTATGTTTAAAATCTGCTTGCTGATGGAGGCAACAGATGATAAACTGAAAAATTGGAACAACAGCTAAAAGGATACAAGGAAAAGAACAAAAACCTTGAAAGAAAAATTGAAATTAACATTATTTAAAACCCCCAAATCTTTAGATAGTAAACCAATTCCAATGCTAATAATATCACCTGCGGATGGGGATGGTGATATTTATAAAAGGCCTGATGAAATTAGTGATGAAAATGTTGAACTGGATTTTCATGAGAGCACAGAATGCTAACCTCTGAAAGAAGAAGAAATTCCAGAATTTAAAATGAAACCTGTAAGTAAGACTGAACTTTCTGAAGAACTCGGAGGAGGTCAGAGGAGTAATAGGTTCACTCCACCATAACATTATTGGCACAGTCATTGCAGGATACTCCTCCCTGGCCAGAAGTGCCTTTGACAACACATAACACAACAGTGCAGAAAAAAACTAAGTTCTGAAAATGCAGACTATGTACATGTATATGTACTTGCAGATTATACGTATTTATCTACTTGTGTGGTTGAACTTGGCAATGAGTTTTAATTTCAGCTGAAACTGAATAACTGCAGAATCTATTGATATGGATCTGCATGGTGTGAATATGTAATTTGATCTTGTGTAAGTTTTTTTTGTTGCTGCTGCTGTTGTTGTGTTTTTTTGTTGGATTTTTGTTGGGGTTTTTTGTTTGTTTGTTTTTGGTTTTTTTTGCTTTGGTGAAAGTGAAAACTGCCATTCATTTTTAGCTACCATGGTTAGCAGTTAAACAACTGTGCAACTTCAATTAAAGGCTACAAATTGTTCCACATTCTTCTGTAAATGTACCAAGAATTGTGACTTGTAAAAGAACATATAATTGATGACTTGTCCAACCATCCCAAGGGGTTGCTGAAATACATTTCTATCTGCTCACTATACTCACATGAAATACATATTCATGAAAGAACATGATTTGTTAATAATAAATTAATTTCTTCCCTCTGGTATGAGACATTGAAGAATCATTGTCAATATTTTTATCCTGAACTCACTGGTATGCTGAAACTTAGGAAGTTTAACCTCATGCAGAGACCTGCATGGGCTCTTGGAAGTAGACTGTTTTCTTAGAAAATGCAAAATACTGAAGATATTTCATCAGAACAATACACTTAAAACTGTAAGTCATTGTTACAGTCACAGTCAAAATTTTTAGGAAAACCTTAAATGGTTCTTCTGCATTCAGCATTTTCATGATGCTTGTAAATATCCATGGTCACCATGGATAAAATAAAATAAAAAAATAATGAAAAAAGAAGACGTTGACTGATTTTCAGATTAATTTCTTCAGTTACATACTACCTTTATGGCACTGATTATTTGGCTTTAGCTGTCTGATTTATGCAAGTCATAAAATATCCATATCTTATTAAAATGAACAGAAGTGTTAGCAGTGTTTGAGAAGTGATAACAAAGCCTTTGCCTTTCAAAAGGTAAAAAAAAACCAAAAAAAAAACAAACCACCAAAAAAAAAACCCAGTACCTTTTAAAATTGTTTTGAGTAGGAGGAACTTCTATGAGAAGTGGAATAAAACACCAGTCCTTTGTCTTAGTGGCAGTGATTATTTTATTACAGGTCAGTAGGAGCATGCCTTGGAGCAAAACATCTATGAATGATGAGAAGAAATTTTTTGATCTCTGACAGTACTTTCAAATATCTTCTAAAGAGCATCAAAAAGCTGAACTGACATGCCTCACTTTATCTTGCTTACAGAGTGTATATTTGGTTCTATTATTTGTATTTCACACTGTATAGTTCTACTTCTTAATGAACATATGAAGTTGAAATGAGGCATTCCCAGAAAAGAGGACACATATTCCATTAAATAAGTTCAGTTTATTAGTTAATTTCTTATTCTGTATGAAACTATGAAGGCATCATTCAATTTCCAGACCAGAAAAACTAAAACCAGATTATGAGGGGAAAAAAAAATGGAAAAAGTGACTGGTAAGGTCTATGTTCTCTAAAAATGATGAGATATGAGATGAACAACTATGAAGAAATTGATTTTATCCCCTAGTATTTGGAAAAGCATATTTTCTTTCTGGATAACAGAAACCTTCTTTTCAGTATCTATATAAGATTCACAAGCAAAATATCCTTGCATAGCAAAATTGTGAATATTTGCCAATATGAAATCTTTCCTTTTTTTTTCAGAGACTTTAAATGACAGAGAAGTTGGTATCATCCCACCCTGACTTCTTCAGTCTTTTTTCAAGTGTTCCATATTTACATTTGAGTTAGTTAAATGTAACTACAGTTGCACGCATTGAAGTCGGCTGATGTTAGGTGATCTTAGCATGGATCACAACTGGACTTCAGATATTTTCTGAAGAGGAACTTTTGGAGTCTAATAGAAGTCAGCATCCTAAAGGGGAACAGTGCTTTTCTTCATTTGAAGAAAACAGTGCTTTTCTTCATTTGGTAAATGAGATATTTTATAAGGCTAGTTTGCCATTATATTGACTATGTGACCAAAAAATAAAATATACAGCTGCACCCCANACTAACTAGTTGGAAATATATGTTTCGTTTTGGCTTTTTTGGTGAGCCTCAAGGTAAGTCACTTCTGGAAAGGATGATTTCCAGACTGTACATGAAAGAGGACAAATGTTAGTCCACTGGGGATTGAACAATTCCAGCTCTTTGTCTGGCAATGGATTTTTAACAGGAATTCCCATATGCACTCCCAGCTCATATCCTCTGTAAAATCTGCAAGCTGTAGGAGATAACAGTACAAATATATTAATCATGTTGGGTATTTCAGTACAAAAAGCTATTGGATATTTCAACACTCCCTGCAATCTCTAGCTGAAAATGCAGATGCTGAAGTACCGGATGAGTAAGACTGTAAACTCTTGCAAAAATGTATTTCTTCTTTTTTCCTGCTAAAGGCATTCACATCAGTTACTGTGTGACATGATAAACCTGTAATGCAGTGCTGAATTTCATTTGCTCACTTGCCTATATTAGAGAATTTGCTATAATATTTCAGGGGTGATAGCCCTGTTGTACAGCAATCTAGCTTTTCTTTCTCTCATAGACTAAAACTATTACTGATGATGTCAAGCATGAAAGTGAAGCTTCAAAAGAAATTCTGAGATTTTAGAACTCACCATAAATTCTTAACAGTAGGAGGAATCTTGGAATGGACTGTTTTTGCATGTGTATCTTTTGATGTCATTTGAAATAAATTTCCACTATATTTTCATATTTGGATGAATAGGGGAGAAAATTATAATCCCAAAGATGACACGTCAGTAGCTGTAAAATTAGAACTAGGATTAAAGAATAATACTGATGTAAAAAAGGAGTAATTTTCCCTGAGAAATAATATCAATTCTAGAGACAGCAGGCAGCAAAAAGCATAAGGTCAGTTCATCAATATAATAAATTGCTTGGAATTGCTTCTTTTTTCAAATTAGAAAAAAATCTCTTCTCTATTAACCACTGGCTAGGTGATGTGCTAGATTTTCACAGCAAGCGTGAAGTTCTTTGCAAGTGTTACTGACAGTGAGCCTTCATTGGTGGAAGTAGATACTGATGACTGTTACACCAACAGTCGTTCATTACTCGTATGAAATGAGATAGCTATAGCTATAGCTTCTTATTTGGGAAGAAACTTTCCTAATGGATGTCTGCTTTGATGGTCTTAATGGAGAAGAAAAATCTGTTTGTGGTCCTTAAGAGGGAACAGCTACCGTGCTCCTCTGTGAGAAGGACTCATTCCCTTTCATTAACTTTCAAGTTAAATATCTTAACCTTATGGCCTGGTATCTCTCATACTATTCCAGGCACTCAAGTGACATTGTAGTGCCATTGAAACAAGAAATGATACTGAATTATGTTTTTTTCCACTTTAAATCTCTTATCTCTCAGATATGAAACAAGATTTTATATTAAAATACCAAAACTTCTTTTAAAAACATCTGAATATTTGAAAGAGAGATTATTATGCACATTACACTCACGTTGTTTTCCTACAGCTATTTAGGTGAGGTTTTATGAGCTATGTCCTTAAGACTTTCTACTTTTCCCTGAAAATGCCTTAGCATTAAAAAAGAAAATTCCTCAAGAAATTGTAAAGCAGTCTTATTTTTTTATTTGTCTTCTTGGTATATCATCTTGTCTTTCCTACATATCCTACAAGAGATAATATTATCTCTTTTTGTTGCACAGAAAAATGGCAATAAGTATTTTGTCAAAGGCTGCTGGATAAAGACTGTAGTGGTAGCATAGCCAATGCCAGATGTAGAGCACATGAGTCTTTAAACTCATTCATAAACTCCTCTCATTCAAACAGTACATCTGGGAATTTGTGAAAATCAACAGTTAGTGTTTCCCACACTTAATGTGGTATGTAGTATGTAAAGCTTCTCAGTATTCTTCTTAGTAAAAAAGGAAGGTGCCCATCCCTGTTTGTATAAGCATGGAATTATAACAGACTCAGGTAAATCAATATGAAGAAAAATTAATGGGGTCCAGGAAGAATGTTCTGGCAATCTACATTTGCTTTCAAAGTCCCACTGTATACTCTCAGGTGGAATCATCAATTTAAAAGCATTCCACCCAAAGATGTTACACCATTGACATAGCCATAAACTTCAGTACCATTAGATTTTAATGATAATATCTGAAATTCTGCTGTATATTATATCTTTAGGTAAAGAGTGGCCTGACTGGTGTTATAATCCCCATTTTTTTTGGTGACATGCTTATGAGAATGTTATTTACCTTCCTAAAGTTTATGTGAGCAGATTTAGGGTGGCCATATCTATTTTTTGCTGCATTCTAGCTATTAAAAAGCAGAAAGATATTGGCCATAAAACTTGCCTGATAGAAAGAGTTTTCTTCACTGTAACGCCTACTGTAAACTTCTGTACAAGACATTCTTGCACATATGATGAAATTCTGTTACATTTCCTGCCTTAGCTTCAGAGTATCTCACCACCAATTTAGGATATCACTGGCCTTAATATCACCTAGAATGACTGTCATCTTTCCTCTGTGCAAGTGCATTGACAGAAATAATGACGCACAATAAGTGGGGAAACTCCTTAATGAAATTTTTTTTGTTTGAGGGTTATAGCTAGAAAACTCCGCTTCAGTGAAGCAATCATATCTGTCCTTGAATGTCCTCAACATACGCTACAAAGTTTCAGGATACAGAGCAGAAGGATTACATTTAGAAAATATCCACTTTTATCTCCTCTCTGTCAGGCAATGAACTGAAATGTAATTAACCCTTTCATTGTGTTTGATTTGCAGCACAGAATTCACAGGGAGGACACTTCTGTGAGCTCTCTTGTATTTGACAACATTTAGAGAGGGAACAAAAGCAGTTGCAAATACTTGCAGTTATTTTTATGGCTAAATTCCTACATTCCTTGTAAATTGGAAGCTGAAAACACATTCTAACATTTATGCTTCATTTTCATTTAATAGTTTCATATTTCACCTTTACTGCAGCAATCTGCAAAAAATAATTCTTAGATACGACTGAAGAATCTATTTTCCCTATTGAATGTGAATCTGGTTTAACTTTTTCAAAACAGCCCTATCTTTGTGCACCATTCTTCTACCATATTTTACTTCCTCTAAAAAGCTGTTTGGAGTTTTTCTTTTGATTTGGAGCTCTGCTATATCCGTCACCATTCACTTTATATCTATTTTTTGATCTATTGAAAACATCAATGCTGTTCTGTTTATGGTCTGTAGACCAGACTTACTAGTGTCAGGAATATTTAAATGAAGTCCTGTGAATTCAGCAATCAATACTTCTAAGTATTTCTACATCTATTAATGCACTCCATATTAAAAAAATCTGCTATTTTATGCTCTTAAGACGTAACAAACACATTTCTATTTGTTGGAGGTTAGGATTTGTTCCCTTTTTTTGCTCTCTCTCAGAGAATTTTTCTCCCAGTTTTTGCTGAAGAGACTGGAACAGTGGATACTTAAAAGAGAGAAAGGATGCAGCCAAGATGAGGGGAGGGGTGCACCTGGCCACAGCCTCTTAGCTGGGAGGCTTTCTCTTGGGAAGTGCAGAGATAGTGTGAGATTTTGGCTAGGGATCAGCCTGGCTGGGCTCGTCCCTTGCTCTCTCCCACTCTCAGGATTGCAGAGGAAGGGTTGGTTTGCTGCTATCCTGGGTAGAATTCGCTGCCACCACAGAGTCCAGCCCTTAACCTTTTCTTCCTTAACATGGGTGAGCCTTTGCTCCTTAGAGCAGCTGTTGAACTGAGACCTTTCCAACATCTGACCTCACGGGAAAGGACCCTCACCATCTACTGGGTGCCTCAGGGGACCCCGACCCCTGACCACCCTCAGATGGAGTGTCTCCAGGCTGCCACTCACCAGCCCCACTGTTTTTCCACTGCTGCTTTGGGTTTTTCACTACACTTTTAACTCAACAGCCCGTGTCTGCCAGCACCCTGCAGCTCCTGCTACAGCTGCAGAGATTCTGCTACATTTTGTTTGCCACCCCCGTTGTACTCACCTCTGCTGTTCCAGCTGCTGCTCCGAGTCTGGCGCCACAGCCATTTCACCATCCGGAGGGACACCGGGACCGGCTGCCCCGGGGGTTCCTAAAGGAAGCGCCTTTGGTCTCTCTGCCGCTGACTGAGCCGCCATTGCCCCGTGAGGGGGAGGCCGAGCTCGCGGCACAGCGCCCCCTGCAGGCGCGGGGAATGACCGCACCCGCCCTGCCCGGCCGGGAGCCAGCAGCGCCCCCGCTGGCAGTGCCTGGAACTGCACCCGGGGAAAGCGCTGACAGCCGAGAGAGAGAAGGCTGAGCCTGGGTCTTTGGTTTTTTTGTTTTTTGGTGCTGCTGCTGTTGCTGTTTACCTTGTTTAACACACATACGCACACACACACACTCATATATATGTATATTCTAGTAAAGAATGGTTATTTCCTTTTTCCCACATCTTTGCCTGAAAGCTCTGTCATTTCAAAGTTATAATAATTTGAAAGAAGGAGGGATCATGTTTTCTGTTCCAAGGGAGGTTTC
>VXBQ01001257.1:0-11707 GCA_013400175.1 Phainopepla nitens | reverse complement strand
CAGTTGCTGCCTGGAGAAAGAGACCAACCCCCACCTCACTACAACCACTCTTCAGGAAGCTGTAGAGAGTGATAAGGTAACCCGAGTCTCCTACTTCGGAAGACAAATGCCATATCTCCAAACTTCCCCTCTTCCTCCTTCTTTCCCCCAGTTTTTATTGCTGAACATGCTATCATATGGTCTGGAATATCCCTTTGGTCATTTGGGGTCAGCTGTCCCAGCTGTGTCCCCTCCCAATCTCTTGTGCACTGCCAGCCTACTCACTGGGGGTGGGCAGAGTGAGAAACAGAGGTCTTGATGCTGTGTCAGCACTATTTAGTAACAGCTAAAACACTGGTGTACTAGCAACACTATTTTGGTCTCAAATCCAAAACATAGCACCATACGAGCTACTAGGAAGAATATTAACTCTGTCCCAGCCAAAACCAGTACATCACCTTTTCTTAATCTTGCCAATTCCCCAACAACATTTTTTCACTTTTTTTTTTTTTTAAACAACAGGACAATAAAAGTCTAACTGAAAAATACATTTTCCATAGCTATTTTATCTACAGCACTCTCAATAAATTTAACTCACAAACACAGTAAATGAAAGCTCTTATCAAACAGAATATCAACAACTGTAACTTGTTAAAAGACATTTATGGCATCTCACTGTGTTTTAGTAAAGTTTTACCAATGAAAACATTGAAATCTACTACAATAAGTGTTGTGGCACAAACTTCTCTACGTAGGTCCTTCAGATTAAAAACCAAAGCATTCCTGACAATCTGTGACAGAGTGAAATCCAAACAGCACTCAACATATCAAAGACCAGGAAGCTCCATGCCATTAAATATTTAGGTCCTTCAAATACAAAATCAAAGAAGAAAAACAAGACAGATGGACAGAACAAACAAACCAACCAAACAGAACAACCTTACCTTTCACAAGCTCGGACAGTCCATGCAGCAATTATCCATAATGAGATACTAAAAACCAACAGTACAGTTCCCGGACATATTGTCATTAAAGTCTTCATAACAAAACGGGTATTGAAGTTTATCTTATTTAACGCTCCAATGCTTCTAGATGATGCATCAGTGAAAAGTTTGCTATGCAAAAGCATAACTCTGGCAATAAGATACAGCCTTAAGAACATTGGTATAGATAAAATAATATCCACATCAGCTGTTGTTGTGGATGGAGCATAAGAAAAGGCAAGCCGGGCTGTCCATGTGAATGTATAGTTCCCAGGTATGGGATGTATAGCACATACAAGTATTTCCAAGCAGATAAAGAAAATACGTTCATAAGTCATGGCTATTCTCCAGTCATCTGCTCCATTGTCCACCATGAATAACTGAAATGATAAAATACAAGGTCAACTTTAGTATGCCATTAACAAACCTTGTTATGATTACATTTTAAAATACCATTGTTTTCAGAGCTGCTAATGACCACTAAAACCAAAATAAACATGCCATTTCAGCAAATGACATTACTAAGTCACCACTAAGTGAATGCCATTTTAGGTAAGCCAAAAAAGAATGGTTTTGTGTGCTATTTTTTAAACTTTATATGAAATTGAATTTCCACATATTATTATTTACTAAGGTTTTTTCATATTTTTGTTTATTCATAATTTTTGATAAGACAAAACTCTGCCAATTTAAACCTCATCCCTTCAAAATCAATTTCTTAATCAAAGTTCTTAGACTTAAGAAGAACTTTAAAAATGTTTTTCAGGATAGAAATCTAAATTACAAATTGAAAATACTTTCTGCGGTACAACATTAAGACTTCTTTACAGCACATCAGTGCTTCAGACTGGAGAGATTATAACTTCAGTAGAACTATTCAAGCTTTCTTCAAACTTCAGGTACCAATATAGACCAATGCAGGCTGCAAAACCATCCAAGAAACTACATAAAGACTCTAAAAGATAACTCATAATGAAAAATCAGTTCAACTGTACCTCAACTGCTAGCAATACCTGAACTAGCTGTTTTAAAGCTAGGTTGACCATGCCTAAATGAACTTTAATCACACCTTAAAAAAACCATGACAAGCAGAGGCCTGTAAAAAACAGAGTGGCCTTGGTGAGGTCTATCAGTAGCTGAAAATTAAATACACATGTGTGTATGTAGGTCCCTGAAGAACCGAAGCCTTCAGTTTACCATCCAGGAACAAAAGTAATAAACCACTTTCCACTGTTTAGTAAATGTTGTTCATGAAGATTTACTAACTAAATATTTAATTGAACAATATTTGTCACTTGTAGAGAGTAGGGATATGCAAGGTAATGTCTAAAAAAAGCAACAGGTAAAGACCTTCATACCACTTCTAGTCCGAATCTAGACAAGGCTGTTCAGTAAATATGTAATTAGAGATAAAAAACTTTTGCAGGATTTTTAAAATTAGATTATTCAAAAATGTAAAAGTAATTTAAGGGGTGAGAAGTAATTTAAGGGGTTAGAAGGTGAAATGCACAAAGAATGTCCTTCTGAATGTAAGAAAGTATTTCCAGCATGCCACAAACCATATACAGAGCCAAACAAGCAATTCCTCTTCTGCATTGCTTTTTGCCCCTTTCCATCCTTCAAGAGCTTAGAAATGCAAGCCTGAACTCTCTGTATATGTCCTTCAGAAATCTCAAACCCCATTCTACATCTTCCCCCCAACGTATTCAGTTTGTCTTCCAGAAGATTGCCCCAGTTCTTTGTTTAAGGAAGTGATAACAAGTTAACTTTATTGTAGTTGGAGTGACACTGAAAGAAAGAAAGATGTTAACCACAGTAAGAAACAAGCAAAACAGAAAAAAAACCCAAAAAAACCCCTCAAATTCTTTTATTTTCAGACCTGTTTTTTGCTCCTTCATGTTCCTTCTCTTTATCTTCGGTATAGTTCTTACCCCCACTGTAATACTATTAAAGCCAAAGAAACAGTGCTGGATTAAGCTAAAAAAAACACTCAGTAATTTCAATTTATGCAAGATGAGCGCATACACTTTTTTTTTGCCTGTGATCTTTCTGAAGACTTTGTATGCTAGATATAAAAATGAAATTCATACTGGTAGGAAGGCAAACCTATCCATTTATTAACAAAAGACAGTTGGTTTGCACTTAGCAAATGTACTATTTGATATAAAAGGCCAAACTTTCAAAATACAGTGAGGCTTAAGTGAATTTGATTCTTGTGATTAGCCTGCAAATGCTGTCAGTCATATCACACAAATGGTAAAACAGCTATAAAGAGGTCCAGGTACTTAAAGCATCCAGAATACAGATTAATAGGAACCGGTAACAGAAGGTAGAAAGCATCAGAAGCCACAGAGGAACACAGATCCAGTACAAGTATTCCTATTTAAAAAAATAGTAACATTTCAAAAACATACTTATGAAGTAAATTTCCATACAAATCTATGTCTCTAAATTCAGTCCATGAAATACCGGAATATCAATCATTCTGGAACAAAATAGGCTGTCAATAACAAGTCAGCTGGGATGTACTGAAAATAGTTAGAAATTAGTACAGGATTTCATGTACATTTTATATGCTTGCAATTATGCAACCTACTAAATGCAATTGGTTAACATTTAATTTGGAAAATGCAGTGGTATCTGCGTGTTCCTTCTTGCTTGGTTGTGTGCATTTACTATTTTGAAAGTAAGGAGGGAAAATGAATAAAGGAGAGAAAGAACACCTGAACAGCACAATTTAAAGGGGGTGTATGTGCATGTATTTTTAAATATTTATATATCTATATCTATATATATATGCAACTATATATGCATACACCCTCTCAGCTCCTTTCAGTCAATTCAGTTAAAATAGCCATTGTTATAAGTGCATATTAAGTTATTGACTTTTCACAAGTATCAAAATAAATGCTGTATATATATATATATATATATATATATATATGTAATGTTGGATAAAATGGTAATGTAAAACAAAAAAGGGGATAAGGGACTCTTCTATTCATGGAACTAATTCAAGGAAGTGGTGAAGGCTAGGCAGAAAGATTCCTTGCATTCTTGGAGGAGAAGTGCCCGAGCCTCAAGGAAGGGGTTTCGATTGCCCTTTATCAGAACCAGTAAAACTGGACTGATGGACCCCAGGAGAGTGACTGGAATAAGGAATGCAAGATTTACAAAGGGGGGGGGGTGATGCAGGTAGGGTAGGGAGGGACCCAAAAGAATGTTTTGAATGATACATGAGGGTTTATGAACATACAACATGTCAATGCATTTAAAGAAATGTTTTCTGAGTTAGTGTGTGCTCCTTGGTATGAACCCAAGGCACCCGGCCGTCTGTAACCCTTTGCTTTATTTCTGTCTCCTATTGTCTTTTTATTAAACCTTTTAAATTTTACCAAGACAGTGAACGTGTTTTTCACAGCCACGCATTCATTTTAAGGTACTACTCCCCATTTGAATGGAGAATGATGCTAGTAATAAAAAGAGAACAAGCTCTATCCATAAAATTGACTCCTGCAGCCTATGCAGAAGGCCATACTCCAGTCAAAGATGTTATGCCTGCTCATAGCTTTCAAATTCCTTATTAATTCTTAGTCTAACATTGAAATCTAATTTAAGTTCTTCATTAATGTCCTGTAAAGCTTCTTCAAATACAGAACTGCCATCGACCTTTACTAAGCCTGCACTCTATAAGACAAATTAAAAAAAGTTATTTTCATCTGAAATTATACTATGCATTTTTACATGCGGCATGTAAAAATAAGACATGAATATTAAACTATAAATAAACGTGACGTTTCTAACACCACACAGTATAAATACAAAAATAGATAGCACATCATAGATACTGATGCGTTTGTACATTTACATAACAACTTGTGTTAAATTCATATAACACCAGATTAGAAAAAGAGAAACAAATTCAGAGTAGACAGATTGCACATAAAGAACTTGGACCAGAGACTCCCTGAAGCTACTTAAAAGAAAAGTAAATAAATTAATTTTGGAAATCATTAGTATATCAAAAGAAATTCCTAGCAGGCTATCTGAGGATGTTGGTGAATGCAAAGTACAAGTGTTGGGGGTTGGGTGTCATTCTTTTTGTTCTTTCTTACCTATAGAATTTTCTCCCATTAGTTGCGGGGAAACCTGATTACTAGTGCTTATGGGCGCTTAAGAAGACAAAGCGTTTGGCCGGGCCCAGGGGGAAAGGGGGAGGGGGCAGGTAAAGGGAGGCTGGGGGCAGCTGTGGAGTTGTCTCTCTCGCTCTTAGGCTGAGGAGCACACTCAGAGCTGCGATTGCTGGAAGAAAGAGGTTCGTCTTAACCCGGACAGAGCTGCTGCTTCTCCAGCTGCTGCTGCTTCTCCTTCTTCCGTAAGTCACACCCCCTGCTCTGCTGGGACGTCCCGCTGAAACCGCTACAGAGCTGCTAACGCATCTCGTCTATCCACTGCCCCAGGACTTCTGCATTCCAGCTCAAAGTTTTTTCTCCTCAGAGTCCTGCCGGAGCACCCAGGATCAACAGCCCAGGGGGTTTGTGAAGCAAGCCTCCCCCGCCTCCAATCCTCTTCCTGTCTCTGCCACGGGGCCCCTGATTCTGTTTCTTCATTGTTAATACCACCGTTATTATTGTTTTGTGTACCATGTTATACACACTAATAAAAGACTGCTATTCCTACCCCCATATCTTTACCTGAGAGCTGCTGAATTTCAAAATTATAGTAATTCAGAGGGAGAAGGTTTCCAAGGGAGGCTTCTGCCTCCCCTAGCAGATATGTCTTTCAACCCCAGACAACAAGGAAATTGGCCAGTTTCTTTACAATCCCAGTAGAAGAACAAATGTGAAAACAGTATCACTGCTCTGCTGTAAGGAATAAAAAGGAAGTGATAAACAATGATAAAGTAGCATCAGCTGTACTCCTTGAATATTCCTCGCTGAAGGAGAATCAGCTGTACTCACAAAGGCATTGTGGCAATTGTTTAATTTAAACATCCAAATTTTAAATGATTACATACTGGAGTCGCTTAGCCCTTATAAAAGAACTGACGAAACTATGACACAGACTAGCCAAATATAGCCTCTGTGGCTGCTGTTCTACCAATTTTTTTACCAAACACTTTTCCATAGCTTCTAATCCTCAAAATATCACTTATGCAACTAAAGCCCGCATTATAGTCCTCAGAGGAAGAAGATATTAAGTACAAATGATTTTCAATCATATGGTGGTTGGAGATGGACATCTCAAGCCTTTCCTTACAAGGACAAACACCTTCTGCATGCCAAGCACAGAAGGCAAAGAATAATGCTTTTCACAAAGCTACATGAAAACCATGTTATCTTATGTTTTCCAGAATGCTTCCCACATCCAGAGTTAAGACCAAATTTTCTAGTAGACCATTAGAAATTGATCCACAAGAACTTGTGGCTATTGCTATCTACACAAATGAAACATTCTTACTTTGTTCAAATGGGGAAGTTAGACTACTCTATCATTCATACATATATATATGCACATACACAGATCCCCCAATTATAAAAATGCTAATTTAAAAGAGTGATTGTAAAAGTCTGGTACTTAGATTTACAATATTTTTTTTTTTGCATTGTATATTTATTTCAATTTGTTATGTCTATGCAAAATGAGTTTTTTAATGGTTATTGATGTCTTGCTATACATGCTGTATATGTCAGTGCATGCAAAAAAAAAATTTGTGTTAATCTGTACTGGTGGCTAAGTAGGCTTGAAATGCTTTTCTCAAAGATAGCATCAAATCTGACCATGTTGGGAAGAGATGCGTAACTGAGACTTATGGTCTTTGTGTACCATATTTTCCAATGTGTGGCATAAAAACCTTCACATTACAATACACCCGAATAATATATACATCATAGTTACTATGACAGGGCACATGCAGAGAGGTGCATAGCCACAACTATTTCAATAAACAATATATGTGTTACTCAACACACTTATTGGGTTTGTCCATGCCTTTTTAAACCTCTGTCCCTCAGAAAACACTAGCCCAAACACTCTATGAGATAACAAAGGGCATGATCACATTTACGTAAGGTTAAATTCTGCCTCCCCATATTTTCCTTCTGTTCTAAATCAGATGCAGTATTTTTTTTTTATTTCTCTCTCCAAAGATATTCTGAGCCCTTGTTCAATATTTTTAAATGCTACAGGCCAGACTTTCAACTCTATTATTTGTCTTAAACAACTGTGAAATGGCCTAATCTCTGACAGCCTGTGCTGTCAAGGAACCACTACAACACTCAGCAAATGCTGGGACATGCGAAATTTCTTTTCATGTAGTTCTCCCTGTATGTATGTCCTTCAGGGACCCAAAGAGGGTGAGATGCTCCTAAAACTTCCGTTCTTTCTTCCCAATAACATTCTATGCAGGTGATAGTGTCAAGAAGTGAAACCCAAACACTCCAAGAAAAAGAAAAAGAAAAAGAAAAAGAAAAAGAAAAAGAAAAAGAAAAAGAAAAAGAAAAAGAAAAAGAAAAAGAAAAAGAAAAAGAAAAAGAAAAAGAAAAAGAAAAAGAAGTATGCTCCAAGATAGCCAGATTTCTTCTCCAGTGCTATAGGGTAAAAGAAATTCCTGAGAAAAGCATCATTATTAAAAAGATATTTTATAAGATAATCTACTTTAAATCAGAGGTTCAGAAATAGAAGTCCAACACTCGGGGTTACCATATTCATTTGAGATACTCAGTAGACCCCTCAGTAAGTGACTGGATTAAAGTTACTGAATAAGGAGTTCTTTCAAAGTCAGTGTCCACGAAAGGTATTCATTTAAATAATAATCCTCCTTTAACACTTATTCTATTATATAATATATTTAGATCCTGCTTCCTCTAGCAGGGTAAAACACAATGAGAATAAGGTCCTTAAGTTACAACATTTAGAAAACTTCTATCCAGCACCAACAGTTTCCAGAAGCTCCTGTGACTGGGGTTGACAGTCAAAAATGTTCTCCAAGCAGATGCAGAAGGAACATGACTTAGTAAAGTTCTGAATATAGCATAAGTGGAGGAAGATTAACACAGAAAGAACAGTTTAGGTAGGAGCCCTATTCTTTTCCTTTGCACAAAACAGGAAAATGAGATCAGCGCATTAAAGTAGCATTTTTGTTGCTTTATACTAGGTATTGTTGTGTTATTTAAAAAGGAAAGAATAAAAAAAGAAAAGGAAATGTATGATTTTACATAACAGATATGCTTACTAGTAAATAGACTGGGTGACCCAGAGCAATCCAGACTAGTTGCTCCATACAATGGATAGAGATGGAATGAAAAACATACATAGTTTTAAAACCATACTGTTGTTCCCAGGAATCTAAGGACAGAGAAGGTGATTTCCCTGTAGCAAATCTTTACAAAACATTCCATTAGCAAAGTTAACCTAAATGCAACTTGTTTAGAACCCAACTTCCATCTGCTGACACTCCACACTACTCCCTACTTCTACTGGCCTGTTCTGGCTCGCTCTCACTGCTGAGAATGTAGCTGGACATTAGCTATGCTCGCTTTATTACATCTGAAAGGGAAAGTGGCAAAGAAATATTGAACGGATTGCTTAGGTTCCCTTTGCACCTTTACAAATACATAGCACATGTCCCCAGAAAATATCAGTACCTTTACACAGAAATAATTTTAGAATACATTCTGTAAGAAACCTCTGTCATATTTTTCCCCATTTCAAGTATCTCAGAAATAAAGCTACTCTAATTCTACAGTATTCTTGTGGAAGCAAAACTCACTGAGAGGAACTATCTACATTTCACTATTTTTATGTTGTTAATTTTAAATGATCATCTTACAGTTCTTGATTTAGGATTTGGTTTTCTTTATTCATCACAAAAATTAATTTGCTCTACAGATCACTGCATGAAGAACTGCCATCTCCCAACATGGTTGCCATCAGCCATTGTTCCCAATGTGGGAGAAGCCTTACTCTCTTCAGGGAAGATCAACTTCATTACTACTGGGAAAACTAGAAACAGCTAAAAAAGGATATATTCACTGAAAAAATTGACAATATTTTTGCAAGAGAATAGAGGAAACAGAAGTTAAAGGAAGAAATACTGAATCTGAAGCTAGATAAAATGAGCTAATTTATTCATTCTGCCAAAGGAGTACACCTGTGACTCTAGACTTAAGAATGTATTTTTAAGGAAAGATGAACACGATGTCCTGATAAACTTCTAACATCCTCACTAAAAAATACCCAGAACAAGGGTGCATTTGAATGGACAATGCTAGGTATTGCCAGACCAACCATTCAGTGGCCTGACCATTAGATACAACCTCCTCCTGTGTCCTAAGGGAGCCTGTTGAAAACAAGCATCTTCTATATTTAATTTCAATGCAAAAGGTCTCAGATCCTTTCAGTCACTGTTCATTAGCTGCTTGACCAATGTTAAAGGATTGTCTATCCTGCCTTCTGTCTTATGCATTACAGTGCTGTTTTTCAGAGACAGTAGGCACTTGTACCTTTTCCTGGGTAATTAAATTTGACTATTTTTCACTTTAAGCTATTTCATGTTCTATTTCAGTCTTATATAGATCAAATTATATTTAATATTAATAATATTAACGTTTTCTTAAGTATACCTTTTATTCTACTAAAATAACATTAAATTACATTAAAATTAATTTAGCATTTTTTAAGGCTAATTTCTACTGAATTTCTTTTATTAAATTCTATTTTTTGCAAAATTGATTTCTACCAAGTTTAAATATTATTTAATCTAAGTAATTTTAGATTTTATTAATAAGTTTTTTCAATATTTCCTTTGTTTTACTTTTATAGTTATAAATGCATAAATATTTAGAAAAATATTATTTCAGCTTTTTAAGACAATTGCTATTAATCTTATAGATTCACAAATTTTTATATTATTAATAAATTATTATTATATTTACAGCCAACTTTTCACACACCTTAACATCTTTATATAGTTATTTACAAAACACATACCATCTTAAGAGTCTCCTTTTTATTTTCTAATTACATATACCTCTCTTTTATACAAATTATTTCTCTATTGTCTCATAATTTTCAGTATTTTCAAAATCCTAAGATATCTAAACTTCGTTAAAAAACTCCTCCCAATTACTAAGTTTACGATTTTTTTCCAGTTATTATTACAAAAATACCTCTACAGTTTACTATATTTAAGACATCGTTATCCTAAAGAAAACTTCAAAAGAAACCAACTATTACATTTAATTAGTCTTTCATCTCAAACTTTTCCTCATAACTTTTATTGTTAAGAATTTTGCTTTAAAAATATATCAAGGAATTCTCTTCCAATTAAAACTAAAACTATAGCCAAGCCTTTACTTAAATATATACCAACTAACCCAAATGTTTTCTACATCAAAACAATATTCAAGTCACTTTAACTTAATAATCTAACTCTATTTATATGACAGCTAAACCTAATTTTAAAGTTAGTTTAGTGATCACCATCCAGAAGATGATAATCCAATTCTTCACTAATTTAAAATTTGACAACTATTTACAGACTCTAAGATAATTTCAAAGATTGCTAATTATCTAATCTCATATATATATATCTATTATCTAAGATATTCTTAATTATCATATCTAAATTATTTCTAATTACTGTAAGTTTCTAATTGCCTATATATTTTGTTTTATTTTATTATTCCTTCTATATTTATAACAAAATAATGCCTCAAATGCTTTCACATAAAACTTTATATATTTTAAATTAAAAAAAAAAGTTCTTTTACAGAACCAAATCTACCAATTATTCAATATTTCTCCAAAAACATGCAAACAAAATTGAAAAAAAATATTTTAGTTCTAATCAAAAACCCAAAGACAGGACAAATTAAAAATCCATTTTCACTAATAATTTAAAACAAAAAGACCAAAATAGATTTCAATAAAAAACATGAAACCATATCAAACACAAAAACACACTAACAACTCCAAGAGCAAAAAAAAACAAACACACAAACTACATCAAGACTACAATTGATAACAAACATCTTTCATCCCACATACAAGAACTATAAACTTTATGTCAACATAAAGAGTATAGAAATCATTAATATCATAAAGCCTTATTAACAAGAACATAATGTGAATCGTATTGCGATTCAAAATTTCATACAAAATATAAGACCATTAAAATTTTAATTATATTAAGTCACAAGAAATCAAATAATCCTCATCTCCACAATTTTTAGAAAAAATCAAAAGAAGCTCGAATTTACAAAATTAAATACAAAAAGTAACTTAGTGCCTTACATTTAACCTATCCCAAAACAAAATTTAAAAAAGACAAAAAAATGTGTACAAAAAAGATACCTTAAATCAGAAAACAAACAAACAAAAAAAAAAGAAACTAAATCAAATATCATACTCATATCTTATTACTTCATTATTTACCTTAAATAGCACAATCCTACCCATAAATCAACCAAAAAACAATATTTACTATCAAAACAATATTCATAGTTCAAACAGGAGGGGGAGATGTTGGAACCCTGGTCACTGAGAATTTTAGACTTTCTGTGCTGACAGGCACTGACCCCCAAGAGAACGCTGCATTTGACCTGAAGCTATGGAGAAAGCTTCCAAAATTAAATGATAGAACTAGGATTATAGGTGTATAGTTTAAATAGAAGCATATAATATCACATAGTGGAAAACTTAGAGTTTATAATTTTAGACTATAATAATATATATAAAGCAAA
>VXBQ01001256.1:64489-75217 GCA_013400175.1 Phainopepla nitens | reverse complement strand
TGGGAATGGAAATGGGAATGGTGGAAAAACTTCTGGCAAACATCTGGCAGCAGAGCTGCTGGCATATGGGGCGTATCTCCTCCCTGAACTGCTGCAAGAGGGAAAAACAAACTTCACCTCTCTGACTGGAACCAGTAGATGAAAACAAATCAACTTTTTTTTTTTTTTAAATTATTTGTGTGTGTGTGTGTGTTGTATATTTGAAGCCAACATGTGTTTGAATGTCCTGCTTTAAAGCTTTGGGTTAGAAATTCCTCAGGTTGCCCCCTCCCCTCTGAGCAGAACCAGCTCAAGTGAACACATTCTCCCTCATCAATCATGGCCAGGATTCTTTTTCCTTCTTTTTCCTGCCCCAATCCTTGCAGCCACTGTGCAGATCATGTTTTATTTCCATTAAAATTATCACATTGTGGTGTCTAATGTGCTTGTAAATTATTTTCCTTTTTTTTTTCCAAACAGATTTTTTATCATTCAATGAAAAATTTCTTAATTAAAGGCTTGTGGCACAATGAGCCTGGGTGGGCATCATTTATTTCGGAGCGGATCTTGACCATAAACCCTTCATCAAGATGATGATGGGAGCTCAATTTCCTTATTAAACTCCAGAGATTTCACACAGAAAATCAGATTTTCTAAACTGAAAGTACAACAGTGATTGAACAAAACCCCAAAACTTCAACCACTGAAATTGTAAAATAAGGAACTGAGTCTATAAAATGTAAAAAAGAATTAAAACTTTCTATATCCAGCATTAAACCTACACAGATCCGTGAATTCTGGTCAAGTTTATCTCTTATTCTCCAAAATTTGATATAGCAACAGTGGTTTTTTTACCCACAGTCTGCTCCCAAAAATAATCAAGTATTTCGAGGGCTTCTTTCAGGGTACATATTTTTCTCATAAAATATAATAAATGGCAATATCTGAACCACATTTAGGTATTTTATTCACTCTCAGGCCAGCCAACTCAAACGATGATTTGTGTCTTCATAGGAAGGCACTTCACCATTTTCAAATAAATATTTAAATGCTTCTTCACAGGAAAAAATATTCCTGTGGTTAGGTGAGATATGCTGGAAAAATTAAGGCTGGTTCTCAAAGGCGTCATGTTGTTACACTTTCCTGTTCTTAATTTGCTTAATCCTTCCTCAAACTCAAAAAATTCAGATCAGAGCAAAAGAAAAAGTGTTTTAAAAGGAGCTTTGATACCCACAGCAGATTTCTTAATGAGTTTTATTTTAGCATTTTGCTGCAGAAAGAGGCAGGGATGAAATAAGAGCTTTAATCTTTATCATGTACCTGTTTTCCTGGTGATGGTGCTACACAAATTCTGTGTCTGCCAGGCAAAGTCTCTCCATCAAAACTGGGAGGAGGAACAGATCTGAAAGGGATAAACTTTTGGTTTTTATGTGTGTTTGTAATCAAAATGGTGCCACTTAAGCATTAAATTTCCATTTTTCCTCTAAAAAAACCAGGGGAAATGATGAAAGGGAGGATGACGAACACCCTGACATGAATTTGTGCTGTCACAGGAAACATCAGCACCTTCATTTAATTAACTCTCAGAAAAAGGCTGAGTAGGAAAAAAAAAAAAAAGGCAGAAAAAGGGAAGTGTTTGCACCCCATGAGGAGTTTGGTAGGGAGAGAAGTGAATCCTGCCATTCTGCCTGCCACAAAAAAAAGCTTAAAATGGGAAAAATCCTCTAAAATTTCTCATTTCCAGGCATTTTTTCCAGTCCTGTCAGACCTGCTCCTGCTTTAAACTGGTAGAGAAACTCATCAACCTCAGAGCCACCCTGGGGGTCAGGTTGAGCCTGGGGTTCCCAGAAAATGCCTCTGAAGCCATGGAGAAACTGGACTCAAGGTCTTGGAGGGCTGAAGGAAAATTCCCCCGTTTCAGGCAGCACCTTTTGCTCTTGGTGCTGGAACCTGCCAGCACTGGAACATCACTCCTGCTTTCCTAACATGCTCCTCATGCTTCCCAAATCCTGAAAACCCCTGAATTCCCATCCTGATACCCCGATCTCCAAATCACGATATCCCTGAAATTCCCAGCCTGATACTCCTGAAATTCCCACCCTGATACCCCCTGAAATTCCCACCCTGATACCTCTGAAATTCCCATCCTGACACCCCTGATCTCATTTTTTGGTTTTTTTTCAGCAGCCCAATATCAGCTTTCAGAGCTGCACCCCCTGCACTGCAGGGCTGGGAAGAGAATAACCCAAATCTTTCTTTGGGATGAAAAAAATCCCCTTTTTTTTTCCCCTCCTCGGGAACTGAGGCAAGTGTGAGGTAGCAAATCACACATTACTCTATTTCCAAATCAGATCCCTTTGGTCCACCTTTAATTCCCTTTTCCTCCTCCCAATGAATTAAATATCCGTTCTTTTACCACCCAGTTTATTTGATCATCCAGGAAGATAAATGGCTTCTGCTGAAACATTAAACAAAGAGAAAATTAAAGTACTGGGAAGGGTAAACAATACAGTAAAGCACAATTTCCTTTCTGCTACGTGGAGAAAGTAAGTCTCTCTTTTCCTGCTAAATAGCAGCACACAGGCTCCAGTGCTGGCCCTGGGCACACAGGGAGCTTTTCTCCCCAAAATCAATAGGATTTCTACCTGTCTGGGGGAATTTTTCATTGAATGGGAGCAAAAGAAGGGGTTTCTAGATAAGATCCAGCCCAAAAATAAAATTTATCACAAAGTTTATCACGGGGAGTTTTTAATATCGTGGCTTTGGTTCGGTTTCTTGCTTGTTTGAAGCAAAGATAAAATGGAAAATGTTTTTTTAGTCAGGTTTTGGGCCCAGGCTGGTGGGACAGCAAAGAGAACTTGGAGCATCAGGGATGGATCCTGGGGAGAGCTGCAAGGACTCAGCTCAGAGCCAGTGCTCTGCACTTGCTAATACTTATTAGAATGCAATTAATAATAATTACTAATTGTCATTTCTGCTGCTTTATCTTCCACAGATAACACAGAGAGTGAGTGATAGCTCTATATTATCAATTGGCAGCTGTTTTAATGTTTCCTTTGTTTCATTTGATTGTTACAGATACGTGAATGTTTGAAAGAACGTTATTTTAATTTTCTGACACAATTACTATTGATGTTTTAATGTCATGGCGTGAATTCACTGATTTTTATAGCAGACATTATTGATAAGCTGCTATTATTGTATTTATTGTATTATTGTATTTATAGCTGGCTTTTTCATCTTTTGGTGATTTTTTTGGTGAGTTTTTGGTGATTTTTTTGGTGGATTTTTGGGATGTTTTATGGTGAAGAGCACCCACTCATTTTCTCGGATTCCTCCCAAACAATTCTCTTCCTGGGTCACTCCTCCCTCCAAGGGGTGTCACATTCCAGCAGGACATCAGCTCCACTCCAGGCCAGGATGAAAACTCCCAGGTGAAAATAAGAATTAATACCCAGGAGTGACAAATTCCTTTGGCCAGAATTTCTCCTGACTGCTGGGAGCTCTTTCATTTCTGCTGCTCTTTAATTTAGAATTTCAAAAGGACATTTCTTACAGTATTCCAGGAGCTCAGTGGTAGAACTCCGGAATAATTTATTTTGACAGATGATTGATGGGAAGGAAGGACTCATTTCTTATGGACTTGCCTTTATTCCATAGGAAATTCTGAGAATCACAGGAATTTCTCTTGTTTTTGCAGTTACAGCCCAGATTCTGAGTTCAGGCTGAGAAATCACTGGATAGCTCTGAAGGGAACCTGACAAACAGATCAGGGTTTGCAGATCAGGGTTTGCGCCGTGGATATTGGTTCTCCTCAGAGTTTTACTGTGACTCACTTTTATTTTTCATCAAAGCCACCCATGGATCAAACAAACTGTGCTCAGTGCAGCCAAGGCATTTCTTGGTTTATTATTGCTGGATTATTCCTGGGCATTTTCAGGCAGACTAAACACGATGTAGGGTGGGAATGGGAAGGGCTGGGAGAGGGGCAGCAGCAGAGTTTGGGGTTCCAGCAGAATGTGGGAATTCCAGCAGAGTTTGGGAATTCCAGCAGAGTTTGGGGTTCCAACAGAGTTTGGGGTTCCAGTAGAATTTGGGAATTCCAGCAGAATTTGGGGTTCCAGCAGAGTTTGGGGTTCCAGCAGAATTTGGGAATTCCAGCAGAATTCCCGCCCTGGTGAGAGCTGGGTGCCACAGCCCAGCTTCACCTCTAGAGCTGCACATGAGGGAGAAACAGATTCATCAAAAAATGAAACTAAAATACTCAAAAAATAGACTCTAAATAATCAAAAAATAAAATTAAAATAATCAAAAAATAAAACTAAAATAATCAAAAAATAAAATCCAAATAATCAAAAAAGAAAACTAAAATCCTCAAAAAATAAAATTCAAATCCTGAAAGCAGACATTTTCCTGGACAATTAGCAGCAATCTTGGGCACCCTCTTTTGGGATTGCTCAGCCCCTGCAGGACACAGGGCTAATTTAATGAGGCATGAATTTAAATATATTAAGAGCTCAACAAAACAGGGAGAGAATCAGAGAGGTGAGGAGTCAGTGCCCCTCCTTGTCCCGCTGTCTTCTTTTTGTTGGCTGCTGGGCTGGGAGACACAAAATCAAACGGAGCAACACAACCTGTCTGAGTTTTATTCAAATCAGCCAATTAAAACATCAAGCTGAAATGTCAACGAACATGTTCTGGCCACTCAGGAATTAGAGCAGGAAAGCATCTGTCTGTCCTCACCACAAAGCAGGGAAGATTTTTAATTCCACTTCTGCAGAAGCTGGGACAGGAGACTGCAGCCATGAAAAACAGCCTGAGCAGGGCCCTGCCTGCCTGGCCATCAGCAACTGCACTTGGATGCTAAATTCAGGCCAGTTCAGCACCTTCTTTCTTTTTTCTTCACAGAAACTCGTTACCAGACAGAATTCTGGGTGCACCAGCTACCTCTGACACCACCACAGCTTTTGCAGCTCATTTTTACCTCTCTTTGCTGCCCATATTCTGATTCCACCTGGTCCTTTTTAGGTTCCAAATCCTTGGGTTTAGTCACGAGAACACACGGAGTGAAGTTGGTCCAGCTTTACATTTTCTCCAGTGTAAAAGGCAGAGGATTTAAGGCTGGATTTAAGGATGGCCAGGATGTGGTAGGATGCTGGGGTGAGCGTTTCATCTCCCTCACAGCTCCTGGAGTTCCCTCCCTGTGGCACTCAGGGCTCTGCTCTGCTCCACAAGGGGATGATCTCAGGGCTCTTTTCCAGTCTGAATGATTCCATGAGAGCAGCCTGAGGTTGATAATTCCAAAGATTGCAAGAAATCAATGCCTACTCAAGGCTACCTTCGCAACCTCCTGGCTACAGAAGTTATTAAAAAGAAAATACGATTTTGTCAGAGTTGATCTGTTGCACAAAAACGTGAAATCTCAACAAGTCTTCTTTTTAAAAATGGAATGATATTGTGTTGGATTCCCATTGGTGTGGTAACCAGATTTTAGGCTGGGAGTTAGAGAGGAACTGAAGTTAAAGGCATCCATTAGGGCCTTTTTAAAATCATATTTCATAGGTTCATCATGGAAATTTTGAAAATAACAGCAGTGAAACACAACAGAATCTCTGAATTTCCAGAGTCAAACGCCCCAAGGTTGGAGACAACAAGGAGAAAAGGCAAAAAGCAGAAATTCCCAGAAAAAAACCCTCAGAAATTCCCAGCTGGAGTAACCTCCAGGCTCCTGAAATTTGGGTGAGAAGTTGTATTTGGGACATGTCATTCCACATCCCTGGGGCTGATGTGGGGACAAACAGGACCCTGAGGTCCCACCCCAGGCAGACCCCACAGCAGAGCTTTCCTTCCTCTGGTTGAGGAAATCATTCCTGATTCTGATGAGCCCAAATCGGGGTCACCCCATCATCCCAGAGAGGCCCCAAATCAGCTCTATCTCTTTCTGCTGGAGGCTCCAAAAGGGTTTGAAATATTGTGGAATATTTCAGTGTCCTTAAATTTATAGGAGCATGTCTGTGCCGTGCTGATTTCAGAGCTGCACTAAATTTCCCCTGTTCAAATTCTGCCCCAGAAAAGACAAAACTCCCTGAGATGGGCTCCACACCAATCATTTTATCTACCATAAATTAGCCAGGTCAGCTTTAGATTATCCACAGCAATTCAGTTTTCTTCCTTATGAAAAAAAAAATCAGGGAAGGCAAAAGGAGTTCCAGTGTGCAAATATCCCAGAGAACAGATTACTTATTGTTCCAAAATACCCTCTTTAATGGTATTACCAGAAAATCAGCTTTTTACTAGAAAGATGGGCTGATTTTCCTGCCCAGGCTGGCAGCTGGGAGGTGTCCTGGACAGGGAACTCAGGAATAAATCCATGGATATTAAACATGAAACTCCTCCATGAAAAAGGAGGGAGGAGATATAATTCTGCTCTTGAGATGCTCTTTAATCTCTTCTTATTTTATGAGCTCCCACTGCAGCCTCCTCTGGCTGGTGCTGGTTTCCAACAGGACTGGATTGGGCTGAAAAGTTTCATTTCCCACCTGGAAATTCCCTTCCATGTTCACCAGGATGGGTCACGGGCTCTCCATGCTCCTGTCAAATCATTCCTGGCCAGTTTTGTTCTGCCATCATCCCTGTTCCAACATGGAGCTGGAAATGAGAGAGGTCAAACCTTAACAAAACCAAAATTTTACTCTTTTCACAGCTGAACTTTTCCATAAAATCAAAATAAATCTTTCTGGCACACCTGGGTTCACCAATAATGATCACGTTTGCATTTTCCAGCTGAAACCGAGGTTAACAACAAGCTCTGAGCTCCTGAGCCTCCTCCGGAGAGAATTTTTTCTGTTCACACCCTGCTGCAGATTTTGTCAATCACCAGCTCTGGGCAATCTGGTTTTACAACAGGATCCCAAATTCTGCTGATGTTTTCAGGGTGCTGCTCTAACAGAAGTAATAAGCAAAGCGATGATCATAAAGGAATTTTATTTTTAGGGAATTGGGACCACAACTTCCTGAAAACTACCAGACCAGATAATGTCTTTTTCCCTTCTCCCTCTTTTATGGCAGGCACTTGTTCTAAAAATGTTCCCCCACTTTCTTTAAAATGGACTTTTAAAATCCATCATTTCATGCAGCTCTGGCAAATCAGCTCCTGTGCTATTTCCTTCTCTTCCTTCCTCTCCCTCTCCTCTCCTTTCTTAAACCCAGCCCTGCATTTTAAATCAGCCACCAGAAATAAAGCAAAAGGAGCTTGAAGGGGTTGAAATCTCTTCATCGTGACAGGGCCGTGTTTTTTTTGGTGTATGAGCCTAAATGAGGCTTTAGAAAATGATATGGTCCCCCCCAAATGGATCTGCTCTGGTCAGAGCCCATTAGGCAGGGCAGGGAGATTCCTCAGGGACAGCAGAGAGCAGACTCCAAACCCCGGAGGATGGAGATGACTGTTTACTTTCCTGCACAGAGAATTAATAAATGTCTCCATCTTCCACCAGCAGCCCTCAAGAACTGAACAGAAAGGAAGCAGAACGAGTGGGGGGGGAAAGAAATGGGATGTGTGTTTTTGCCTTTTTCCTTTGGTGCACATTCGTGTTTTCAGGCAGTATTTGCACATTATTCTTTGCTTGCTCCCTGGAGGATTCCCTGCCCTGAGTTGAAGGCAATTCATCTGTCCTGAGCAGGTTCCTAAAGATAATGAAGAGGCCATAATTTAGTAATCTTGGCCATCTTGTCCTTGGAAGATTAATTTTTGGCCTTTAAGTGTCAGGGTTGGTTAAACCGAGTCAGCAGCAGCAAAAAGGCCCAGGGAGAGGGACAGACAGAGCCTGGGCTGGGGCAAATTCCCAAAATAAATGGATCCTGGAGTGGCTGCCCTATCTGCACGATGGACTAATGATTATTAAAACAGAAACACTCCCTGCTTCATCCAGTTCAGAGCTCAGAGCTGCTCCTTTCACTTTCTTTCCCTGTTTTTCCACAGAAGATTCTGTCCCTGAGCCTGTCCTGGAATTCCCCATTCCTGCTCTGTTCTGGAAATGCTTTGCTCAGGTCTGGAGGCTTTGTTGGCTTTCTCCAGAAAACCTTGGATGGGGTTTGGGAATGTTGCTTCCTACGAGCAGTGATTGGCCTTGAGGAGTTTGGGGCTCCCAAAGTCATGGAATCGTGGAATGTTTGGGATGGGAGAGGCCTGAAACTCATCCAGGTCCCACCCAGGCTGGCCTTGGGCACTCCCAGGGATCCAGGGGCACAGCTTGGAGCTGGGTTTAATTCCTGTGCAAACCCCAAAGTGAGCCCCGAGCCAGCTGCTCCTGTGGTGCCAAACCAGCTCCTGACCCAGCAGATCAATTATGCAAAATGGAAAATCTGTTTATTTTCTAGGAACTGGCTGGAAAATCAGCCCCACCAGGAGCAAAGAGCTCTTTATTCCTGTGAGCAGGGGCTGAACAAAGGACAGGAGCATGGAAGGGCTGAATTTATGGGGAGAAAACCAATCTGGAGTCTGACATTCCTTCCCTCCCAGCTCTCTCTCCTCCCAAATCACGGTGGGTGCAGCGCTGGCTTTCAGGGACCACGTGAAATAACAGAACCAGAGACCCTGCCCACCATTCCTCCGTGACAAAGTGGCTCTGTCCCCTCTCAGATGTGCCTGTCAGAGCTTTGTGGTCTCTGTTCTCCTTTCCTGGGTACCTGATATGGATCCAAGGCCTCTGAAACATTTCCCAGCTGGATTTCCCTGGTCCTCCATGGGATTTTCCTTTTCCATCAGGAAGTGAAGACAAGGCTCCTGTTCAATCTCCTTTTATTGTCACCAGTTCCTCCACACTTGTGTCGTCCATCACAATTTGTGGGGTGGAAACCTGGGAGTAGGGACTGGTTATGTTCAGATCCCAGCTAGAAATATCCTGGTGCAAATCTGGGAATAGAGCTGGTCATATTCCAGATCCCAACTGGAAATATCCTGGAGTAAAGTCAGGAATAGGGACTGGTTATATTCCAGCTCCAAACTGGAAATATCCTGGAAATATCCTGGAATAAACCTGGCAATAGAGGCTGGTTATGTTCAGGATCCCAAATGGAAATATCCTTGAGTAAAGTTTAGAATAGGGACTGGTGGTGTTCAGAATCCCATCTGGAAATATCCTGATTTTAGGAATGCCTCCCTCACCCCTTGTATTTTTTTTCTGTGCGAAGTTCATCATTCTGGAGAATAGAAAGTGAAAAAGTGAGAAAACGTGAAAAAAGTTAAATTATTCCCTTTTTCCCACTTGTCGCTCTTTTATAAATGGAAAAAAAAAAATAATATGATGCTGTCTGGAAATAAATGAAACAGGGATGGGAAATTTTTTACCACATTTTTGCCAGTTTTGTGCCTTTTTCTGTATAGAAAAGAATGAGCAGAGGGGAGAGGAGGAGGGAAGAGTCAGCAATGAGGGAAAAAAAGTGATGAAAAATTGAAGTGCTTAAATTGAAGGAGGGAAATCTTATTTTAATATTTTTAAACATAGAAATAAAGTCCCATCTCTGCACTGAAAATGCTGCCCAGGCTGACATTTCAAAATGAAACACAGGTTTTCATTTCAAGGCTTTATTTCATATCCACACACACAAAATCAACCTGGGTTTTGAAATGAAAACACCACAGGGAAAATAATATTTTCAATTGAAAATTTTTATTTTTTGCCTCCGCCTCCTTCAATAAATAAATAATTTGGTTTTCCAGGAAACTGTAAAAGTAAGAACAGCAGGTGAAACGCAATGGAACAAAAGGGGTTTTGCCATTTGGTGCACCAGGGTTTGCTGAAATATCTGGGATTTCCCAGGGATTATTTCTGGCATTTTCATTCATCTGCTGAGGAATCTGTTTGGGGCTGCTCCTAAACATCTGGGGGTCATTTGTCAGCTGTAAATAAAATATTTGTGATTATTTAGGGGGTTTAGCAGTCCCTCAGCTAAGGGGTTTCTGCTGACGGGGCTCAGCTCCTATCTGTGAACTTCTCCTCCAAGGGATATTTTTGGGGATTTTGTTCCAGCAGTCAAAGGATGTTGCTCCCCTGTCAACAACTGGAAAATTCCCCCTTAATCCAGGAGATCCTTGGGATGGGAAAGAAACAATATTTTAGCTCTGGCAAGTCAGGAGAATGGGCATGAATTAGCTCTGGAAAGCTCAGGAGAAGATGATGTTTAATGAAAATGAAACAATGGAATGATGTTTTAGCTGTGGCAGCTTAGGAGAAGAGGGGTGAAAGGATATTTTAGCCCTGGAAAGCTTGGGAGAATGGGGATGAAATGATGTTTCAGCTCTGGAAAACTCAGGAGAATGGGGCTGAAATGATGTTTCAGCTCTGGAAAACTCAGGAGAATGGGGCTGAAATGATGTTTTAGTTCTGGAAAGCTCAGAAGAATGGGGATGAAATGTTGTTTTAGCTCTGGAAGACTCAGGAGAATGGGGCTGAAATGACATTTCAGTTCTGGCAGGCTCAGCACAATCCCACCTCTCACCCCAGCTCGATCCCGAATTTCCCTGATCCAAGAGCTTTATCAGCCTTGCAATCTGCAAAGAGCTTCCAGCCCTTTGGCCAAGGAAACTGCTCCATGCTTTCATTTTGGTTTTTGAAACCAGCCCGTGTGTCCCTTACCCCAGTTTGGGGGCTGGAACGAGCTGATCCTTCAGGTCCCTTCCAACCCAACCCATCCCTGACTCAGCTTTGTGGAATCCCTCAGGATTAGCTCCTGAGGCTGCAGAGCAATTTG
>VXBQ01001256.1:1733-60564 GCA_013400175.1 Phainopepla nitens | reverse complement strand
CCTTTCCCTTTCCCTTTCCCTTTCCCTTTCCCTTTCCCTTTCCCTTTCCCTTTCCCTTTTCCCTATCCATTCTGCCTCCCCCATATCCCAATGAAGATGAAAGCCCCTTTTCATCTGGTGGCAAACCTGCCAATTATTTAAAAGGCCCTGATTTCTCATCAGTGAGTTCAAACAGCCCTGGCAAATCTGTGTCCCCCAGCAGTGGTCACTAATTCAGGGACGAACACAAGACCCACTCTGGGAAAATTCCCAGCTTCCCATCCATGGGACAGGAAAAACTTTAGCAACACCAAAACACCTCACACTGGCTCAATTTTTATAAATTGATTTTCATTCCCTACTCTACTTGTTAGTGGCAAAAGCCTAAAACTAGAATTTTTTGTATTTTGTACAAAAATGTAGTTAAGTCCTGAGATGTGTAGAAATTTATGTCCCTGTGGGACTCCTGAGCATCCATGGATCTAAAAATCCTGGGGTATTGAATTCCCCCAGCCTTTAAAAACACAGCTCTGGTTCCAGGGGATAAATGGCAGCAAGGTCTGTAGATCCCAGAACTCCAGATCTTAAAGGGCAGCATCTCACCTTTTAAAATAAATAAAATATTCTCTGCCCTTACTGTCATTTGAGTAAAGACATGGGGATTACAACGATGCAAATTTAAGTAAATTGAACATTCACTGCTTTTATTTTTATTTGGATAAAGACAGGAGGATTACAATGATGTAAATTTAAGTAAATTGAACATTCACTGCCCTTATTTTTATTTGGGTAAAGACATGGGGATGACAATGATGTAAATTTAGGTTTAGGTGGAATTCAGGCCACGAAGTTGGTGTTTACCCCAATGTCTGAGGCTGCCGGAGTTGTTTTTTCCAGAGTATCCTGGGGATGTTTGTCTGAAGGGCTCCTAGAAGATATTTCCCATCCCTTTTGGGACTGCAGTTTTTGGGGAACTCCTGGATTTTGTGTGTCTGGAGATCTCCAGAGCCCGTGGAAACTGCAGGCAGGAGATGTGGCCGTGCTGGAGCAGCTGCAGCCCCGTGCCTGGTGGCTGCTGTCACACGAGGCCGTTTGCACGTTTTCCTTTCCTTTCATTCCTGCAGGATCCAACTTGGGGCACAACAAAAGTCTCCCCTTAATGATTTCCCCTGGCTGAGTGTCCCAGCTCCCCACGGAGCTGCTGCAGGCTCTGCTCAGCTCTCACAAAACACGACCCTGGCGTCCCTCCCCAGCCCTCCCTGCTGCTTGGCATCCTTTTATTGTCATCCTCCTCATTGTGTCCCGCTCGCCGTGAATTTACAGACTCCTCCGAGCGCCAGAACCCTGAAACCCAAAACACTGAACCAAACTCGGTGGAGTTTGGGTGAAGCTGAGTTGATTTTCCCCACCTGCAAGGTCTGAGCTCATCGAGATTTTATCATTTTCAGGCCCTTTTGCCTCGCAGATAAAGCAGATTTTAGGAGCTCTCCATGAGAAAAGCATGAAGTGATTCAGTGCCTGCACCTCCCACAATCAAACCTACCAGTTTAGCAGGCACATAATTAGTTCTAATTAGTGTAAACGAGTCCAGCCAGATTATACTGGAACATGAAAACGGGTTTAATTTGACTCAATCACTCCCCATGTGAGCCTGTCACAGTTTATTTGTATCAGAAAAAAATAACCCAACACAAACCCAAACACCAAACAATGTGGAAATATGGCAAACTTTGGGATTCCAGGCTGCCTTGAGCTGGGTGGTCCGTGGAGAAGGGACAATGGGACAGGTGCTGGCACGGATGGGGTGAGCTCCTGCTCTGGAGTCAGCCTGTCCCAGGAGAGGGGGATAGGATGGGCTGCTGGAAAGGGCTCCAGACGAGGGTTTGTGGCACAGCAGGCAGTCCCAAAAATCGTGTGGGCCATAAATGAAGGGAATATTTCATGTTTGAAGGTGCTCCTTTCTCTCCGAGCTCAGCCCTTTTATCTGGGGCTGTCCATGAGAGAGCAACACCCCAAAGCACTGGAGGGAAAAGCAGATTTTAGGTGGAGATTCGGGGGTTGATTGATAGCTGAGCTTTGCTGTTTCCCCAGCAAATAAAGAGTCTGTGGCTCCTCTTTCACAAACCAACCCCTGTGCTGCGTGGAGGGTGAGAAACCTCACTGAAATCTGCTATCCAACAATGCAAAGCCCTCCTGACCACACACGGGTGCTGCACTGCAGGGATTTAAGGGCTCTGTGGGAATGCAGTATCCTGTATCAGAGGGGAGCTCTTGGGATCCAGGAGTAAATCTGAGACGAGCAGAGCTGGAATGTGTTACCCTGCATCCCAAACCCGGCTTCACTACATCTTAATCAGCCTCATCAGAGAGAAACGGGATAAAAACCAGGCTTGGGTTTCAATGGCTGTGGCACAAAATAGCTTCAGATATTGAATGTTAGCTTGCAGACAACAGGAATGCGTGTTTGAGGCTGAAAGGGAATTAGATAACTTGGAATGCTGGCCTGAAAGGAAAGGAGCAGAGTTTCAGCTCCTTTCTGCACCACGGACACGCTGGGCTCTGTCCTTATCCCCCACTGGGCTGGGATTGAGCCTAGGCTCAGCTTTAGCCCAGCACTGAGCTCAGCTGGAGCTGTCCCTCAGCCTGGGCTGGGCTGGCACAGAGCCGGATCCTGCCTGGGACACAAATCTGGGACACAAACCTGGGGACAGGAGCTGCACTACCTTCCTAAATTTTTTTTTTTTTTTTTTGTGCTGGTTTGATCTCCCATGTCCCTGCATTTCTGTCCTCAAAGAACAAGAACAGCTTTACCAAGGTACAATAAATCCTTCAGTGCTGCCTGCAGCCCTCCTGGGAGCCAAACCCACAGGTGGGAGAGATCCCCTGAGCTTCCCAATTCCTCGGGCAGCAGATGTTCCAGGAATTCTCTCCGTGCCAGCAGTCACCAAGGAGTTTTTGGGCTTCCTGAGCACCGAAATATGGGATTCAGGCTGCTCAAAAGCACCTAAATATGGAATTCAGGTTGCTAAAACAGAATTTTAGAGCTGATCAGTCCCATTTTTTCCACCACAGGCAGCTGCAGGAGAACTCCTGCGAGCCTGTGGAGCTTTCCAGGGTTTGGAGGTGGAGGAAAAGAGATAAAAGCCCTCAGTGTGATTTGCACTTCCCCAGTGTTATAAATCCTTGTGGTGGTTGGTGTCTCTCTAAAGGCATTTTTTCATCTAAGTTCACTTTCTGGTCGTTGTTTGCTAATTGCTGCTGGTATTAAATTATGGCAGGGCTGAAATGACACAGGCAGCCACTAATCCACATCATGCAGAGCCGTTTTCCAAAATTCTCCTGCAAACATTCCTCGTGGTCCTTGACAAACACAGGCAGTGCTCACTTGGCCCCAGAGTCACACTGCAAATATTTTCACAGAAGCAAGGATGAGCAAAATCATCCCAGGGCCAACCCAATTCATTACACAGACTTCCACCCATGTTTAATCTGGAGACATCCAGCTGTTTTCCTGAACTCCCTTCCCAACCCAAAGTGAAATTAGGACCAAGCCTACTTGGGCCATCATGGATTGAAGGAAAATATGCTATAAATTAATTTTTAGGTGATTTTTCTTACTTGCTCCTGAGAGAAAAGTGCTGTTCTCTCCACATTCAGGTGCTCCTCAGTGCTGTGCGTGAGGGAGAATTAAAACAAATTGGTTCTTTAGGAATGCAGCTCCTGGTTTGGGAGATGGAGATTTGAGTTTCTTCTTTTCACAGGTTATATCCCTGTCCCCTTCCAAAAAAAGAAACATTTCCTTGATAATTGAATTATTATTCATAGTGTGGCTAGCAGGGGATGGGGAATCACGACAGCAAAATTCAGCCTGGAGAAGAGAAGGGTTTGGGGTGACCCACTGTGGCCTTCCAGGGCCTGAAAGAAAGATGGGAAATGTATTTCAGAATCTCTTGCACAAGATTTCCAATGTCCTACACCCTCACTCAGGGGTTGGGGGCTGGATTTTATCCTGCTTCTTTGGATGTTATTCTTGAAGGAATTTGTGCCTCCTCATTCTGGGATTTTATCCTTTGAATCCACATTATTTCCTATTTCAGTCAAAGTTTGAAGTTTATTTATGAGCAAGAGAAGATAAATATTTGCCTTCAACAATTTTTTTCTGGAAACCAGGAGTATGGCAAGGAATTGTTTCCTTCCTGTGGATATTTCAATTTATTTGTTGCAATAGAATTAAAACTCGCAGTGTTCACCCAAGGTACAAGTTTGTGGGTTACAAAAATTTGGGAATTCATGGGGAAATCAGAGAATCTTCAACTCTGCTTTTAATCAAATCCAATTCTTCTGTTAACAGTTTCCAGATTCTTATTGTAACTGGTGTTAATTTTTCTCCACTTGTGACCATCTAACTCCAAGCAAAGCTCTGCACCTTTCTGTGCAGCCTGAAAAAAATTGATGAACAGCTCAGATTTAGTAAATGGACCTTGCTGCTTTTAAACCCCTCATAAAATCAAATATTATCTTAAGAAATCCTAATCAAATTAATCTTCAACTCCATCTTCCCTCTCTTCACCCTATGACTTCACCCCGAGCTTGCCTGGATATGACCTGACTCTCATTTACTTCCCATTAGAAAAAAAAATGCAGTGAACTTCTAAAAAAAATAACCTTTCAATTACCTTTTAAACTCCTCAAAGAGGACTCGTTTTGGCCATGACATCATCCCCTGATGGTTTTAGCACATGGGCCACATTCCCTGGTTGACCTGATTTATCTGAGGTAACAGAGATAAGTAGACAGTGAAATATGGGAAGTCCTTCACAGCCAGGGGTGAATTTGGGTTATTTTTCACATTTCTCTCCTGGCAGATGCCCACTTTTCCTGGAGAACAGCACCAGGAGGTTGGGTGGCTGTGCAGCAGACACCTGGAGAAGCTGAGTTTGTGTGCAATAATTTGGTTGGACATCCAGAGAAACAATCCCTTCCCACATCCACCCATTACGGATTTTAACACGGCTTGAATCCCTCTCCACGGGAATTTTCCTCCCCTCGTGGTGACAGGAGCTCAGCATGACTGCTGGCAGAACTGGAGGTGTCTAAATCCAGGGACATGGATGTCCCCCACAAACTTTTAGGGTGAAAAGATGGATTTTGAAGAGGTGAGGATGTTTAATGAGGAGCAGAGGGTGTTTAATCAGCACAGGATAAACAGGATTGGGTCCAGCTCCAGCCCACGGGCTGTGTGGAAGTGTCAGCTCAGCCTGACAGGAGTTTTTATCTCATTCATCCATCCCAGCCATGGCTGGGTGGCACTCTGTGGCACACTCCTGGGAGCAGACTCACAATAAACCATCCAATATATCCTGAGAACTACTGACAAAGGTCGAATTGATGCAATTCCAACTTTTTCAGATGCACATCCTGAAAATAAGAGCTGCATCTTTGGCCCAGAGACCCAAAACAAACGGATTGCTGAGAATGAAGCTCTCAGTGCTCCACTTTCATCAGTGGCCTGTTGAATTTTCTGTGGTTTTGTTGTCAAATTGTTGTCCCAGGACCAGATCCAGCCTCAGAACTGCAGCAAGGGGAGGGAAAAATCAGTCCTTGGTCCCCACTTTGCCTCCTGATAGGGTGACAGTCACAGAGTCAGGAAATACATTACCCCATCTCTGCAGAACGTCTTGTTCTCCACACGATCTGGATTTGGAGAGGGTTTCTGCTGTTGTTGAGGAATTTTTTAAATTCCCAGAAGAGTTAGATAACAGGTCACTGAAGCCATGGCAGACTCAGCTTGTGGGGCAGTATGGTGCTGTTTGAAAATTTGTCTCTGCTGGAGTTGCCAGCCAGGTGCTGGTAGCAGCCCCGACCTTTGCCACAAATCCCTGGATTTTACATTGCAACAGTGCCTGGGCACCACTCAAACCCAGAAATAATGCAGAGTTTGTTCTTCCAAGTGGCTCCTTTGCTAAGCCACTGAAAACTGTCCCCTCCCCAGTGTCCCCAGCCCTGTGCAGCTGAGAGGAGCTCAGCTTGATCTCCGTTTGTGGCAGGGTTCAAACCTCCCCAAGGTTTTCGTTTCCTCCTTCCCACCCTTGTCTCCGCTGCTTTTCTTTCCTTGCCTCAGGCAGATCCCAGCTCCCCTCCACGCTGCCCTGCTCTGCAGGAGCCACAGATCAGGGCATTTATGGGACATCATCACCAATTATCACAATTCATGTGTGTCATCATCCCAGGTAGCTCTGCCAGCCCACTGCTCCCGGTTTTAAATCTGTTCTCCACTCCCAACCCCTTCCAGGCTATTCAGGTGCTCCTTAAAACATCCCAGGGAACCTCTTGTTTTGTGGCTCTCCATGGATTTTCTCCCTGATTTTCCATCCCTCCAAGAGAGGTTGGATGATTTTGATACAGCACCAGTTCAATGATTTTTGATTCTCTTGCTGGAGAGAGAATTAATGGATTCTCAGCACAGGAAAACCCTGGCCTAGAAAATGCCATCTATCAAGGGAACAGCACCAATTGAGGTAGCCAGGCTTCCAGCACAAGCAGCTCTAACATCACCAGGATTTCCTCCTGAATGTTCTGTTTGGAAAAGGTGAGTGGGGCTGGGGGTGATGGCAGCATGGCTGAAATTTGTTTTTCCATGGTGGAGTGATCTGCCACTCTTGGGAATGCTTCCCCAGCCCCAACTGCAAAAACATCCATGTTGCCAGTGGCCATTAGGGATAATATTGTGACTGCATTTAAACTGGGAGAAACCACTCCATCAGTCAAAGGAGAATTTCAGGGTATACGACCTTGAGTAATGTTCTGGCTTAGTGAAAACTCTGGATTTGATCATTAATAATATTTTGCATGATCCGTATTTTTTATTTTTTTTTTTATTCAAAGCAGGCTTTGTCAGCCAGGGGAGCAAAACCCTCTCTCATGTTCCATCTTCCTCCATTTTAGCACAAGCAAGAGGAATCTCTATGAAAATATCCCGTGTTTGCCAAAATTGAAAAGATAACATTCCTGTGAGCGAGGCTGGATTCACCTAAGGTCTCTTCAAGTTCTAGGATGGTGAAATTTGCACTCTCAGCAGCTTGGATGGCAAAGCAGGGCTAAGAAGGAGGGAACATTTCCCTCCTGGAAATGCCTCGTGGATCTGGCTGCGAAAGCGTTGCGTGGTTCATATTTTGTGGGGATGCAGCACGGGGAGACTCCTGCCCTGCTCCCAAAGAACTGATCCACCTCAGCATCCCACAGCTCCCTGGGAGAATCCATCAGCTGGAACGGCGGGAAACGACGGCGCTGGCAACCCAGGAGACTGAAGCCACTCCTGTCCCACCCCAAGGGATGCTCTCCCACCTCTGGGAGGGTGGCTGGGTCCCTGTGGGCTGCAGCACAGGGGGATCCATGCACAGGCCCACCTGCAAGTGTTTATTTTTGTGTTGAGGTCGTGGAGCTTGACCCACCAGGCTCCTCGGCCTCGTTTGGTGATTAATTCACCCGTTGGCTTTGCTCTCCTTGGATCCCCCGCGTTGTGATTCACTGTTTGACACCTGGACAGCTGAAAAGCTGCTGGCTCTTCCTTCAGAGCCTTGGAAGAGGCAAAATAAAAACAGGAAATCCCGTCCCTAAAGGTTGGATGCACAGTAGCACACAGGACCCACATCCAGCACATCAACCCCTCAAACACTCGTCCTGCTGCCCCCGGCGATCCCGAGACTCCCCGGAGCAGCAGAGCCCAGCCCAGCAGGGTAAGTGATCAGTCCAGATTCCATGAAAGATGAGTCCCTGTGGGAGTTTGGTTCCTCTATTTTTCATGCCATTCTGCTCCAGCCAGATTTATGTGTCAGGAAAAACATACAAACGGGATCCGATTTACTCGCACGAGTTCCTGTTGGGTTTGATTTATGTTTGGGTAAATAAAGACATATGTCTTGGAGGGCTTGGGCTCTGGCTGCCTTTCTCCTCGTAGATCTCTGGCTAATTTATCAACCTTTTTCTTTGCTGCACTCCTATTTATGAGACTTTGCGTGGAAGGCAGTGCTGCCCGCAGGGAACACCATGGACAACTTGAGGTTTCATTTTGGAATTGTTTTGCACTCAAATTTGCTCTTCTGTCAACCTTCAGCTGCTCATCCTGAAAGAACTTCACAGAGACTCCCTAAACCATGATCTGCAGGGAAAGAAACAGCCCTGCTCATTGTTTCCTGAGCCATGTGGCAAATTAATTATCCAGTGAGGCCAAAAAGTCCTGGTGGGTCAAGTTCTGTGATGTCAACCAGGCCAGAAGTCCCCTTGTTACAGCCCCTAATTAACCACCTCACCATGAACCATCTGTAGTTGTTCCAGGCCCAGTGGAATGAAGCAAATCTTACTCTGTTTCAAAAATTGAAATTTGAGATAAAGAAATGCAATAATTTTATTTGCAAGGTTTTTCTTTTAACAGAGGCTGGAAGGATCTCCTCTCTCTTGGATAAACAGTGTAACTCACCTGAAAGATGGGAATGATTTCCACCCAGCTGTCGAGTTTGTGGAAATTCTGTGGGGGTTTGTTTAAAAAGACCTTTGGAATGGTCTGCATGGAGGCCATGCAGAACCCCTGGTGTGTTCCTGTTCTTACAGGACAGAATCCAACCCCCAAACACTCCAGGAGTTCAGGGTTAGGGGATTTTCCATCTCAGCACTCACTCTTTTATTAAATGATATTTCCTTGGAGCTGATCCTGGTGGGTTTGGCTCTGTGGTGGTGGCTCCAGGCGGGGATGGTGGCATTAGAACTCCTCTTTTCCTTCTTTCCCTCACCTCTAGGGAGCACAGGGCAGGGAATTCCAGGATATCAACACCAAAAATTACAGCATCACTTGATATTTTGTGCCTCTCAAACACGCCCTCAGTCATGGCCTCTCCATTTTTTTGCCCACTGGAAAAAACCTCCTTTCAATCCTCTGGAGAGGGCTGGAAGGAAACATTTCCCTGTCATCCACAGCGCCAAAAGGGAAGCAGGAGAAATAGAAGGAAGCTGCAATGATAATACCAAAATAATCCTGCCAGATGTTAGAGCCATTACCCCCTTCTCCCTCCAGCCCCAGATGTGTTTGAAGAGAGATTCATGGTTACATAATGAATCAGGAGGGAAAGGATGTGAGCCTCGAGGATGATGTAAGGAAAAGAGAAAAAATAAGGGGAAAAAAAAAAAAAAGAGAGAGAAGGGATTGTTGAAGTCTTTTGGAAGGGAAGGAAGAAGCCTCAGTGCAGGGTTTGGAAGTGTCCCATGAGTCAGATGAGCAGATTATTGCAGCAGGGAGGAGGAGAATCGAGAGTGTGTGAAGCCACTGAGGAGAGGAACGAGCAGCACGGCAGCAAATCAAAGAGCTGCTGGAAATCCACACTGGCAAAGAAGGAGAAAAAAAAAAAAAAGGCAGTTTTTAGCTGGATCACCAGGAATTGTGGAGTTTTAGGTGCTAGCAGAGGAATTAGTCAAAAACAGAGTGGGATCCAGTGGCTCCAAATTTGGGCAAATTTGGCTGGGACACCCTTCCACAAACAGGATTTATGACTTAGGAGAAGGGAGACCTTGGCTAATTCTCCTGAATGTTTCATTTCCTCCAAATCCTCCTAAACTTTCATTTGAGGGGCAAATATTGGCAAATGCCTGAGGGGAGGGAGACGCTTTAACATTTTAAAATTACATTTTTAAATTACATTTTTCTCCCTTTACTTCCAGCAAAGTGGTGGAACTGCTTTTGAATGAGCAGGAAACGAACACAAACCCTGCCCACAAGGAGAAAAATGAAACTTTCACCTCAGCTTTGGGAGCAGCTCTGATGATCCCCTATATCTTTATTAACAAAAGTTGGGCTTTGACTGGAAAATCGTTTCTCCTTTGGTTATTCCAGCAGGACTATGAGCACTTCTCATGCCCAGTGTGGATATTTGCTCAACAGGGGGGGTCTTGAGCTGTGAAAATGAGCATAAATCTCTGATTTTGGGAATGAAGAGCTCGTAGGAGAGGCTGGTTTTGTGGAAAATCAGCCGAGGTGCAGAGCTCCAGTGGCAGCCGAAATATTCCAAAGGCTGAGCTGAGGGTGAGGGTGCAAGAGGAACTCTGGGGTGGGAGCTGAGCTGCTCCTGCCTTGTTCGGGTGCCCCAGGAGCTGTTCCCATGCCAGACACGGAGTTTCTGTGCCCTGGCCACATTCATTCCCTGCTCCTGAGGATGGAGATGGATGAGGATGGATTCTCCACCTCTTGAGGATGGAGATGGATGAGGATGGATTCTCCACCTCCTGAGGATGGAGAACCTCATCTCTTCCCCTCACATGGGCCAGGGAGGGCTCAGAGGCTGCAGGAAATGGGTTCCAACCTGATGGGGAAAGAGAGGAAACAGCAGAAACGAGGAGCGCTGAGGAAAATTACAGATATTTCATTGATTAGTCTGGTTTTGGGTTTTGTTGTATTCTAAATTGCAGGGAGATTGTCTCAACTCAGCCTAAAGCTGGGCTCCTGAGTTAAAGCTGTGCAGAAAGCAAAGCTGACAGAGCTAAACATCATCTGAAGAGCTCAGCAGGAGCCTGACTCAGGCTCAGGGCTGTGGCAAGGAATTAAGAAACATGGGATGATTGTGTTACATTTTCCTGGAAGGAGCCAGGCTGGAGAACAACAGGGAGCAAAAGTATTACTGGAATAATAAAAAAAAAAAACAAAAAAAAAAACCCCAATTATTTTTACCACGGTAGAATATCTTTTAGCGAATGATTATTCTCTTATCTGTGGCAGTGCTGGCTGTTCTAACAAACCCCTTTCTTTAAAGGAAGGGATGAATAAACTTTGTGATTTTCTCCTGCTGAACAATTCCGGCCCAGGATAAACTCAAGAAATTACAAATTTCTTTTTCCACTGGATGTCAAATCTTCTGGTTCTCTGCCCAAAAAGGATTCCAGGGAGTTTAGATGTGCTGCACAGCTCAGGAATGGCACTTAGAGGGAGGATCAAAAAGAAACTTAATAAACCAAATTTCAGACTCGCAAGGTGAGACCAGCAAAATCAAACTTAGGAGCAAATTTCACAATTTCTGACAAAATCAGGGAAGGAATTTTAAAACATGAAAAAGAACGATTTTATAGCTGACTTCAGGAATCTTATATTAACGAGGCCAGTTCAAATTTCTCCCCAGTACTCTGCAGCCACCCACTGCACTGGACTGTGTCCCACTGCTGCCTTGGATGCCTTGCTCAGCAAATTGCTGGGTCCCAGCCCAAAAAAAAAGGGGGAAAAGTCCTGAAAGGAATATGAGGTGGGAAGGAGAGTGAAGTGAGACCTGCAGCCCTCAAGCGCTGAGTGGGAACCAGCCTCGATTTCTCCTTCAGCCACGTTGTCTGGAAGGCTCCGAGAAGGCAAAACCAGGCCAGGTTTTGCAGCTTGAGCTCTGATAATCACCAAACACCTGCTCCATCCACGTGGAAGGGAGCGCTGGACAAGGGCTGAGCACATCTGGTTTCACTCAGCTGCTCTGGAGGGTTTGACATCCTATAGGGTTTGACAGAGCAGAGAGTCCAGCGAGTCCTCCAGACAGACAGGCCCAGTTTGTTCCTCTGGACTGGATTTTACCTGGCTGGGCTGATTAGTTTCATAAAACCCTAATTAGAAACAGCTCTTCATGTCAAATGCAATGACATTAAGTGGAATGCAATGACATTAAGTTGAAAACGAGGTGAAATGTATTTACACTGAAGGAATATCTAGAGAAAAGAATGAGTCTATAAAACCTTCTCTCTGTATCTGATTTTAAGTCAACTGAACCTGTCTGAAAGCATCAACTGCCTCTATTAATCTTTTTTCTCCATGAGAACTTCTCTGGAACTCCAATGTGCTACAGGATGGGCCTGGAGTTAGCAGAGCTATTAGGGAAAAATGAGTTATTTCTGTGGGATACTCCAAGGAAATCACAGCAAATGTTCCTCAGGGTGGAAACTGCAGCGAGGGAAAATTTAAGGACAATTTAAGTTCTCGTCAGATAAAAACCTTGGTGTAAATTTGACAAAGAGCAGCCTTCAGGGAAGCAGGAGTCTGCCTGTTTATCTGTCTGAGCTGTTCCTCAGGAGCCTCAGGAATTAAGGCGTTGCATGATCCTTTCTGGCTCATTTTGAGCAGTCCTCATTATCCTTTTTCTGCCCCAAACCACAGCAAGAAATTAACCTGAATATTGGCAAAACATCCCCTATTCTTCCCTCAACCCCAAGTAAAATATCCCAATCCCTTTATTCACCAGCACTCACATCTGATGTCGTTTTCTTTTCCTATTTGCAGAGCTACTCAAGGATATTGGTTCTTCCATTTAACCACAGGGGCCCTGGAACAATCTTTAATGCATTTAGGATGTGGTCATATTTTAGGATGTTTTAGAGGATAGAATCACACTTGAGGGCTATTTAAGCCCTTGGAAAAGTGCAGTGGAGCCCGTTGGAGGGGCTGCCAACCCCATAAGTGTCCCTCCTGCTGGCCCTGGGGCTGGGAGGGCTGGGGCAGGGCTGCGAGGATTATTCTGCTGTGAGTTCACCTGTTTACCCAGGCTGTTATTTATTGAAGATCAAATTGACTGAAAATCACTCCCGACAGAGAGCTGGCAAGGGATGACATTATGAGGAGAGCAGAGCTGGGGGTTTCGAGCTTCAGTTATCTGTGATTTAGGGATCATTAGGATCTCTTTAAAATTCTTGCAGCCAGCCAAAAAAACTAAAATTAAAGGCAGGCTGTGCCTTACATTAAACAATTTGGGAATAGACAAGAGACACCGTTCTACTGGATTAAACCTTTTGTTTGACATCTTTAAATGCTTTTAATCTTTTTGAGCTTCATTCTGCCAGTTTGAGTGCATGAGGGGAAGGCTCGTTTGTGGTGGGGGAAATATTCCTGTGAGTAACTTCTCTCCAATTTCTAGGGCTGTGTTTATTCTTGCTTTGCCCTTCAACTGGACACCAGGTTATAACTGAGGAAAAGTGGCACCTATTCCATGCCCCCAAATCTGGGTGTCTGAACCAGTTACATGGACAAAGGGAGACTCCAGGGGCTGAACTTTGGACTCAGATTGAATGAAAACATCTTTGCTGTGTTGGGTGCAGTTGATTTTTACTGTGGTTGCAAGTAAAACCCTTTAAACTGCCCAGTCTTGTTTGTAGGGAGCTTTTCCAAGTCTTTAGGAGTGAAAGGAACTGGTTTAATCCTGTGAAAGCAGCCTCCAGCTCCATTTTCAACCCTTTCCAACCTGGTGTGGACAACAAATCTCTCCAGAGCACAGTTTGGTGCTCTTGGAGGGCAGCAGGAACAGGAGAAGCAGGAGTTGCACCAGAGAAAAGCACCTCTCTGGCGAAGCCCAGCCCTCCAGTTCCAGGGAGCAGTTTGGTGTAGCCAAACCTGCCATCCCCCAGCAGAGCCATTGATTTTCCTCCTCCTTTTGCTTTGTTTTATTTGAGCAGAGCATTTCTTCCCCTGCTGTTTATCCCCTCGGACAAGTCCAGGAAAAAGCCCACTTGCACCCCTCGACCTTTCTCTTGCAGCACTGACAATTCCCTTCCTCAGCCTCCAGGCATGGCTTTTTTTGGGAGTGCCTTATTTAGAACACATGAGCAGCATTCCGAGTCTCCCAGTAGCCCCCCAGCCCCACGGAGGATTTATTTACATTGCATAAAATTGGAGGAAATGAGGGGGGATGTGTTTGGATGGAGAGCAACAACCTCATTGCTCTTGTTATAAACTCCCCTCATGGAAGGGTTTCAGTCAATGTCAGCTCGGGGCAGGGAGGGGGAAAAATCCACTCTTGGGCATTTCCAGGATAATGGGGAGTGATGCCTGGCAATAAAACACACTCAGCAGCTCTCTAAACAAAATTATTTGGTGGGTTTCGAGTGATTTTTGGCCATTCTATACCGTGAATCCAGGCCGAGTTCTTGGCTTCCTGTCTCACCAAAGGATATCCCACAGAGGAGGCCTTTGGGGGTGGAGAAGAGGAAGAATTTCTGCTTAAATGAAATATATTCTATGTTAAAGAAGGTGTTTGTAAATGGGGAAAGAGGAAATGTTCCACTGCGAGTGATACAGGTGGGGCTCCATAAAAACAGTGACTAAAACATACGTAGAAAATGCAAATTATTAAATTTGACTAATTAGTTATTTGTACAAATGATAAATATTAGAGTCAATTAATTTTGTTTGCATTGGTACCTGCACTCCTTCTCTGAGTGCAAAAAATTCATCAGCTCAGGATTTTCTGAGTCTATAATTCAATGGATTTCTGGCTTCACTCTGCATCCCAAAGGTAAATGCAAATGGAATAACCACAAAAGGAAGTGGATCAAATCCAGGTCTGTATTGTGGAAAAGAATCCCAAAAATTTAGGATTAAATTAGTTAATTACAAAAAAAAAAAGTTACAATTTAGATAAATTGATAAATTAGAGACAAATTTAGATAAAAAATTAAATTCAAATTTAAAATTAAATTTATTTAGATAAATTAATAAATTTGGGAATTCTCTCATCTACATATATGAGTTATGTATACAACTCTCTCCTATTTGAGTCTTTATGCACGAACTGAGTCAAATATATATAAGAAAATAAAAAGAGGAATAGTAATGCTCCTCCTTTCAGGCATCCAGCTGGAATTCCCTTCAAAACACCTATTTTTCCAAAAGCAGACGTTCCAAATTTTCTAAAATCAGAATTTTCTAGCTATGTTTAAACACATCTGAATCACAATTCTTCCCTCTTTCTCTTTTTAACATAAAACTTTGTAAGATCCCATGGGTTTATAAACCCATTGGAAGGGCAGCCATGGAAAAAAAGCTGTGGAACAAAGTTCAGAACGGGATGGAAGGAGAGGGTGAAAACATTCAAAACCAATATCAGCTCACAGCAAAGCATAAAAAAAATAAAGAAAATAAACTTTCTTGTCCAGGGGTAGATAAAGACAGAGCCGGCTTTGGTTTCCTGGCAATACTTGAGAGGGAAAAGGGAGAGAAGTCCCAAACCACAGATGATCAACAAGGACGGGGATTCTGAAAAGAACTTATTTATTTGTAAACCCTCCACGGAAGCAACAAGCATGTTCTGCTAATGACTGGGAATTTAAACAAGTTTTTTTTTTTTGCAAAAATAAAACAAATAAATATCCCTGTGCACCTTCAAGGCTGCTTTTATCAGCATAAACCACTATTCAGTAGCTCCAGCAATACCTCACATTCAAGGTCGAGCAAAACCTCCCTGAAAACAAACAATTTCTCATCAGCCTTTCCAGCAGGAGGAGCTGAGAGATCAGATTGGGGGAAATGTTGGAAAATTGGGGAAAAGCTTGGGAAAATTGGGAAGAAACACTGGAAAATCGGCGTGGGGGGGAAACGGCAGCACGAATATTCGGCCTCCACGAGACAACGCTCGCTGGCTTTTCCTGCAAGGCGATTCCTCCTTTTCCTCAGGGAGCTTTGGGAGGCTGCAGCTCTCCGGGGTTGGAGGCTGGCAGCCTCAGGAAGTGGCCAGGAGCCCGTGGTGATGTAACTGTCACACTGCCCCAGGCCTGGCTCTGTTGATATTAGCCCGGGCTAATCACCGCGCTAATTGGGCGGCCACGACGCAGAGCAGCTCGGCTTTCACTTCAACTGCTCACCCAAATGAGGTTTGACTCAAATGTAATACTTTATATCAACACACGGGATGGCTGTAAAAATAATACCACATGTGCTGGTGCCTCTTTTTAATAAGTGTCTTCCTCAATTTTCCCTGCTGGATGAGGCACTCGAACGTACACGTAATTAAGGTTATTTAAGGGATATCAATTGAGAAATGCACCCGCAGGAGGCTGAACATGACTGATGGAGCTCCCAGTGCAGCTCCCAAAAGTCAGCTGCCAGAATTTCCTGCAGCACTTCTACAATTTGATCTTCCCCACGTTGCCCGGGACAGGAATAACCTGGAAATCTCTCGCTTTGCTCCTCGTGACGTTTGCCTCGGAACAAAATGGGTTTGGAATGGTGGGTTTATGGTTTGCTAGCAATTTCTGGGGGAATCCTAGGGAATAGAACAAGAAAAAAAAGTGCAGAGAAAAGTAGAGCTGGGCTGGTTTGGTGTAGCTGGTGGAGAGACAGGTGACTCATCTCTGCTCAGAACTGATGGAGGAGTCCTTCAGAGTGCCAGGACAAAAGTGTGCCCAAAAGAAGATGGAAAGACACTGGGAGAAGATCTCCTGCAGTGGAATTTTCATGGATTCATGGAGCATTTTGGGTTGGGAATGACCTTTAAAGGCCACCTAGTCCAGCCCCAGGAACATCCTCCACCAAACCACAGAGCTCCATCCACCGACCTTGAACCTTCCCAGGGATGGAGCATCCACCACCTCAGAGCAGCTGTGCAGGGGTTTTACCACCCCCACTTTAAACTGTTCTTCTTTAGATCCAGCCTAAATCTATCCCAATTTAGTTTAAAACCATTCCTCCTTGTCTTGAGCCCTTCTGAAATTTTCCCCCAATTTTTCACATAAACTCCCTTTAAGAACAGGAAGTCTGCACTGAGTTTTCCATGGAGTTTTCCATGTGGGGTTTTTTTTCTGGTTTTTTGGGTTTTTTTTGTTTTGTTTTTTTTTTTTTTTTTGTGGTCATTACCCTGGGGATGCTTTGAGGATGCATTGCATCCCCAGGGTAATTAGGCATTAAATTAATATTTGTTAATAAATATTAATATTAATTAAATGTTAAAATAATATTAAGTTAATATTAAATTAATAATTAGGAATTAAATTAGGAATTAGGAATTGCATCAGTCCAGTGTTCACCATTCCATGGACAGCAGCAGGTGATGATGGAATCACCCTCCTCTCAGTTTTATGGCAGTGGATGTTTCCCATGTTTCTACTCCAGAGCTTTGACTCAGCAGGGCTCTGTTCACCAGGGAACTTTGATAATGAAGAAAATCCAATGTGTGCTTTGTCCAAGATAAAAAAAAAAAAACAACAAAAACCTACAAAAATTCCCAAATCAAATGATAAATGATTTTTCATGGAGTGCATCAGCCAATATTTGTATTAAAGGCAGCCCAGGTTTTGTATTTGTATTTGTATTTGTATCTGTATTTGTATTTAATGCACTGAGCACTAGAAAATGAGATTTGGGTCCTTCCACAAGACCCAAACCCAAATTCCTGTTGCTGGTTTTAAAGTTCTGTTGCTTGTGGCAGCCCAGCACACCCACAATGATGGCTCAGAGCACCCGCCTCGTGCTGGGATATCATCTGGTTGCTGAGGCAGCTGGAAAAGGATTTTCTGATTTTCAGACAGGTCTTGATAAGGCAGAAAGAGTTTCCAACATAAAATAATACCAAGAAAAAAAAGAGCACCCCCTTTCTCCTCCAAAAACACCCACAGAGCCACAGATGTTAAGCAATACACAGCACAGCTTGCTAAAAACTTCTCAAAAGCCCCTTTTCAGCCTTTAAAAATATGGTAAAGCCTAGGAATTACCTGTAAAATATTTTTACTTTTCCTTGCTTCACTTTCTCCACCTTCAAGGTGGCTGATTTTCAATGGAAGGCAAATTCACAGCGTTCTACAGATAAAGTTTGCTCTGCCATCCACATTTTTACACCCAGATCTTGGGTCAGGCTTTTCTTGGTTGGTAGAATGTCTGACCTGGAACTGAGAAAATGCCTGAGGATGGAGAGAAGCCCCCCCCGACACGAACCTGTCTCACTGCAGCTCCCCTGCATCCGAGAGCTTCCCTTCCCTGCAAAGTTGTCATAAAAATCATTATGAGCCCCCAGCAGATGTGACCTTAAAGAGCAACTTGATGGAGGGGAGAAAAAAAAAAAAAAAAAGAAGAGGTGGGGAATATAAAATAGCCTGTAGTGAAAATACCAGCAGGGAAACATTATAAAATCTGAGCCGTAGCTGGCTGCCTTCCTCCTGATTGTTGCTTTCTCTTTCAAGGCCCCGTCCTTGAGAGTGCAGAGATTTGGGGGTGATTTTGGGAAGGCAATTTTAACACTCTGCTGTTCTAATGGAAGCAGGCTGCTGCACGGGGCTGTGGTAACCCAGGGGCTGGAAGAACATCCTCAGATTCAAACAGATTTAAATCATTTTTTTTCCAAGCCAAGGGCTGGAAGAACATCCTCGGGTTTGAACAGAGGTGTCGAGGAAACATCATCATGGTTTTTGTGATGGGGTGATCACAGTGCTCTGACTGCTTGTGAAGGGCTTTTTTTTGATGTCAAATGCCGTGCAAACTCCTGGCACGGGAGTTTTGGTTTGTTTAGAAATAATCTAAATAAAAGAGCAACCAAGTGTTGCTCGGTGTAGCCCAAATCTGCTGTGAGGAGGGAGCTCAGAGCTCAGCTCAGCCCCCTGGGACAGGCAGGGCCGAGCTCCCCTGGCACTCAGGAGAACCTCAGGACACGGACTGAGAGCAGGGTTTTGGAAAAGAGCCACTGAATGGTTAAAATATGAAACAGACGAGGAGAGAGTTTAAATTGCAGCAGGATTTGCAAATTGCCAGCACCTCTTCTCCACTCCCAGGGCACGGCTGCTTGCAGCCACCAAGGATTTCACCCGAGCTGGGATGTTTGGATTTGAGTGCATTAGGTTGGATCAGGCTCAGAAATAATCTTTTGGATGGGAAAACAAATTCTCAAGCATGTCTGGTGAGATTTGGATGCAGACACGGCCGTCCCAAATTGGCATGGAACTTCAGCAAGGTGTCAGAAATGAAATAAGAAATCTGCTGGGCCTGCTGCACTGGGCAGTGTCCAAGCTCCAGCCTGATCTCACTGTTTTTCTTACAAGTTATTAATATTTTTTGCAGCTTATGTGATATTTAGATCAATGCAACGGAGAAAAAAGTATTTTAAAGTCTCAAGTATTTGAAAGTCTTTTGAAAGGAAATGATGCTTGGTTGGTGAGGTATGTGCGAGACATGGGGGGCAACAAACACCTGGGGCTTCTTCTGAACAGCAAGGCAAAAAGGAGAACTGATACCCTGAATTTTGCTATCCACCAGCAGAAGCTGCAGTTTATCCCAGGCTGGCTGCAGGTTTTTCAGACCCTTTTCATTTTTTTTCCCCAGTCTGAGTCTGGGGCTGCATTTTGCAGTGAAAAATCTGGTTTGCCAAAGCCATTTTCTCCAGGAATTTTAACTGTGGGTTGTCCTCTCCAACTCCTTGAGACCTGCAATGCCAAGGAGGCACAAGGAGGGTCTGACACTGCCCCACACTTATCCCTGCAGAAATCTCTCCTCCACAGATCTGACAGTTCCTGTCTGGTGAGCTCTGCAGGTACTGGATAAATCCTGTCCTCTTTTAGCACCACTGGCGGATCAATCCTGTTTTCCCAGTTCTTGATCAGATTTCTCTGCTCCTGGTGATGCTGGAATTAGAACTGGGCTGGAATTCCTGCAGCCAGAGGTTTTGGCAGCTCAGCCCTGCTCTGCAGGGAGAGAACAGCCTGGATGCAGCGCTCTGTGTCAGGGCTCTGCTGCACAATGGTGCAGAAAATGAATTTGGGGTTAAACCCAAGGATCCACCGGCATCTGCCTCTGCTCTGAAACTACTCACAGTCAGCCCCTGCTTATCTGATGTATATTGAGCATCAAGCAAAACCTCCTGCAGGATCTGTTCCTGCCCCAAACCCTGCTCAGGGCTTTCCTGGAGTCCCTATCCCTGGAGAATCCCTCCCAAGGGTCTCATGCACAAGGGAGCAAGCCCAGCCTGGCCTGGGGTAGCCCAGGGACCCCGGGCAGGGTTTCCAGCCTGGCAGGGAACTTCCTTAGATCAGGAGGGAGCAGAAGGGGTGATGTTGTTGGACACCAGCGCTGGGGGAATATTGTTTTGTTTTTGGAAGCGATGGCTAAAGCAGATGTTGGGGGTGAGCTGGTGTTCCGCAGCCTGCGGCAGGCAGGAATTATCCTCCAGGATAAGAAGTGACCTCCAGCCAGCGCTGCTGCCTTTAATCCCGAGCTTTGTGCGCTGCTATCGGCTCCTGATCAGTTTTAAATCCCCTCCCTCCCACTCAGCCTTTCCCTTTCCCCGGAAAGCTCGGCTTAACTGCGCTCCGTGCCTCCCTCCCGAGGAGCTCCATCACCCCTCTGAGTGCAAAAACACCAACGAGAAACTTCCAGCAGCCTTGCAGTCCTACAAACCCCTAAACACACACCAATAAAAACCCAGCACGTGTTCTCAGACTTCTGGTTTAGTACCGAGTTTGCCAAGCCCACACCACAGTTTTTTAAGTCATCATCGTCTCAAGCAGGGATAAGTCTTTAGGTGCTCATCAGGTAAATAGCTGAACCTGGAGAGCCAAAGTCTGGCCTTTACCTGGTGGTTTCAGCTCATATTTCATGTTTTAAATTCTCCCTGAATATCTAAAATCTGTCCCCTAGTTGGTGATTTCAACACATATTCCATATTTTAAATTCTACCTGGAGAGCCAAATCTTTCCCTTACCTGTTATATCAGCAAATATTCCATGCTTCAAATTCTATTTATCCTCACAGGGGTTTTGGAAGGGTTTGTATCCCATCAAAACCATCAGGATCTGACTGTTCCAGCTTTTCCCCCCAAATCTGACCAGAGCAGTTCAACCCCGTGGGTTCCCTGCTCGTGGCTCGTCTCAGGTGAGGTAACAAAGCTCAGATAAAAACTCTGACCATGATTTTCCTCCACCCCACGATGTCCCAACCTGCCAAAAGGCCTCGAAACTCACCCAGGATGGTCTCACACTTTAATTATTGATCCAATTACAGATTTTTAGAGAGTCACTGAAGCCCAGCTAAAGCTAAAGCTAACGCCCAGCTTTTTTTCCTGCCTTCTTTACGTGGAGGAGCTCAAACTGGAAAGGGTCTTTGCTCCAGGGGGAGCAAAACTGGAAAACCCTGTGGAAAGTGGACGTGAGGAATGGCTCGGAGCCGCGTCCTGCAGCTCCCTGCAGAATCCCGGTGTTCCCAAAGAGGGCACTGATGCTCTGCACAGCGCACCCGGACAGCCCAGAAATGCTTGACCAGGCATAAATCTCCGCAGAGAAATCTGTCTTAGCACGTCCACCTCAGGAAAAGGGGAATTATTACACTTAATTAAAGTGTATTGACACCACATGTGGCCCCACCTCTCGCTTTTGGCTTTATTAATGACAGCGAAGCTGCGGGCTGGGCCAGGGGGTGGCTGGGGGGCAAACAGGACCCCCTGACTGCTCCCAAACACAGCCACGCTTTCAGCAAACCTCATTTCTGCCTCTGAGCTTCATCTTCTGCTCAGGATTTCAGCTCCCTGCCTGGGCTGGCCGAGGGGAGTGATGTCTTAAATTTTAGTTGTTATATTTCCCAGATTCTGCACTGCCTTGGTGTGTGACTCTGAACTTCACACACAGTGTCAGCAAGTTCTCCTCACAGCTCAGGCACACAGAACAATCCTTTCCCAGCCCCACAACCAAGGACACCGTGGCAGCTCCAGGCCCAAAAAGTGCAAACAGGGAATTGAGGAGAGCAACCTGGGAGGGTGGGACTGCATCACCTGGAGCTGGAACTGGACAATGAACCCCAGTATGGAAATGGAGCAGAACTTATAAAAGAGTGAGAACTCGTGACCCTGGGTCCATCTTGGGTGTATCCATGGCCGGGCTCTTGCACTGCCCAAGGTGAAACCTTTGAAGGCCATTTAATAAATCCCTGCTTTATTTAAATCCTCTAACTCTGTCCAGCCTCTGCTCCAGGCAGGCTTGAGGCAGCAGATCAGTGCAGCTCTGGGTGTGAATGCTCCTGGAGCCCTGCATGGGCCATTCTCCACAATAATTCACAGGAATAATTCATTAATCTGTTGCTTTTGGGGTGCTGGGGAGTTGTTGGCTTTGGTTTTGCAGGAGAGCTTTTTCAGTAAAAGTTGTACACAGAATAACTCCTGCTCCAGTAGAGATTTTTGGCTGTAATTCACAAGAAATTTCAGTTGAAACAGAGAGAATTTGCTCAAATCTTGAGTTTTGTGCCCAGATTTGTCTCTCCCACTGAGGATCCCTTATTTACAGTGCAATCCTTCAGGTCCAACATGTGGAAGAAAACTGGGGCATCCTGGGCCACACGGAATTTAACAAATTTTTTTAGGATTTTAAACCCTCAACATCCTGGGGCACACAGAATTTAACATTTATAATAAAATTTTAAATTTAATTTTAATTTTTATTTGCTGCCAGCACTGACAGATTCATTTGGCTGCTCACCGTTTGTTTCCTGAGCATCAACGAGGCAGGGAAAACACAGTTTTTCTTCTACAAAGAGAGAATTGGGGCATCCCAGGAGTTTCCAGGGTAAGCCAGCGAATTTCTAAGTGGTTCTGACAGGGGTTCAAATCCCCAGGAAGCCGAGTGGCCATCGGTGATGTCACAGCTGCCCTCTGGGGGTGAGGTCCTGGCAGCTGAGTTGTTCAGGGAGATAAGGGGCTGTCCAAAACACAGGAGCAGGATCCCTCTGGAAGAGCCTCGTGCTCACTGGAACTTTTTTCTTTTTATTTTTTTAATCCTTGGAAGAGGTGGAGGGAATTGTGTGGCTGGAATCCATGACTGGGGAACCTGAACAGAACAAACAAGGGAATTCTGCCTTTTTTCACCAGTTAGAAACCTGCCCTGGTGGGATTCCACACTTTTCCCCAGTTGTAGAGCAGTGGTGTGTTACTCCCTGCAGAGTGCTGGGAATTTTTCCCATCCAATGAGGAAAATCCAGGGAAAAAAAAAATGGGGAGGATTTAGTGAAAATCAGATTTAGAAAATGTGGGGTTTGTGCAGGTTTGAGCCCCCAGGACTGGAGTTAAGGGATCACTGGGGGTTGGTGCTCTGGAGGAGCAAGATGGGGGAATTGGGAATTTTAATTTGGGAATTAAAATCTCACCAGGACTCTCCAAACCCACCCAGGGCACCCTGAGGCCACAGCCCCAGGAAATGCAAACGTTTGCCCTGTTAGCTCAGGAAAAATCAGCCTTTGGGAGATCAGAAATCTGGAATTCTCAGGGAATTCCAGGGGAAGGCAGGGACATCCTTGCAGGGCACAAATCCAGGAAAACAGGGGCAGAACAAAGGGAGCTGAGCCCCTTCTGTGCATCCCTACAAACACCACACTCCCAGGACTGTACAAACTGCATTCCCTGGATAATGATCCCCCCAGGAAACACTGAGAAATCCTGGAGCAAACAACAACTCTGCCATCTTTCCTTTTAAACGTTCTGAAAGAAATGGAAGAGATGACCAAGAGGCTGAGACTGTCTTGGAGGGCTGTTTGAGAATTCCCATGGCACAAACAAGTCCTGAGGACTCCAACCACTTGAAAACCCCTGGAACTGCAAACCTGTCCTTAGTGGTTTGGGGAGAGCAGAGCCTTTCAGCATCTATTAATACCCTGCAGGCTCTGCTTGCTAAAATATCACCCTGGGCAGTCTATTTTTGACACTCAGCTGGGAGCAGAGCAGCAGACAGGCACTGCAGATGGTTATCTGTGGTTAAAAGTCCAGAAAATATTGTAAAAGTGTGTAAATCCGAGGAATCTGGACAAATTCCAGCTTCAGCAATGCCTTCTCCCAATATTCCTGCTGCTGTTTCAATTGGAAAACCATCCTGCCATATTTTACCCCAGGTTTGGCTGCTCTTCCCTTGGAATAATTTGGAAGTTGTTCTGTGAGGAGCTATGGGATGAAAAGGGCTGCAGAAATATATGATCATTGTCATTCATTCTGGCACCACTCAAGACCACCAGTATTTAAAATCAATTAACAGGCCTTTTCCTATTATCATTGGCATCTCGTTTCCATCCAGCTAGGACGAGTTCAACTCTCATAAAAGTTAAAAACAATCTATTTCTGGAGGTAATACAGCAACAGCAAAGGAGGGCTGGTGAATTCTCATTATACTTTTACTGACAGGAGTTTTCTGGGAATAAAATGTAGGAGTTTAGGATGGGGGGAAAGGGTGAAATGACAACCAGTAAAGTGATTTAACCCTGCTCGCTTCACACCCTCGGCTCATCGTGTTTTTCCCTTCAGGTTATCATGAAAATACATCAAAACAAAATCTGTTCTAGGCTTAAAATACTCTGAGGTAGAGGCTAAATCCTCTCTGGGTTTGGCTCCTGTAAGCCAAGGCAAGGTTGGGTTTCTGTGGCTGTTCCCAGGTCTCTGTCAGCAGAAGGAATTTTATTTTATTCTTTTCCATAGAAGCTCCATGTTCAGCTTTGTCAGCAGCCAGGACAGGGCAGGATTAATGTTTGGGGCTGCAGCTTCCTGAAGGGATGGAGCATCCCCAGCTCTGGAATTTGCATCAGCCCCAAACTCAGCTGCCTGTTCCATGGGAAGTGTCAGCAGAACTCTCTGTGTTGCACGGCAAAAGCCTCCAAGCCCTCTGGAAACCTCCCCTGACTCTTAGATAAAGCAGAAAAAAAATCTTTATCCGTGCTCTGACGCTCAGCATTTCTGAAACCAACCTCAGACAAACCCAGGTAAATCCATCTCCCAGCACAAAGGAGAATTAATTCAAGGAATACCACCAAGAACTGCTCACAGCAGAGCTCTGGGAGCTCTTTTCTTATCTCCAAGCCCACAATCGGCACCTGACTGGGGCAGGATCTGCACATTTCCTATTGCAGGGCAACCAGGAGAGTCTGGGAGCAGCTGGAAATAATTCAGGAGCACAGTGCAGTGAAAAGGAGTTTAAAAACCACACGGTCTCAACGATATTTTCACAGTGCTCCAAGCAATTTACTTCCACCAGTTAAATGGTTTCAAGGCTCTCCAGCTCCAAATTACAGGCACGGAACAAATGCCAACAGCGGGAAAAGGCAGAGCATCAGGGGAACAACAGCCAAAGGCCTCGAGGAAAGGGCAGGAGATTTGGGAATGGCATCCTGCTGGATCTGAGGGAGATCAACCCAAATCCTCTCCTCGCTGCCAGGGTCTCCCTCAGATGTGTCTCATTATGGAAAATAATTTGCATTTTCTGCCAATGTGGCAAATGCCATCAGAGCCCATGGAATCCCAGCTTCCTTCTGCACCTTGCTGGGGTGCAGAGCAGGAACTCATCTGTGCAATAGATTACATTTCCATAGAGGTTATCCAGGAAAAACTGGCACAAATATCCTCTGTGGAACTTGGGACCCAGGTGAGATTTCTCAATGTGAAAAGCCCCTCCAAAAATGGATCAGAAACGGAGCAGAAGGGGCTGCCCTGATGCACTCCAGGGAATAATAATTCCAATTTCATTGGTGCCTTGTGTTTCTCTGTGCAATTCCTCCAGGAACAAGACTCATTTGGTTTGTATTCACCACCCAAATGGTTATTTGAAGTGGGTGATCTCCTGTGATGAGCATTTTCCCCGTCCTTTGACCCAAAGTGAAGGAGAAGTGAGGGATTTGGCTGAGTCAAAACTCAGGGTGATGTTCTGGAGTGATTTTTGGGCTCAGTGTACTTGGAATCTTCATGGGAGCATGGAGGGAAAAGTCAGAGAAGTTAAAGAAGGAAAAGGAAAAGGCAAAAAGCAAACAAAGAATTTTGGCCTGCAGGTGTTATCAGCCCTGGAAATCTGGAGATTTTTCTTGAGTCTGAACACATCTCGACTTGAGACACATCAAAATTAAAGAAATAAGAGAGTTATAAATATAAAACTTGTTATATGTTAAAAAATTAAAAATCCCCACCTGAAATGTTGCGTAAAAGTCCCGCAGGAGTTCAGGAGTTGTTGCAAGGACTGGGAAGATGGGGATAACTTGGAGACAGGGGAGGGACAGGGAGAGCCCCACAAGGGCAGAAGCTCAGGAGCGGGTCACAAATCCAACAGCGGAGAAGGCAAAGAATTCCCCAAGAGGGAGATGAGAGCAGGGGCTTGGAGAGAAAATAAATGAACATTTTATCTCGAGGGCAGAAGGGAAATCTGGAGAGCCTGGGGAGGCAGATGGAGCTTTGGGGAATGAAGGGATTTTGCTATAAAAATGTACCTCACGTTAGGACTGCAAAAATTACCAAGTGAGAAAATGAGCAAAAGGTCAGCTCGAAGTGAAGAGAGAGCCTGGCTCCTCTGAATAAATGTTTTACAAAATGAATGAGTGAAGCCTTGCAAAGCTGGAGGGGAGGGAGGAAAACTAAGAAGTGTTTAAAGTAAACTTATCTATGAATGAATCAAGAGAGAAAATCTGAACAGAGCACTTGCAGGCAGAGCGGTCTTAATTTAATCATCTCTAGAGGTCAGACACTTTCTGTCTAATGGATTTATCAATGTCCCAAAGTTAGAATCCAGATTTTCTCTCCTCAAGAAAGAGATGAGTTTCTCTCATCATTAAAAAAAGAGCTGAAAAATGGAAATTTTAATCAGGGTACAATTAAATTAATGAAACCTCCCTGAATTTCTAATCTGGAATCGGAGAACTTCACAAACATCCTGCCAAACCCAAATATTTTGTTGTCCCTTCTTGCTGAGAGGGTTTTATTTTTGAACTAATAACATTTTGGCAGGGCATAACAGAGATTTAGAAATCTCTAAAATCCGCAAATAAGGCACTCATTGGGATATTGAGTGTCCTGAAAGCAGAATTAGGGGATGTAGGAAGTTTCAAAAGTTGAGAAATTAAAGGGGGACTCAAAAGGCATCAGAAGATTTGAAACCTGGGAAAGAAAGTTCCCAGCAGAAAATTTCAGGGGTTGAATTTCTGTAATTTACCAGACAGAAGCTTGATTATATCACAATAATGTCAGGCTCTGAAATTCAGCGTGAGGTGGATGGAGGTTGCTGAAATCAGTAGCAGATTTCTGATTTATCATTCACACCAGAGCACAGAGATTAAAGCCAGTGCAGGTGAGGCCCCTTGTGCTGCAAAGAGAATGAAGGAGCTTTTAAGGTGGCAAAATTTGTCCCCCCCCAAAAAAAAGAAAAAGTTGGAAAATCAAAACCTTTCCTGTTGCTGCTCCATAGCAGAGATTATGAGAGGCAGAGATCGAACTGGAATGCTGAGGTCGGAGGGAAGGAGATGTGGAGGGAATAAATAACCCAGAAAGGCAAATTCTTGCTTTTTCTGCTGTTTCTTTCTGCTGTATCTGTATTTTCTGTTTTCATCTCACCTGTCTCAGCTTCAGCCCAGGAAGGTGATTAAACCTGGACTTAATTTTTGGCAAGCTGCAAATTTTATCAGCACTAAAAACCCACACAGCTGCTCGGACTAAACTTGAGTTTTAGCAGCTTTTGGAGACTGGGCTCCCCCAAAAAAAAGCAATAATGGCAATTTTTTACCAATTTTGTTCAGGACTGGGCTCCCTCCGTGCAGTTTTGGTCTCATCACCCTGAGAATGCCATGGGCAGGAAAGATCCCACCCTGTCCTCAGCCAGGTTCATCCCCACGTGGTTAAAACGATTTGTGAACAAACCCAGCGACGAGGCGGGGTCTGCCCGAGATCACAGAGCAGCCACAATCTTCACTCCTCTATTTTTGGGTGTTTTCTCTAAAAAAGTTTTTCAATCCTGAGCGAAAAAGCTGCTCCACCAACCCAAGGTGTGCTAACGAGGTGAAAAACTTTGTCAACTCTGCTTTATAATCACAGGATTTGAGCTGTGGCATCAGAAATTTCAGGTCTATTTCGTAAAAAGAACCAGAACCTTCTATTTAGGGAAAATTCCCCCCTCCTACACGTTTTCCCTCTCCCAGGATAGACATGAAAACACCTTTGAAAAATTATTTTTTCCCCCTGATTCTGGTTTCTTCCCCGGGTGTAAGAGCACTCGAGTGAATGTAATTACATCGTGCACTGGAAAAGCCAAATATTTGATCTCATATTAAAATGTTTTCTCTCCAGCTGGTGGGAAATGTGGCTTCTTGCAGCAGATGCAGAACATTTTTAAGAGCTGGGCAAGCCCAATATTTATTGATGCGTTTATGGATGTGTGGGGAACGGGAACGTGGGACATGGCAGGACACGGGGATGGATTCCCTGTGCCAGAGGGGTGGGGAGCTGGGATACTGGGAGAAATCCTACCCTGGGAGGTGGGGAGAGGCTGGGGTGGGATTTTTAATTTTTAAATTTTAAATTTTAATTTTTATTTTTTTATTTTTAATTTTTTNAGGGATGAGATGATTTCTGAAGTCCCTTCTAACCCAAAGCAATCCATAATTCCATGATATGCTGATGATGCAAGAGGGAAACCAGCTGCTAATTATGAACCCTTCCCTCTCCCCTGAAATAATTCAAGTTTTGTGAAATGAAGCCATAAATGTTCCTGAGAGGCAGGGGAAAAATTATGCTGAAATATCTAATTTAAAAATAATTGATAATATTATTAATTATTATTTTATTAATGATATAAATTAATAATTTATTAGTAATACTATTAAACGCTATATTAATAATTATATTGATTATATTGATTATATTAATTAATAATTGATGCTTCATGCTCCAGCTTTGGACTTGGAATCCATTTTACAGCCTCCTCTGGAGGTTTTGTCACCTAAAATTTGCATTGATAAATGATCTATGTTAAAAAACAAAACAAAAAAGATATAGAAATGGATATCAGTGATTTCACACATCCCGGGGGCAGATAATTGTGGGTTTTTGGGATAATAATTCCACAGGAGCACAGACAGCACCATGTGAGGGCACCTCTGGTCCCTGGCTAAGGGATTTAGGAATGACCCTGGAAAAGTTGAAAAGGAAATAAAAAAGAAAAGTTTTATTTCTGGAAGGTATTTCTACAGTTTTGGAGAGTTTTGAAGTTTTAGCAGCAGCAGCAGCACACTGTTCTTGACATCAGCACAATCAGAAAGGTGCAATCAAGATAATCAAAAGCTTAAATAATCTCATTTAAACTCATCCTGATCGGCAGAGGGGTGGGAACAGAAGTGGTCACAGTTCATCAGGTGAAATTCAAGTCAGGGATTGAACTGCATTTCCCAAAGGGAACCAGCCAGAACCTTTGGAAAACGACAGCAAGCGCGGGAGAGAAATGCTGCTGGGGCTGGTCTGGAACCTGGGTTACGCCGGGATTTCTTGGGGTTCACACACTGCTTCCTTCCAGCCACATCAAGGGATCCTCCTTCCAAACCAACACCCCACATTTCGAATTTGAATTGTATGTTTTTCTCTCATTTTGGCAGCTCGCGATCCAACAGCGCCTTCGGAGACGAACAGATAATTAAATTTTCACTTTTCAGCGCTGATGCTTCGTTTGTTTAAGAAGCCTGATTAGCAAATGAGTGGCCCAGGACTTGGGAGCACTCCAGCATCTCCTGATGTTTCTGGGAGCCACCCACATCCAGCCCAGCAGGAGCAGCAGGGAGATTCCAGAGAAATCCCACCCCGGGATGCAACAGCGCCGATCCAAGGAAAGGTTGGGTTTGTTTGAATTAGGGAAGGGAAAGCAGAGAAAAATAAACTGCAAACCAAAGCATGTTCTTCCTTCTGGTCCTTTCCCCTGGATTAAGGAGGAGATCCAAATTTTCTGCACATTAAGGACAAGAAACATCTCTCTGCTTCCCTCAGCCCTTCCAGCTCTATTTAGTCTTGATTCAAAAATCATCGAAAAAAGGAAAAATCAAGGATTTTTGCACGGATTCCCATGATTGAGCAGCCCATCCGTGTTTAGCCTGAGGAGCACTGAGCTGTGCAAATACTTTTTTGGGCTTCGGTGGCAGAAAATAATAGGGTTCAGTAAATGGATGCAAGAGAAGAAGGTTGTAATTATTCAACCAAAATATGGAACTCAGCTTGCTTAAATAAATATCCTCCTGCCCAAAGGCAGCAGGGTTTTTTTAATGGATTTTATCCCATTGCAGGGATAAAATGAGGGCGTAAAGGCTGATAGCAGGAATTATATCTAAAAAGAACCCTCAGTATGGCAGGAGTGAGGGGGATGAAATGATACAAACCCTAAATCCTTCAGGAAAATGCTCTGGAAGGAAGGACAGAGCCCTCTGTGCAGGGAGAGGCTCCTGAGGGCAGCCCAGAGCAGGGCTGGGAATGCAGGCAGGATGGAAAAGGAGCAACTCCAGCAAAATCCAAGGAGTCCTTGGAAATGGCTGAGTCCTGGCTGGGAGCCAGATCAATCTCGTTGAGGAAAAAGAAATCTCTGTGCTGGGTGTCCTTCAGAGATGCTGCAATTAAGGTGCAGTTTTGGAGACTGGGCTCCCCCAAAAAAAAGCAATAATGGCAATTTTTTACCAATTTTGTTCAGGACTGGGCTCCCTCCATGCAGTTTTGGCTCTCATTTCACTGCAGCAGCTCCTGTGCTGCTGAGAATTCCAGGGGCAGCTCTCCCAGGAGAGATCCCACCCTGCCCTCAGCCAGGTTCATCCTCACGTGGTTGAAACGATTCGTGAACCAACCCAACAACGAGGTGGGAATTCCAAGGAGAGATTTCCAAGGAGCTTTGGGATCACAGCCAGGGCCTCCAGCAGTGACCGCTTGGAGCTGCAGAAAACCTGCTCTGCTCAAGGAGGGAAAAAAGGGATCCAAGGGAATTCCCCAAATGTTGAGTTATGAGGTTGTTTCATTCTCAAAACCCCTTCAAGCAGCAGGGCAGTACAATCCTGATGGGATTTCTTTCCCCCAGGAAATCAGGATTTCTGCTGTCAGCTCCAGGCAGCAGCACCAGGGCCGGGTCAGGATCTCTTGTCAGGAAAAGCCAGCATTGCTGGGGTCCCCTGCCATTTTCTCTGTGAAATCCATGGAGATGCATTTTCATCCATGAAATCCAGCTGGGTTCAAGGATACACAACGGTTCTTTCCCCTCAAAAACTGAATTCCTCTGGGCAGCACCCCCCAGTTACACCCCAAAACCCCCTCAGGGCTGGGCAGCTTTCCCCACATGGAGCCGTGGAATGGTTTGGGTTGAAGGAGGCCTTGGAGATCAGTTCCATGGATTCAGATCATGGAATCACAGAGTCATGGAATGGTTTGGGTGGGAAAGGACCTTAAATTTCATCCCATCCCACACTAGCCATGGGCAGGGACACCTTCCCCTACCCCAGGCTGCTCCAAGCCCTGTCCAACCTGGCCTCTCTTCTTTCTTTCTTTCTTTCTTTCTTTCTTTCTTTCTTTCTTTCTTTCTTTCTTTCTTTCTTTCTTTCTTTCTTTCTTTCTTTCTTTCTTTCTTTTCTTTCTTTCTTTCTTGCCTTCTTGCCTTCCTTATTCCCCCTTTTTTTCTTTCCTTCCTTCTTTTTTTTCTCCTTCTTTTTATTTTCTTTTTTTTTTCCTTATTTTTTTCCTTTTTTGCCCCTAGTCTTTTTTTCTTTCCTTCTCTTTTTCAGAAGCGAGCAGGATAAAATACCGGCCTGTACCGAAGGCCTGGCTGCTATATTTAACTCAGACAAACACGTAACAAATCACTATTCTGCAGAAAGAAGGCACACCTCAGAGGTATAATTTTTTTCTTTTTTTTTTTTTTTTTCTCTTCAGACCTGGACGTAGAGACCACAACCCTCTAAATAATCCTCCAGAAATAAACCAATGAAATGTTCCCTCTGACAACAGACACAGCATTATACCTGCAGCTGGTAAATGTTTCCACAGTCCAACCACCTTTCCTTCTCGTTTCCAGTAAAAATTTTCTCCCAAGGGGATGGAGGCAGCAGTTGGATTTTAATTACTTTTCTGCAATAACGTGGAATGGAGAGTTGCAATTTTTTTTTTTTAAATGCTGCTGGTGGATTCTCATTTTTCTCTCCTTTTGGAAGAGCAGGACAGAGGAGGGTTGTCAGCAAAGGCAGATTCTCTGCGCAGAACCATCCCTGGTGTCTCTCAATCCCTCATTTTTTGCAGAGACAGAATATTGGGAATTCAGGGGAGATTCCAGCAGCACTGCTGGCTCAGCCCAGCTCCCAGTGAAGCTCAATGGTCACAGTCCCTGTCACCCTGGGGGGATCCCTGAGATCCCTTACAACCCAAACCATTCCATGCCAAGTTTCAAATTTAAATCAACTTTTGGACCGTGAAAATATTCCCAAGTCAGGAGGATGAATCCCCTCACTCTTCCAAAGGAGATTGCCTTTGGAAGTTGTTTGATTTCAATAATTTGATTGCAATGTTAAGCCCGAGTTCAATAAAATCCCAGCGTTGTTCTCATGCACGTTCTGAATTTGAGTTCTCCCGTATTTCTCTCACACTTCCAAACTGTGACGTTTTCTCTGCTGCCACGAGGAGCAGATAATCCTGGAGTTGTTTTTGCTGCTTTCAGCAGAGAGAGAAGGAAATAGGATCCCATCCATTGCCACAGATCTGCACCCTCACAATCATCATGGAGCTGCTCATAATTTGTCTGCTCGCGGCCACACAAATCCTCTGCCAGCTCCAGGCACACAACATTGCTGAAGGATTGAAGCTCTGATTTTGCTGCTGGATTCTCCCAAAAAACCTGCTGGATGTCATTTTCCCTGCCCCAGCACAACACACCTTTGCCGGGGGGTGTTTAGGGTCCCTTCACCGTGGAAGCAATGGGGGGCAAAAAAGGGAAAATTTATCCAGAAATAGCCTGGAAGGCAGGGAGTGAGCAGGGCAGAGCTGGGAGCCTCAGAGCTGGGCATGGATGAGAGGAGCAGCCCAACAAGGAGAAAATGAGTGTTTCCTGTTGGGATGAATCCCATTATTCCAGGGGTTTGTCCAGTCAATCCCCACCTGGTTTCGCTGGCACAGTGCTGGGATTTCAAAGTGCCATAAACATCCCTGAAGTGCTGGGAACTGCACTTGGGGTTGGATCCCTAGGTGGATTATCCAGGAAAAGTGAGGAATGACCATGGAAATGAAATAGCACGGGAGCCTCAGCTTCCATTCAAATAGCAAATTTCCCTTTTGCAGGACAGAAATAAATATCCAATGTTTTTCCCTGATATTACAGTGGACATTGTATTTTTCTTCTGGAATTTCCATGAATATATTTAATTGCACATACATTGACATATATAAAAATACATATATTTATATGTATCATTTCCTATTTCTCTAAAGCTCAAAGCTCAGAAATCCCTTATCCATAACCTGCTCTCAGTTTCTAAATTAGCTCTGATTTAAATTAATGCTCTTGAATAACCAGCTCCCCTCTGCCCAGGACTCAGAAACTCCATCTGCACTTCCAAACTTTGGAATGAGACTCTGAGATAATAAAATTTGCAATATTGCAGCAAATTACTATTATTATTGTTGCCATTTTTAATAATAAAAAAGCAGATATTTCTGTGAAAAAGGGGAGCTGATTGATTTGTGTTTAATACTGAAAGTTTAGACCCAAAAGTTAGACTTAACAACAACAGAAACCAGTTTCAAGGGATGAAATATTTCATGTTAAAATATGGGGATTTTTCGTTTCAAGTTTTTGGAAAGAATTTACTCATTTCGTTTTATTATGGAATTTTTGCCATGCGGCACTGCAAGGAGCTCACAATCTCACAGCTGGGGAGATCCACGGGGCTTCCTTTGGGCTGGACATCTGTCAGTCAAATAAATTCCTGAGGCAGCCTGTGCGTCAAGGCCAGGGGCAGAAATGAGAGCTGACAACTCCAACATTGGGAAATATCCTTTCACAAAAACACAGCTCCGACTGCCAGGCTGCCCGAGGGCTCTGGGGGGGTTGGAAATCCCCGGAGTGTCTCACATATAAATTTTATTTTAACCCAGTTTGATTTCCCCGAAGGTGGTGTGCGAGGAGCATCCCAGCCCTGATCTCATCGTGGATGTGGTACCTCCTCAACCCATCCTATTCCCATCTGGCTCTACCTGAATGCTGACTGCATTGTAGGAACATTTAAAAAGATATTTACAGATGTTTTTCAGTTCATCCCCCCCAATTTTTCCATGAATGAGGCAGGATTTTTAAGAAATAACGTTCCTGGGAGTCGGGAGCCTGGGTTTGCCAGCCTGGGTCAGGTTCCTGTGACAACAGGGCCACGGTTTGGTGGCACTCGGCAGTGTTTGGTTTATGGCTGCACTCAGTGACCTTTAAAGGTCTTTTCCAAGGTAAATTATGCTCTGATCCCATGGATTGCTGCAGGTTGGCTGCCTGTGCCAGAGCAGGAACCTGATCGCCCACCAGGCACTCGGGCTTTGGGCTGTTTCCTTCTGGAGACACAAACAGTTTAATTTGCTAAGCTCATAATGAGAGTTCTCCTTTTACCCAGGAGAGCCCCCTGATTTCAAAGATAAACCCTGGAAACCCAGGCTCTGGTGCTGGGCAATGTCAGAACTCCCTGGATTTGGCAAGCAGGGAATTCCAAAGGCTCCTTCTGGCCAAGGATGTGCCGCGGAATGGTCGCAGGCTGGAGCTGTTCACCTCCCAAAGTTACCCCTGTCCCTGATTCCAGATCTTCAGCAGTGACAGGATGGGAGGAAACAGCCCCAAGGGGTGCCAGGAGAGGTTTGGGTTGGAAATCTGGGAAAACTCCTTCATGGAAAGGGATGTCAAGCCTAAAAAAGGCTGCTCAGGGCGGTGTGGAGTCACCATCCCTGGAAGTGTTCAAAAAACGGGTGAATGTGGCAGATGGGGACAGGGTTCAGTGCTGGTGATGGGTTGGTGGTTGGACTTGATCATCTCAGAGATCTTTTCCGGCCTGAACCATGCTGGGATTCAATGATTCACATTTCCCTGCCTGTTTTCCTCCTGCATCCCAGAAGGAACTGTAAATCCTTTGTAGAAATGACCAAATTTTCATCCTTTGCTCTGGCCAAGATATATTTTCTTTTGCAGTATTTACAACATTTACAATATTTAAAACACCGGAGCTTCCAGCTCTTCCACGATCCGTGAGCTGTCATCCTGAAAATAATAACTGCACAAAAAACAAAGAACCAGCAAGAAAAGTTTCACCCTTTAAGGAGACAAAGGACTCGGCACTGAGGAGAACACAGAACTCCTCATGCATTTTTCCCCATCCCACGTGGGATCCACCCCCTGGGAAGGCGATGGTGTTCCTGTAGATTAGCAGGCACTGCCATCAGAGGCATTTTAATGAAATATTAATGGCCCCTCTTTAATAGGAATTTCAGCACGACCTAAATGAAGTCATCAGGAGGGAGATATTGTCCCATTAAGCCCAGTAAAAGCTCGAGCTCCTGTCTGGAGGAGAAGCTGTGGGCAGTTAAAGTGACCATCAATTTCAGCAGCTGATGTTCTTTACAAGTCTCTGAAGTGTGAAGTCCCAGCCTGGCTGATGTATTTCACTTTAATTTCCTTTTGGAAAACAGAGCTGTGGTTAGTGGGGAACCTCCTGCATGCTCCCACACGGGCAAGGAGTGCCTGAGGAGCGCAGGCAAGGAGGAAATGATTTAACCCTTTGCAAAAAAGCTCTACAATTTCTTTAGTTAAGTAAAGGAAAATAAGCAGAGATGGTTTCTCCTTTAGTTCCTGTGCAAAAATAAACAATAGTTGTGCATAGCTAATAACCAGGTTAGGGCCCCTTGCTAATATCTCCCCCAGCTCCTGAAAACTCGCTGAAAAATCGCTTTTTTCCTCATTTCCCTGCACTTCCAGCAAGTTCTAAGTCAGCAGCTCGTGCCCTCTGTAGGGGAAAAAGATACGGATCGTGTAATTCCATCTGATTTGCCACTTCCAGGCTGTTCCTCTGCCACCAGACCACACAGGTACACGGAGATTCCTTATCTGATGGAGCTCACTGCGAGTTTTGGGTCAAATCGTGTGGAGTCACCATCAAACACGAGGTTTTTGGGTCAGACAAGAGGTTTTTGAGTCAAACCCAAGGTTTTCAAGATGGTTCTGCTGACAAAATGAGGCTGAGAAGATCCAAGTTGATAAAACAGATTCAAGATAACACAACAAAAAAAAAAAGTTGTAAAAATGAGAATATCCATCTAAATAAGGTTTAAAACAGAAAAATTTTTCCCTGCTTTAACTATACCGTGGATATATTGATATGTTTTCTGTAGATAGATACTGATTATTGCAGAGACTGAGAAACAACAAGAGGAATGAAAAACATTTTGGGGATTTTCCCCTATGTTCTTGGAAATCAATAATTTAGTAATTAATTTTCATTATCAGGAGAACTCTGCTGTTGGTATTTGCCAAAAAACCAGCAATGACGAAATATTTATGACCTCCTAAGGGAGGGACCTGCAAATAAATCAACAGAATTTGGGGCTGGAAGATAATTAAATGCATTTATTAATAATTGCAGCACTCTAAAATATTATTTTTAATAAAAAGACAGCAAACTGGCCCCTTACATGGTCATTCACATCACTGAATCTCAGGATTCAGTGAATAGATCTGTAAAAAAACTGAATCAGAATAAATAAATAAATAAATAAAATATTACTAAAATAAATATCAGAATAATTAAAAACGCCAGGCAGTTTTATTATTCCACCTGCAGGATCACGGTGCCACTCCACTGAGCCACTAATAATCCCAGTTTGCTGGGAAAACAGGCAGGGATGAGCTGAGAGGACCCTCCAGGGTACAGAAGCATCCCCAGTGCTGCAGAAGCACAGCTCTGTTTATTTGCCCTAGTGGGGTGGAGAGAGAAACCAAACCTGTTTTTATTTTGCATATGGATTTTGGATTTTCTGGCATTAAAGGAGGCCAGACCAATCGAGGAGAGCATTTTAATGGCCTGGGCATCTCCCTTCCCTGGCTGGCAGCAGCTTTGGAAGGCCAGGCCCAAAGGAGGCCGAGCACACAAGGTCCCTTCTTGTCTCCTGCTCTATCCAGTGTGGAACAACCCGAGGAAATTGGAAGCAAGGGGCTCCCAAACTCTGCTTTTAGTGCTGATGCCCCTCAGAAGGAAAGAGCTGAAAGGTTTAACAAACAAAACGGGGTGTGGAGATTGAGGTGGTCGAGGGACGCGGCGTTCAGCGTTGCAGGACGTGGTGGGAAGGGAGGAGCTTTAAGGCAAAGCTCAGCAAGTTTTGGGTTTTTTTCAGGGATAAACCCAAAGGAAAGTTGGGAACTCAGCCTGCCTGGCTCCTGCAGCTGAGGCAGACCAAATCCAGGAGCCATTTGGGGATGGCTCCTTGCGCCAACCCCATGGAAAATCCCAGCCTGCACCCCAGTGTGGAGCTCCAGCAGCCACTGCTGCTCCACACAGGTCATGGGGGTACAAAATTTGCCTTTAAAAGCTCAGAAATAATACTTAAAATCCAGTTCATGCACTCATTAGCTGCACGCGAAGAAGCCAAAGCTCCGGATCAAATCCAATTCTCCTTTTTAAAAGCCTGGTTTGCTTGCTGTAAATCAGGAGTCACTCCTCAAAATATCACCTCACAGCCTGCGCATCAAATGATCTGTAGGTGAATGCAAGAATGAGGGACAAAATTCCACTGAGAGTTTCTACTTTGGGCCAAAATCGGAGCCCTCCTGGTGGAGTAAAAATATACAGAATTTAGGGGCAAAGATCAGAAATCCTGGCCTGAGGATATAGGACTTGCAGTTCAAGCGGGGTTACTCTGGAGATTAAATCTTAGAAATAAAAATTTCTGAATTTGTGTTAGGGATTAAAATTCGGATTTAAAATCACCTAAATCTATCTAGAAATGCTTGTTCTTCTGCAAAAAAATCTTCAGAATTTGTTGTTTGGTGAAACTCTGTCAGTCCATGTTTTTCAATGGATCCTGGAGTGATGCCACTGGAATATTTCCTGTACTTTGGCTCTTGTGTCCCTTTGTTTGTGAGTCTGGAGAATGAAGTGGGTGTAGGAAAGCAAAAAATGATAAAGATTTAACAACTTTCCAAAAAGTTTGTCTGAGTTGCTTCTCGCTTGACTCAACTTGCCTGTCCAGGGAGATGAGATGTGCATCCCTTGGGATCCCCACCCCAGGCAGCAGTGACATCCTGCATCCCGATAGTGAAATCTGGGGGAGCATCCTGTCCCTGGAAGTGGAAAAAAATCTAACCCCCAAAGGTGTTAAAGCTTCTCAAACGCAGCTGAAGTGGGGAGCAGGGTGGTGGGCAGGAAGTCAGGAGCCTGGTGAAGCCTATTAAGATGGAAAAAGTGAAGTAATCCAGCACAGTGGGCTATTCAGGGCTGCAAAAAGTGGGAAAGGCCAAAAGGAGATGGAGGCAGGGAGATTGAAATTCAGATGGAAGCCGGGGGTCTCCGTGCAGCAGCTGTAGATCATGTCTGGCAAAGCAAGTGTTTATTTGGACAATAATAGCCTTGAAGCCTCCTGATAAAACCATCTCCTTGCACTTCCATCCATAATACTGCCAGAGGTTTCCTTAAGTATTCCCTTCTTCTGGGATGTAAAGCAATCCCTGCTCCAGAGCGGAAGGAGGGGGGGATGAAAATGATTTCCATTGCAGTGGGCACCCAGGGAGATTAAAAAAAAAAGGAGTTGAAACAAAAAAAAAATATAAAAAAAAAAAAGGAAGGGTCAGTCTTTTGTTATTTTTTTTTATCCACATCTTTAATTATTTCCTTGGAAAAACAAACGGGGAGATGGATCCTGGGCTCCTGAGGAAGCAGCAGAGGAAGGAGCCTGTTTTCCAAAGCCCTCGTGCCATGTGGCTGCTGCTGGGTGCCTTTTGTCTCCCTGGTTTCCTGAACATGGATGCAAAGCGTGGCCCTTTCAAAATCCAGCCCTGCTCCCTCCCCTCTGCCTTTGTACAGTTGATAGGAGAAAGGAACCAGCTGCAAAAAAAAAAAAAAAAAAAGGCTTTTCACATTACCCGGGCTTCCTAACCCCCCTTNCATGTCTCCCGTGCTCCCTGACCCCCCTTCAACACCTTGGGGTGCCCACTGGGACTTCCAGGATTTCTTCAGTTACATTACAGCAATCTCCTCCTCCTTGAACTTGATGGCAGCTTGGGCTGGCAGGAACAGCTGCCTCCAGAGTTTTTGGGAGGATTTGTGGGAGAAAAAAATTGAATTCTGAGCTCTTTTCATCTGTTCTAAGAGATTTGACTCAGCCTTCCCAAAAAAAGAGAATGTGGAAATGGGGGTTGAGTTTAAACATGAGTGAATTGAAGCAAGTCCGGCTTTAAAATCTGGGATTAAACTCAAATATGGGAATTCACTCAAATTGGGTGAATATTAAGGGCAAAATGGGTGAATATTAAGGGCAAATTCCACACGTGCTTAACTGCCCTGTAAAGTACTCGATGCCTTCAGTTACTTGAAGCAGTTGTAAAAAACCCAATGTAATCTCAAAATCCAGGATCCTTATCCCATGGAGAGGGGGAAAGATGAAGGAAATCAAAGTATTGGGTGCCAGGGAAGTGATTCTGGTCTGTTTTTTACCTTTAAGTTGGGATGCCACTGGAAAAGGCCAGAAAATGCCATTTTCAGGAAGAATGGAAAAGCAAAGTTACAGATTTTCCTATGGCTGCCACCCATCCTTTAAGCTTTATTGGAATTTATTTTCTTTTAATTTCCAACAGGAATATTTACAGAAAAAAAGAAGAAATTTCTTCTTCTCAATTAAAAAGGCTGCTCCTTTTTTTAATGAAACCATGCAGTCAGTGTCATTTTCTTGATAGATGAATATAAAATCTATTTAAATGTGTTTATAGATAGATTTAAGACTAGAAGGTGATGCTTGGTTATGTAGTTTGACATCAAGAAGATTAAAATCCTCTCTGTAACCTCTTACCAAGAGAAATAATCTCTATTTAGCTGAAACAGCTGCTCTTGTCTTGAAGGCAACAAGGCCCTGAGAACTTTCTGCTTCCTTAAAATTATATTCATGTCCCTGATTTTTCACTTCTGGATTTGGGCTCATTCAGCAGCTCCTACTCTCCCTTAGTGAGGAATTTTGGTGATATTTTTGTGATATTTCAGCCCTTCCTGACGATCCTAAACAGGTACCTCTCCAAGGCTCTTTCTCAGGGTCTCTGGATTTTTATTTTTTTTTTTACCTTTTTCCTGCAGATTTTTTTTTTTCCCCCACACATCTGTTTTCCAATCTGGAGCCCAGAATGGGATCAATCTGCCCAACACTCACCAGGAATGTACATCATAAAAAAGACAGAGGCCACATTGCAGGCGAGCCGTCAGCACGGCGCAGTGACCGAAATATAAAATATCGACCTGGGCTGCAGAGAGCCCAGCTTCATTCGGGGTCTTTTATGAGCTGTTGCTCCCAAAAACGACCCCCCAAAATAAAAGCTGTGGTCAGTGATGGTCCGTGCTCAGAGAATGTCAGGAAGGTTGTTGTGAATGTGCACTTTAAATACAGAAGTTGAGGATAAAAATCTGTGCAGGGCAAGGATTTGGTGAGAATCAGTTCAGAATATTCTGGGATTCTGTGAAAAAATGGGAAAAGTAGGAAGCCTCTGGGAGGATATCATTAAACATAATTTCTCTGAATTTATAAGCTGCTTTATCATATTTTTGATTTATGAGGGACTCAAAATTCATCAGAGCAACTTTTGTGCAGGTTTGGCTTTGTTAATATTTTGTACTTTGGCCATTCTGCTGGGTCTGTTGGTGCTTTCCATGTGTTTTATTCCTGAGTTTTGGCAAGGACTGGGCAGTGCCATGGGGCTGTGTTTAGTCTGTTGGAGTGGGGCTGGGATCTCCCTTTTTCCTTCCCTTCCCTTCCCTTCCCTTCCCTTCCCTTCCCTTCTTTTGCTACTGATGAAAATATTTCCTCTAAAAGCAGGAGAATGTCCTTCCCCTGCCTAATCAGCTGCTGCTTTACTTAATTTTCAATCCTTAATCAAACTAGTGATTAAATCTGAAATCAGGGGAATAATTGTCCATTTTTCATGCTGAGCTGTTGTCATTTGTCCTGTAAATGTCAGGTTTTTGACTCTGAGGCACAATATTTGAATATCCATCTATCTGACGCTTCCAAAACTCATTTTGTTACCAATCATGGAAATAAAACATCAAATCAGCTGCTGAACATCAATAAAAGAAAATACAATTTAAATGGAAGGATGCAATTCTACAGGCCTGAATTTCTCAGGGTTAAAGCAGACAGAAAATTGATGTTACTCCTGTCCAGGAATTGGCCAAAATCAGAAGGAATCAAAAAGTCCTGCACTTTTCTCAGCAATCCAAACTGAACCAGAGATAAATAATCTGCAATTTTCACCTTCACATCATTTGTGGAGGGTGGATTTGGCCTTTCCAAATTATAGCAAAGCTTTGAGAGCCTACATGGAATAATTCAGCGAAGAAATTGGGCCCAACCATCACCAGAGCAGTGAGAAAACAAACATGAATGGATTAACATAATTGCTTAATCAACAGCATTCATTGAGGGGCTTGCAAGTGTGTGGAATTAATCATCTCATTGTGAGGAGCATTTTGAGTAATGAACATAATGAGAACTTTGCACAGCTGGCAACTATTTTAATCCATTAACCAGCAAAATAAATTGGTCTAGAAAAACAACATTTCATCTTATTTTTTACTCTATAACCAGGCTGGATAGTGAATATTGGGGTTAATTAGAGGAATTAAAGGGAGAATCATCTTCCAAACCTTCTTCCTGCCCAGCTAGGACTGACAACTCCCTCCACAAGAATATTTCCCTCAGTCACAATTAATAGGTTCTACATTTCCCTGGTGGTTGTAATTTCTTGGTGGAATCAGTAGGATTTTTACTGGGAATGCTGCAGGGAATATTCTGGATGTTGACAGTCTATACCCAAATCCTTTAATTAGGCATGGGGATCATCTTTAATTCCCTGTATTAATGCAGGTACAAAGCTGGTGGTCTCCACCTTGACCCTCCTGAAAAGGTGAAAGTGACTCTGGAATGTTTCAGGCATCAAGGAGAAGTCTGTGGGGATAAGGAAATCCCAGGGGAAAAATAAACCACCATTCCCAATGCCTCGGGAGATGAACATTTGAAAATGAATCGGATACATTTTGCTTCTGTCTCCAAAGTTTTGGGGTCATTTTGGGTGCCACAATCCCTCCCCTTACCCCAGCTGGACCTGGGGAGGTCCTGCTTGATCTGAGTGAGCCCAAAGGGCTGGGATTTATTGGGCTGATTTCCAAAGGCTGACATCTTCCAAGGAAATATTTATCCACGGCCATCGCTGACCTGTGATGACTCAATCAGTCACAGGCTGGCAGGAAAAACCAACTTCCAGCCAGGGATTTGGGAGACAAAGTGTTCCCTCCTGCCTCCAGCCAATCCATCTCTGCTTCAGTGCAAGGGTCACTGCTGCAGAACCTCCCAGCTCTTGGAAGAACACTTCCAGAACTTGGAGGGCATCTTCCCTCTCCCAGCTGGCCAAACTTCCCCAGATTCCTTAGGAACAGCCAATTTAGGGATGTACAAAGCACCTATAACATCACCTTCATGCGTTTTCAAGCACAATTTTGTCCTTGAAGAGCAGGAGAATGAAGAGAGAATGTTAAATAAAGCAAATAATCCTCAGTGGGCTCTGAGGTTTGGCAAAGAGAGCCAAGGGAAGCTCCTTATCTGCGGCCATCCTCCTCCAAATCCAGGCTGTCTCCTCCGAGCACGGGGTGAAACGCTGCAAAAATCCTCTCAGAACTGATAAGGAAAATGTCAGCAGGCTTCTCCCCCCTTCCTGCAGTGGGATGTTCAGACAGGGATGTGATCCAGCCTGGAAGTGCTTGAGGGGGAAGTACTTAATGCACAGGCTTTGAAAGAAAACAGAATTTCTGCGTGGTCACCACAGATTGCTTGTTTGGCTGTTGAAATCAGGAAGGAGGAAAGGAGGGAACAGCTGGCAAAAATAATAGAAATGACAGAAAATAAGAAGAATAATAGGAAATAATTAGAAATTAAAAATGATAGAAAATAAATAACCAGATAACCAAAATAACCAGAAGACTAAAAATTTTTCTCTTTTATTAACTCTTAATAAAAATATTAATTTTAGAGAATCTTTCCACTATTTCTCCTGTTGGAGATAGGATAAGAGGAGATATTTTCTCAGGACACATTTATGGCTGTTATGATTAACGTCTTCATCAAGATTTGGATAATAAAATCACCAGGAGAATAAGTCTGAGCTTAGAAGCTTAATATTGTCTACAAATGGAATTCTGTGGTTTAAAACCAGCAGAAAATGAAGGAATAAAGAAAGCTGGTAGAATTATGGAATCCTCCTGGCTGGAAAAGCCCTCTCTGGCCGGAAAGGCAAGGCCAGATTTTTGTCCCCATGAAGGTTTTAATTAAATGAAGATGTCTTCTTTAAATATTTAGAATTTCAAGCCAGACTATTTCAGTAAGAGGGCATCAAGTAAATGATGAAATGAGATCAGGAGCATGAAAAGTGCAGTTGCTGGGCAGGTAAAAGGTTTTTGGTCAGGGTAAGAGGTTTTCCTGGCATTCCTAAAAATCTAAGGCAAAAATACTTCCAGTTTTAAGGGTCAGCAGTTAAAAGAGCTTGCTATCAGCAAGGATTTTGAATATTTTATTTTGCAAATAGACCAGTGAAGGTGCCTTGTTTACAACCCGACGGTTTATCCTGTTCAATGAAAAGGAAAATTCCAGGGAGCTAAATTACAAACCTGGAATTTGTTGTATCTTTTTTTCTCTTTCCAAAAGACTGCACACTTGTAAAGGAGCATTATTCAAACCCTGCTTGTGGTGGGGAATAAGGTCGAAAAACTGCACTCAGATCTTTTTGTTTCAATTGTTTGGTTTTCCACTTTCCCCAAGCCCCAGCTTCATCTCCACAGCCACCAGGACACTCAGTGCAAGCTGTGCCAGAGGCCCAAGTCAGACCCCCGGGGAACTGGGAAAGCCCTGGCTCAGAAAATCTCTGATTTTACTCCTTTTCTGAAAAAGAAAGCCCCAAAACTGCTTTATTTCTGCTGGGCCAGACCATGGAACAGTCCATGGGTGGATCTGGAGGTTGCAGGACTAGGTTCAAACTCCTCTGGGTTCTGTAAATTCCGAGTGCTCCTTCCCAGGATGCTTTCCCATGCCCAGTGAATCGGGATCAGCGCATCCATGGCTGATATATTTATACATTATACATTTTATTATATATATTTATATATTTCCTTCAGATGTCCCCGCCAAGACTAGGATATTTTCTTCAGATGTTCCTGCCAGGCTGAGCTTTGTTCAGGATCTGGTTGTGCTCTGATAACCAGCAAGGGGCTGAGCTGCTCCCAGCTCCTCCTGTTATTCCAGACTTGATCTCCCTTCCCACCCTAAATCCTCGTGCTCTGCTCTGGTCCTGTTTAACGCTGGAAATATGGGATTGGAACATTCCTAAAGGCATTTAGGGATTCTTTACAGGGGAGCTGTTCCAGCATCCCCAGAGACACCCTCAGGACATGTTTTGGAGGCAGAAGACCCCTGGGAGTTGTTGGTGGAGTACCTTGAGGGAAAACTGTGCTTTTTCTGAAGTTTTCCCTTAACAAAAAGCCCGATTTTCAAGATTTTCTCAAACCCCTGACTCGAGTTGATTTTGGGGTGGACCCCAAAGGAACCTTTCCCCCGTGGCACACCCCAAAGGCATCCCTGAGTGCTCAGGAGCCTCTGGCAGATGTGTTTATCCGATCCCAACCACGCAGAGCTTCCCCCCCGCCGCCCTCCGCGGGTTCCTCACTCGGAGCTTTCCTCACAGCTGCCCCTCCTCTGGAATAAAAAGCCTCCCCCAGTAGATTTTTTTGCCCCATTCCTTTTATTTTTTTCCCCTTCCTCCACCAGGATTCAGGGCTTTATCTCAGTGCCTGCTGAGGCCTCTCAGAAGGCTCTTTCTGGCCCACGTTCCCCTTGGTTCAAACACGTCCCTGCCGAGCCTTTGAGCTGAAGGAGGAGATGAAGTCAACAAGTAAAATATGAAAATAAATAAAACTCCAGTTCAAACAAACCACTTGCCTCAGTAAATAGCTCCTGGCCCCTTTTCAGGGCTGGCCAGCAAATCATCTGGGCTATCTTGTTTTCCAACAGCTCGAAGGCCTTCAAAGCTTACCTTGTTTTGGAGCACTTAATTCAGCTGGAGGAGAAGTGATTCAGATATTGTTGTGTATCGATGATTCATGATGGCTCTGCTGCGAAATGAAAGCTAAGGAGTCTAATCAATAAAATTATTGAGTCGCTTTGAAGTAGTTCCAGGTCAATTTTTCTTGGCAATTTTTGCACTTCCTGAATTATACCGACCCAAAGCATGAATAATGATCTAAAATTACACAATATACAGAAACCATCTGTTAGATAGACACGGGCAGGGTGATGTCATTGGGCTACTTCTAATCTGGAGCCTTGGATGCTGCCAGTGGTGATGTCACGGGCTTGGCAACCCAAGGGTTGGGTTGGTAAAGCACGAGCAGCAATGTGATTTTCCCCCCGATTTTATGGAAAGAATTGAGCTGTGCTCATTATCTCCAGGAGAAATGGAAGGGCTGTGGGCTTGCATAATTTATCCTACCTGGAAGAGGGTGTGAATGGAAGCAGAATCTGCTGAGAGCCAGCTCATCAAGAGACCAGAGCCAAAACGTCTTGGACTTGCCCGATGTCCTCCCTCCCAGAGCCCATCCTGAGCTCCAGGCCCTCAGCCCAGCTGGATTTCACTGGGCAGCCTGGTGAGGTGTTTCAGAGCAGCCAGATGTGTCCAGGAGCAGCTGCCAGTTCCAGATGGGGGCCTGGAGGCTCTGCTTCCATTCCAGTGAAAGCTCCCCCAGGCCTCGGACACTGGATGGAGTCCAGCCCTGCTGAGGATTACAGCAAAATTCCATTTATTCTGAAGGCCGTGAGCATTCTGGCTTGGAATTCTTTCCCCATCCTGGTGATAACACAGGGTGAGCTGGAGCAAAGCTTATCTGCCAGGAGTTTTATCAATATCCACATACATTTGTTTCAAGAAAGGATTAAGGGCTTCCACAGGGTGCAGCATCTTGGAATAACTTGTCCATGGAACAGCTCAGCCTCTCTTGAGGACTGAAGGGTGAAGTTTTCTGTCCCTTCCAACTGTTGGTTGTTACCACCTTGACCTGTTGGGAATGGGTTTATTCCAGTTGTTCTTCCCTCCTGAAGGTCAGGGATGGTGTCTCCCATCACCCACCTGGGCTTGGTCAAACAGCAGTGAACAAAAATTCTGTATTTTTGTCTCATCTTTGCCATAATTAAACAGAAATTCAAATTCTTTGTGACTTCTAGAAGAGAACTTTTTAATTTTCAGAACATAAAGAACCATTAGTGGGTGGTGTTTCACCAAGTCTCCCAAGACAGGCTTGAAGAGATCTGAGTTTCATTTAAACTTTGTATAAAATTTCACTTAATTCCTGCTTGTTTATCAGGATGTGTAATTTAATTGCTCTAAGTGACTGAAAATGTATTTCTAGTTGGATGGAAATCTGTAAACAATCTGTAAGTTTCTTATTTTAACATCATTTTCATTCTGCCTTCAGGGCTTTGTCAGATAATCAAATGTTAGTTTTTCTTTCTAAATGCAGTAGTCCCGTGCACATCACTTGAAAGGAAAATTCAGCCATGAAACCCAAAATTCAGCTTTTAAACCTGAAGCAGCCACTTCTGACTTGCAAGGAGAGCCTCACATCAGCTCAAACACAATAAATTGTCCCACAAAATGCTGATTGTGAGTGGAAAAAAAAAATCTGAAAGTGTTTTGGAATAGGTTGACTCAGAAATCATGGAATTTAATTGGAAAAAGCCTTGAAGAATGAGTCAAATTGCTGAAAATTCAAAGAGAAATGAATGCACAATTCTGTGTGCAACAGCTGGAATGAGGAGATTTTGGAATTCTCTTCCTTTTCTATTTTCTCTGTCAAAATCTTCTGTGTTTCAGCCCTTTCAAGCACAAAAAAAGGCTCTCAGATGATAAAAATGCATAATTCAACATGTAACAAAAATAAATTTAATCAGCTTTAAGTACAGAAACTCTGTCCTCTGAAAGGGCAAATGTCAGAACACGTGAGGGATTTTTGCTGTGTTTTACAGCAGCAATTTTGGTGAGGGGAGAACCCAAATGGATCCCCTGATCCTACACTGAGGAATCTATCATGGAGATATCTCCAAATTAACCATTAATTACAGCTGGCTATTAGAGCCAGCCTTGGGATTTCCCATTGTAAAGGGCAAGGAAGAATTTAAAAGGAAGAATTAAAAAGGAAGAACTAAAAAGGAAGAATTAAAAAGGAAGAATTAGAAAGGAAGAAATAAAAAGGTCACTCTTGGACCAGAAAAAAAAGCAGGGCTGTGCCTTCTCCCCTGAAGGAATCAAGATTCGGGATTTCTCAGCCAGCTCAGGAGTAAATTCCCCATTTTTGAGCTCCTGCTGAAGCCCAGGAGCACCCAAGCCCCGGGCTGGCCCCTGAACCCAGGCTGTTGTTCAAAAAACCCCTGATTTGCTGGAAATTCGCGCTCCCGTTGCCCCGTGTGCCCATGACAGTGGCAGTAGTACAGCCAGTGCCTGCCCCCTGTTTTCCTTGGCAATCCCTCAAAGGATTTGGGAGGTTTGGGGCAGGAGAGGCAGCCTGGGCTGCCATGGATCCAGGGGGCTCTGCTTTGGGCAGTTCCAGCCTTGGACAGTAAGGATTTTGTCTTCTCTCCATGATACCCCAGCAGGCAGGATTTATGGGATAGGGTTTGTCATGAGTCCTGCAAAAAAAAAGGAGGGGTCTTCTGTTTTGTTTTTAACATGAACAATGAAAAATGCTTGGGGAAAAAAAAATTTTAAAAAAACAAACAAACAAAAAACCGGGTTTTGCTTCTAGAGCTGCCCAGAGCTCACATTCCCTGATTTCCACCCAGTTCCTATCAGAGGATCATGCAGGGAATCCCACTGAGAGAAATCCCACAGAGTTTTCCTTCCACAGCTTAAAGTTCCTGATCTTCCCCCAAATCCTATCAAAGGGAATCTCCCTGATACAGACCTTCAAGGGTTTTGGGATAACAAACCCTGTCCAGCACCAGAATGCAAGGAAATTTTGACAAATGAAAATGTTTGCAGAATAGTTTTCCCTGACATTCCCACTTTTACGGGTTGCTTTGGCTGGGATGAGATTAATGGGAAGGTTTCTCCCATGACTCCCAAGGAAACAACCAAACTGTGCCCATGATTTTGTGTTCCTTCTGCAATGGGGTCAGATTGGAAAAGGACCTGGACTGGAGAGGAGGCCCAGATTTGTTTTAAAATCTGGCAAATGTGACAGTCCTGCCTTAACAGCAATAGAATAAGAAGTTCCTTGCAAAAATGCCATATATTTTAGGGATATTGTCAAATTATTTAGGCCTCAAATGCAGATTTTCTAAAAGGAAAAGAGAAAAGCAAAACGGGGTTATTTACAAGGTAAAATTGTGACTTTTATCAAATATTTCAGCTTACATCTACAACAGCTTCTCCTTCATTCACCTGTGAGTGAACAAACCCGGTTTGTTCAGTGGGGTTCCTCGGTTTAGATTTTATGTATTTGGCCCCAGTGTTTCAATGTTACGTAGGAGTGAATTTTATCCAAAAAGTGTGCTACAAATAATAATTCAGCACGTCACTGATGGATATTTCTGAATGCTGGCATTTGCTTAATGCTGATATCCTCAGCACCAACACAGTCCTGGGTGTAAAAATGCTTCCCAGATAATCAGATATTGATTAATTAAACAACCCCCTCCTCTGCAAAGCAAAGATCATTTCACTCCTAATAGACACAGCACCGTTCTTCTCTTTTTTTTTTTCCCTTCGTCTTTTCAAAGAACCTTTGATGCTCTTGATTTCTACCACCCAGAAAAACGAGTGAAAACGCTCATCTTAATTTCCCTTTTTTTTTGGAGGAGGGGGGGAGACAAATCTCCATCTCAAAATCTGCAGCCCATTCGGGACTTCAAATGCTTCACTTATCTGGTTTTGTAAACTCGGGGCTGTGGAGTAATACTCACCAGACAAGTCATAAATCATGAGCAGAGACAGGTGCAATAAATACCAATGTCAGAAAGTTACAAAGTAAAATTATATTGTTTTGACAAGATGTCCAGATGCGTTGACAACGGAGCAAGTAAATGGGCTCGCTCTGAGAGGCTCTATTAGGGCAGGGGAGGTGGAGGGAGGCAGGAAAAACCCAAAAAGACCCAAGAAAAATAACCCAAAAGCTTAAAGGCTTATCAGGAAAATGATGTAACTACTGCAAAACACCTACGAGTACATTCATTTTCTGGGGGACTCTTCCTCTTCTCTCCCCAGCATTTAATCGAGGGCACCTCCAAAAAAAAAAAAAATTTTGGGCTTTGCTTTGCTGTTTCAAGGCAAAAAGTGATTGACAAAGAATAATTCTCCTTTTTTTGCACTCCATCATGTCCATTTAGAAACTGCCTGGCTGGGTTTTCCTGTGGCTGCAGCAGCATTTGATCAGCTTTGATGTATTTCATGGATTTCATGTTCCTGCTCCTCCTCACACGAGGTTTTTTACATTAAAAAAAATCTGGGACAGGATCCCCAATTCAGCTCTTCCCCTCTCCTGGAGAGTCCTGACATGTGCCTAAGTTTCATTCTGAATAGACTTAAATTTGATGTGAATATGGGGCTTCTGTGATTTTCTGAATCAGGCCAGAAGGTTCAGCAATTTCCAGTTGCAAATTTGGAGCAATTTGTCCAAGATCAGAAAGAGATTAAGACAAAAAGAACAACTTTCAACCCAACCAATTTCCCCAGCCCTGAGCCCACCCCTAATTCCTTGTTTGTACACAATCCTTCAGCATTCTGGATTTTTTTTTTTTTTTTACTTCCATGTATTTGGTTGAAGCCCTTTGTGATGTTTCCAGCAGAATATTCTTGCTGAATTCTACTTCTGGAGTTAAGTTTGGGCAGTGCCTGGTGTTTTTTAGTGGGTTTTTTGTTTGTTTTTTTGGTTGGTTTGGTTGGTTAGTTTTTTGGTTGGTTGGTTTTTGTTGGGTTTTTTTTAGTTTGGTTTGGGTTTTTTTGGTTTTTGTTTGGTTGGTTGGTTTTTGTTTGGTTTTTCGGTTTGGTTTCGGTTTTTTGTTTGGTTGGTTTTTGTTTGGTTTTTTTGGTTTGGTTTCGTTTGGTTCGGTTCAGTTCAGTTTGGTTTTGGGTTTTTTGTTTGTTTGGGGTTTTTTTGTTTGTTTGGGTTTTTTTTGTTTGTTTGGAGTTTTTTTGTTTCGAGTTTTTTGTGGTTTTTTTTGCTGCCTGGATTTTAAATCCTTGGGAGCAGAATTCTGTTTGGGGAAGGGATGAGCACTAAAAGTCTTCCCTGTAGTGTGATAATGAGTGGAAATAATGCAGGGATACTTCACAAAATGAGATTAGGATGTGTCGTGTCACTGAACCAATAGAGCCAGCTCTCCTCAGAAATCTGGTGCATGAAACCAAGGAAATCATGGAATGGTTTGGGCTGGAAGAGACCTTAAAACTCATTTTTTCCACCATGGCAGGGACTTCTTCTGCTATTCCAGGTTGCTCCAAGCTGGCCTTGCCCCTTCAGGGATTTTTGTACCAGCACAGTTAATCTTTGCCCCATCGCCGTGCCTTCCCAATTTCCCAAATTTAGCCATTTTCCCCAACAAATTAGTGTCAGAATCTTAATGTGGAAAGAAATGCGGGTATTTCTGCCCAGGTGAAACTTTCTCAATGTTTAGGAGAAGGTTGGACGATGCTTTTGGCTCCCAGACCAGGCTGTTCTGTGGGTGCTGTTGGATTTGGAGCTTTGGGCTGCCAGGCCAGGCATCAGCACCCTGTAAAAAAACCCAATATGTTTCTGTTGAAAGGAATGTGCTACCATAAATGAAGGCACTTGAAGGTCAAAGGTCACCGGGAGTAATTAGCCCAGGCCATTAAAGGAAGAATAAAAATCATGTTTTACAAGCTGATAGAAAAGAAAGTTGAAAATATGCCTTGGAGAGAAAAAAAAAAATAAAACCAACAAAAATGCAGCACCACATGGTGGGGTGGGTGTTGTTCATGTGCAGTAGAGACATGCTCACATATATTTTCTTTATGAAAATCTGGTCCTGGCCCGCTCTGAACATGTGTTCTGCTGAAAATTTGGGGAAAAGTCAATCCTCCTGTGCTGCGTATAATGTTTTAAAAGCTACCTTTAAATTGCTCGAGCCTTTTTATCATCCCATTATCTCCTTCCTCCATCTGAAAACCTGTTTGACGCTGGAAAAATACACAGAGTTTGACAGCCAGGCTGAAGTTAAACCCAAAGATATCCTTGGAAATTGTTGGGCATTTCCCGGCGGCTCTGGGGAGAGCTGCAGGGACGCTGTGTGAGCACAAAGAACCCACAAAGAGCAGGCGGCCCCTGGCCCAGGACCCTGATGGATGAGTGACCCAATAAAGAGCTCCCCGGGGCTCTAGCATTGCCCATTCTGCTTAAATGAAATCAAAAATGAACATTTTCGTTTTTCAGGCAACGCTGAAGTTGCTAAATTGGGTGAAAAGGGGAGAGATTTTTAGCAAAAGCTGGAGAAAAATCCAGATCGAGGTGATGCTTCTGTTCCACGTTGGTCAGTGGTGCTGAGCGCTTGTGCAGGAGAATTTAAACATGAAAAGCAGCATTATTTTTTATTTAGATGTTTTTTCTTGGACACTGTGGTTGTCTCATCTCTGGAAGTGTCTCAGGCCAGGCTGGATGGGTTTGGAGCAGCCTGGGTTAGTGGAAGGTGTCCTTGGCCATGGCAGGGGATGAGATGAGTTTTAAGGTCCTTTCCAACCCAAACCTGTGCTTCTCTGATATCAGTAATTAAGGACATTCCAAGAGATTTTTCAGGACATTCCCTGTGTCAGGTTTGTCAGGGATATCCAAAGCAGTTTTGTTCCAAAGGGTTCCAAGCACTGGGAATAACCCTGCCTTCACTGACACCCTGGAAACCTCAGTAAAAAATTTAAAAAACCTTTTGATTCCCCAAGTCCTGCCATGAACGACTCTGAACTGACAGCCTCAAAACAGTTACAACCAAAAAAAACCCTTCAAGTTATCTCCAGCCATTTCAGGAACCAACTCCAAACAATTTGCTTTTCCCCCACTTCCTCCTCATCCTATCTCATCCCACACCAGTGAATATCCACGAGTTCCCCGGGGTTGGTGCTGGATGGGGAGAAGAGCTCCCCGTGATAACACCTCATGTTCATCAGCTCTGAGATGATTTCCTGCTCTTCCTGAGCCCCCCTTGCTGCAGAGGAGCCCTGTCAGCAGCAATAACCACCAGGTTCTTGCAGAAGAAAAGGGACCTGGTTAAATTATTTGCCTCTCTGGTGTCCCCAGATCCTCCTTCCAAATGAAAATTCCATTCCATGCCCCATGGGGATGTGGAGCATCCATTTGAGCCTCAGCTCCATGGCACAGAGGCCTTGGAGCACCAGGAACAGGAGGTGGGATGGCAGAATTGATCTGCTAGGTTGGGATGGAGCAGCAGGAATGGGGAATAAATAACTCTGGAGCTGCTCTGCCCTCGCGTGTGCTGCCCTTTGTGCACATCGTGCTGTTCAGTGGCTCTGCCACATGTTCAGAATGAGACTAAAAGGGCAGATTGTGATAAAACGCTGTTTTCAGCATGTTCTGGTGAAATTTCTCTGTCTTTAGAGGTACAACTTTTGATAGAATGCTGTTTGCAACATTTCCTGGTGAAATCTCTCTGGTTTAGAGGCGCAGATTTTGATAAATTGCTGGTTTCAACATTTCCTGGTGAAGTCTCTCTGCCTTGGACTGTCCCAATTTCATGCCAGGATTGGTTTCCTTTCCCCAGGGATTCCCTCATGATCAGATATTTCCAGAGCTCTGTCTCCACTCTGAGCTTCCCCATCCTGCATTCTTTTAAAGTGGCAAAACTCATTTTATTGTTTCTTTTTCCCTCACTTTTACCTCCAGTGCATTCAATGACCCCACACCACACCTCACCCTCAGCACCCCTTTTTCCTGAGGGCGCTCGCAAACCCCTGCAGACCCCACAAATCCCTCAGAAGCTGCATCCCCAAGCCTGCAATTCCCCACAGGACACTTAGACATTTGCTTTTAATCTAGGCCCCCAGTTTGTAATGAATTCTGTAAACATAATCATGAGGCCTTTCCTAAAGGGAAGCACTCCCAAATCCCAGCCATTTTTGCTGACACTTTTGACTCTGGGCTTGATCTTTGCCCAGGTTGCCAAATAAAAAGGGCAGAGGGCAGAGTTCAAAAGCGGCCGTTTACCCCTTGGATTATTGAAAATCAAAACGTGGCGGAAACGCTCCGGAGGAATTGGAGGAAACTCCTGCCCCCCTGCTCCCCCAGGAAGGATGTCATTATATTGTTTTCTGAGGTTAGGTCTGTTTATAGAAATAAACACTTGAGTGAAAACAGGCATGAAATGCTAGAAAGGCAGAAATGCACGGGGGCTGCTCCAGCACCACAAGTACAACTCAGGACAAGCATTTCCCCAAGTTCAAGCCCCTCTTTTCCACCAAAATCTCTTTTCATACACATAATTTATTAATGATTTACCTGGGCACTGATAGAGATACCTGTGTGTGTCTTTGGGCATGCTTAATATCAATATATCAATATATTATTTTCTATTTCAACTGGTTTCTTTCTGCCTCCTCCAGGCCTTGCACGGTCCAACACAACAGTAAGACAATTCCCATGGCCTCTTTACAGATTTAATTATTCAATACAGATTTTAATGATCAGATATCAATAATTAGTGTCACCAGCTCTCATCTAAGGTGTCTGAAGTGAAGCTTTCCAAATTACAGCTATCCCAAGATTATTCATGAAGAGAATTTCTGCTCCCAAACCACATTTCACTGCTTAGTTTGAGCTCCAAGCTTCTCCAAACTCAATTTTATGTCTTCACCTGTGACTGGGAAGAGCTGGAATATTCTGGAATGGATCTCATTTCTTATCTTCACATCTTCAATATATTTTTTTTCACTGCATTTTCCCCCTCACCCCAATGTGTCCAGTTCCATTCACTTGCTGTTTATTGACTAACACAAAGCTTATTTTTTGCAGTTTTAAAATTTAATCAATCTTCCAACAACTTCCTGATTTTTTCCCCTTTCTCTTCCTTCCTTTCCATATAATTCCTTCCCCTCTTTTTACACATCTGTGATGTGCAGCCATCACTTTGGATTTCTGGCACTTCCCACCCCATTTCTGCAGTGCTCCACTCCCCTCATGCTCTGGGTGTTGTTCCCACCTCTCTTCCCGTTCATATTTAGAAGCAGGAATAGGTTGGATAATTCTAAGTGGACAATAAACCAAAAAAAAAAAAAAAGCCTCAAACCCTGGCATTACGTAGAAACAGGAGCACATGGGGGAGTCCATAAATCATTCTTCCTGCCACATCTGTTTTTATTTTGAAGTTTATCAGCGCGCTCGGTCGCAACGGGGATTTTGGGGGGATAGGGGAAGGAGGAGGAGGGCCCCGCCGCAATATTAATCTCCCAAAGTGCCTTCCAGAACATCAGAGAACGGGGGGAAAGCAAGGCTTTTAGCTGCTTGCTGCTTTTCCTTCCTTCAGGCTGCAGATAAAGCTTGGCTGCCCACGGCGCGCGCGGCTGAAAAGCGCGATTCATGGACGCCGTTATCAGCGCTCCGCCGGGACGGCCCTCGCGGGGACCTGGCGCGAGTGCCAGATAAGACAAGCCCCAAACTGATACCTGGCCAGACGAAAACGGGCCGTGCCCCCCTCTGCCTGCCCCACAGGGAGCGTGTGTGGGCATCTCCAGAGAGACACTGGCAGCGATAAGGCTCGCTCTGTTCCAGGACACGGGGAAGGGGGCACGGATCGCTGGAGCCTTTCCCAGGGCTCGGAGTCACCTCGTGGCTCCCTCCCCTCTGATACAGCTGAGATTTGCTTGACATCTTCTTCCATCCTGCTCTGAGGCTGATAGCCCACGCCAGGTTTGGGTTTCCAAGATCTCCAGGGGATTTGTGTGGATCGCTCCAAGCACACGTTGTCTTTCTCCTTTCTTGTTTCTCATTTTTTTCTCCTTCCTCCTTTTCTCATTTTTGAGGTGTGCCGTGTTTCACAGAGGAAGTGTTTGTAAATCAGGCTCAAGAGAAACATCACCAGAATGCTCTTTGCCACATGAAATCCCTGGGTTTGGAAGTGCATTTCAAACACTTGGGAATCCTGGTAAATTGGAGTGTCTCCCTGCAAAGCCCAGAGCAATGAAGGAATAAAAAAGAAAGAACTTGAATTTTTAAAAAAATTCCACTGAAAAGAAATATTTCTTATTTTCATCATATTAAAAACTTTTTCTGTTTTTTTCTGTGATGGTGGTGAGGCCCTGGCCCGGGTTGCCCATTTTTAGGCACCCTGACAACAAAATGTCACCTCTGAAGCTTCTCTGTGCTATTAGAGTCCTTCCCAAAGTGATCTCAGTCAATATCTTTATTATCTCAATGCCACAATATTTGCCTTTTCTTCCAGAAATATCCATTTATTATAATTCCAGACTAAAGCTCAGTTTTGAGCCTGTTCTCTATCTCAAGTAGGTCCAATCCTAAAATCCTTTTATTTCTCCCATCATTTTGAGACAGGAGAAATCCCTCATTTCCATCTTTGGTTCGGAAGATGGGGACATTTGGATGATTTAAATTCCCACCTGATGAGCCCAAAATGGTGTCCAGGGCTGAGATGAGCTGGGCAGCCCTCACATCAAGGGTCTGTAACATGTTGGGAGTGGCATATTTAGGAACAGTGGGATTTTTATTCCCCTTTGGATGTCAAATAGGATTAGAGGCATTGGAGTGAGCAGGGCTAAAAAACAGAGGCCAAAGTTAAGAGAATAAAAACTGGTTATATTTATTGAAGGGCCTTCAAGTACATTTTGGGCAGATGAAGCCCACACAAAATGGATGATGGGTCACAGGTTTCACACTTTGGTAAGTTTGGTCCATTGGTATACTGGGGGTTAATCTTCCAATTACAGCTTCAGGTCATGAAGTCATTTACCCCAAGTTTGCTCCCCCAACTCACTTTTGTTTCCATCTCTCAGGGTCTGACACAGTGAGGTGTCCTTGACTGCCAGGTTTGGAGAGGAATTGTTGTGTCTGACCAAAATGGGGAAGCAGCAGCTCACACTGTGGAGTTCAGAGTTATGCACTGAAGAACTGCAGGGTTACAAATAGATGAAAAATATAACAGCTAAAATCCTGAGGCATCGAGGGAAGTGAGGGGGGAATGGGGCCTGATGTGTGTTACGAGCAGGGATTATGGGAACACAGATATCACCTACTTCACACGGTGCAGTGGGCTGGCTTCCCAAGCCAGAGCTGTGAGTGAAGGGCAATATTTGCCTTGAAAGGGACTCCCCAATGCCAGCCAAGGAGAGAGGGAGTGATGTGGTTCAGATGGAGCTGGAGGAGGAGATTGGGGCAGGAGCTGCCCCTCCTCAGCCCCAGCCCCAGCCTGAACAGAGCCGCTTGTGCACATGACGTCACTCTTGGCTTGCTTTGGGTTGGGTTTGGTTTGAGGGTTGGGTTTTTTGGGTCTTTTTTCTCCAGTTCTGTGCTCAGTGGTGAAAGTGGGATAGTAAGGAGGCTGGAGAGGGATTTTCACAAGGCCTGGAGGGACAGGACACAGGGAATGGCTTCCCACCGACAGGGGACAGGGATGGATGGGATATTGGAGAAAAATTCTTCCCTGTGAGGGTGGGGAGGGGCTGGGATGGAATTCCCAGAGCAGCTGTGGCTGCCCCTGGATCCCTGGAAGTGTCCAAGGCCAGGTTGGATGGGGCTTGGAGCAGCCTGGGACAATGGAAAGCATCCCTGCCATGGCAGGGGTGGCACTGGGTGATCTTTCTGGCCCTTTGCAACGCAGATCATTCCATAATTCCATGAAATCCATCTCAGAAAGATCTCCCTCTAAAGTGGCAGCAGACATGGCCCATCCCAGCCTTTCCTCCTCCTGTGGGCCCTGTCACTGCCTCCAGAACTCCCTGTAAAGGGCCTGGATGAGGGCAGGAGCTCCCACAGCTCAGAGACACCTGAACTCACAGGGGAGGCTGTTGCAGCTGATTTTGACATTGCTCAATTTTCCTTATTTTTAATCTTTTTATGACCAGTAAATCCTATGGGACTTGCTGGGGATTCTCCTCTGCTGCTTTGTACCACACGAACTTTTCTGCTGCTGGAAATTTCCAGGATTTACCTTGCGGCTTTCTTCTGGTTTGGATTCACGCTCTGGAGTGGGAATTTGGGATGAAGCGGGGAGAAAAATCAGGCAAAAAAAACAAGTTTGATCTGCCAGCTTATTGTCACCACGATTTTCCTGCTTAGAGGGCTCTTCCCTGCAAAGCTGATTCCAGCTTTTCTGGTCTGCAAATCCGTGTGCAAACACAACCGAAGTTTGAATAAAATCGAATTCAAGTGGAATCTAGAATATTATATTCTGCTTCAGATCTGTGACTAAATGAACAAATATGAAGCATGAAAGTTTTTTTATTAAAAAAACTGACACCACAACAGATCCAATACTGAGCTGGAATTCCTGTAAAGGCATCACAACTGTGGCTATTTCCCCCCAATTAATTTGTCCAACATCCAAGTGCTCTCCTCCTCCTTTGCAGCTGCCTTTTGTGCAGCAAATCCCTGCAATCCCCTTCCCAAAGTGCTGTTTACACAGCCCATGTTGACTTAGCACTTGAATTGCTCGTCTCATTTCCCTGATTCATGGGCCAGGAGGATGCTGCGCTCTTGATTTGTAGCCCAATTGATATTTTGCTTGCCCTGGGGCTACCACGACTGCTGGGGCCTGCTTTCCATGGAGTGATTAGTCCTGACAGCTGCAGCACAAAATTACCTTGCCAGGCTCCCCTGAAATATTGGGCTGGACCAATTCTTCCCCAAGGAAATGCTGGATGTGGGGCTGGAAAGCTGAGTCCAAAAAGATGGACTGGGAGATGTGGGCAACAAGCAGGAAATGAAAGTTAAACCAGGCAGAGATCCCTTTTAATCAAACCTCGTGCACTAATTATATTTATTATTAATTTGCTTCTATTTATTTTTACCTTATTTATCTTTAATTTCAATTTATTTCTCTTTATTATTATTTTTTTTTCTGAATTCCACTCAGTAATGAAAATCTATCCCCCAAAATTATTCCCTTCAGTTGTGTCAGCACAAAATTCCTTCAGTGTTTGTTTACAGCCACCAACTCTTGTTTATTCCCATTAATTCCATAACTTTCCAAAGAGTTCCATCATTTTACTTTCCTCCTGTCAATCAGACTTTTCTTTCAGCTGTTTTAAATAATCAGCTGCCTCCAGCTCCCAGACTCGGTGGTTTGGTTGGTTGGGGTTGGTTTTTTTTACAGATAACATTAACAAAGCTCTCCTGAGGAGCTGTTTACTGGAAACAGAGCAAATATCATGTTCCTTATGCAGACTACAAATGGCTAAAATAAAAATAAACAGAATTTCCTAGGACAGGATGCTGGAGAGGGGATTGATTCCATAATGAAAACATCCCAACAGGTTCCTTGCATGTCAAGAAGTTGCTTTTAAAGGAGAAAATGGTGTTCAAAATCTGAGCTGTCTGCAAAAGTTAATAATCACCCACTGATCATTTAGGGAAATCACAAACTCCATGGATTTTTAGAATTCCCAACCATTCTCAAGAGAGAATAAAAGAAACTCTTGATGGGATTGAGTCCATTTCTCCAGGAGGGGGCTGCTGGTTTTACCTGTGATGGAGAATGATGGGGTCAGGACAAGTAAATCTGGAACAGGGAGTCTCCAGGTCCCCAAAACCAATACATGGCACAAACTGGAATTTCCAGATCCTCCCTAATTCCCCACTTTAATGTCACTCCTAAAATTTATTTTAGGCAAAATATCGGACAAAAAAAAAAAAAAGTTTTGCCTCCATAATCCACCAAAGCTTCAGGAGATGCAAATGACAATGTAGAAGAGCAGAATATATATTTTAATTACTTTTTTATATTGCTAAATCCATAAAGACCCATCCTGGAACCCCCATTTTTCCCACAAAGGCTGGCAAGAACTTTTGGAGCAGCAGTAGGAGGAGAGGGAGCTTTAC
>VXBQ01001255.1:0-15090 GCA_013400175.1 Phainopepla nitens | reverse complement strand
CAGAGTTGTTCCTCTCATATATTCTCACCTGCTCTTCTCTGGCCTCAATTAGAACTGTGAAGTAACTTGTTTTTTCTTCTTCTTAAATTTGTTATCACAGAGGCATTATCATCACTTCTAATTGGCCCAGCCTTGACCAGTGGCACATCTGTCTATGAGGCTGCCAGAGATTTGCACTGCCAGACATGGAGGGAGCTTCCAGCAGCTTCTTACAGAAGCCACCCCTGGAGCCCCTCCAGCTACCAAAGCTTGACTATACAAATCCAATATAGAGTCAAGTATCTGGATGAAAGCCCTTAAAAAGCCTATCCAATGTTTTCTTGAGAAAAGTTCAATTTTTTTTTTTCTGTTAGTTATTTGTCATTCTACTAGTAGTGATTAAAACTGAAACCAGATTTGATTCAGTTCCCATGCAAAACACCACTCAAAAGTTTTGGAGTTAAATGTACCGATTTCATTTGCACACACTGTTTCACTTCTTCTGGTCTTTTCCTTTCCAATATTTTAGCCAAAGAAAAACTCATAACTGGCCTTCTTGCCTTCCTGCCTGCCTGCCTTTGTGCCTTTCGGCCTGCCTTCCCTGCCTTCCCTGACTTCCTTCCTTCTTTCCTGCCTTCCTGCCTGCCTTCTCTGACTTCCTGCCTGCATTTCCACCTTCCTTCCTCTCCAAGTAGCTTTTAATTTTTCTAATAAGATGCAGAATAGTATGGGTATAGATTCAACATATCATTGTATCATTCACAAGAAAACCTCACTTCCAGGAGTGGATATTTCCTGCCCACTAAATTGTCCATCAATCTCAAACCAGCACACTAGCTTAAATTATTACTACCTTAAATTATTCCTCCTATTGCTTTGAGTTAAATAAAGATATAGGAAGAGCTCTGGTTTTGAAAGTTACTTTAATGCAGTAGCAGTCCTAAAAGTGAACAAACCCTGAAAACTGAGCCAAGAAGCAAGTGAACAGTGTAGTACGTATTTAAATGAGACCTGTTCATCAGCGCCCTTAGAATCTGGGGGTTGCTCTTGCTGACTTCTGGATTCGATTTATTATTCCTGTGGATGGAAGGTTTCTCAGATAGCTATATCTAACTGTTAAAGCTACTTTAATACAAAAAAAAAATAATAATCTGGGAAGAAATCTGATTATCTGATTGCATTACTGATCTTAGAAATGTGTGCTGTAGATGAGATTGTCAGTTCAACACTGTGATGCTCATTAAATCTGATGAAAGTTAGTAAGCATAACATTGTGTTGTGCACAAGTTTTCTGTAGGTATTTTAGAGCTACCCACACTGTCTTCTTTGTAGGAACTAAGGCAGCAAGTCACAAGGACCGTTATGACCAAGGACACTCACCATCATACAGCTGCAGCATCATACAGCTGCAGCATATATGCAAAGTCGAAATGTTTTTGCAGCCTCTAAAAGCCCTTTTGGAAGAAAGTTATACAATTCCATCAATCAACAGGGAAAAAAAGTTCACTTGGGATGTTTCATGATATAGAAAAATTTGCATCTATCCAATTTGTCTTGTGAAAGAATAGTTAAGAAATATATAAAACAGGAAGAATTCCAATCATTACTACTATGGGAAATAACAGTTAATTGTACTGATTGTAAAGGGACAATTTACATCAGGAATTTAAAAGTATAATAAATATAGAGAGAGTATCTAAATTATTTATGAGATTCCAAATTTAAATATTCATACTGGAATTTACTTAGAATCTTAGCCAACCCGCTACTCTTAACTATGGTGCTTGCTCACAAGCACTTTTTGTTAATGAGTTGTCAAAGCAAGCAACAGAAAAATCCAGAAATCAGGATAATATTTAGAGTAAAATGTATTCTGTTCACAGACAGTCATGGTAGTTTTTATATTTTACTGAGTTTGCTTGCTAGTTTTGGCAGCAGGAGGGAACTGCAAGAGGTGCTTCTGTGAGAAGACACCAGCAGTTGCCTCCAGGCAACACAGAGCCACTGCCAGCTGGCTCCAAGACTGTCCCTCTGTTGGCCAAAAATGAAACCCTCAGTGAGATTTGTAGTCACTCTGTGATAATATATTTAAGAAAGTATAAAAAATCAGCTGTGAAACAGTAGTTGGGAGAAAAGAGTGAGAATATGTCAAGAGAAATGGCCTTCTAGACACCAGGGTCAGTGGACAAGGAGGAGAAGGAGGTGCTCTATGCACCACAGTTGAAATTCTCCTGCAGCACATGGAGGTCCCTGCTACAGCAGGCCATGTCCTGAAGAAAGCTGCAGGCTGGGGGAGTCCACACAGGGACAGGTGCCTGACCAGAGCTGCAGCCCATGGAAGGAAGCACCTCTTGATTCAGGACCACTATCAGGATGATCTCATGGGGGACCCATACAGAAACAGTGTTTTCTTGAAGATATGCACCCCATGGAAAGAATCTATGATGAAGGAGTTCTTGAAAAATGGTAATTCCCAGAAAAGTCCCACATAGAAAAATTTCATGGAGAACTTTCTCCCATGGGAGGGGCTTGGGGCTGGAGCAGAGAAAGAGAGAAGGAGAAGGAGATAGAGATGAAGGGCTATGAACAGATTTCAACCTGATTTTTCCATCCCTCTGGGACACTCAAGTAGGGAGAGAAGGGTAGAGGAGTTAGAAGCGAAACTGAGCCTGTGGGAAGAGAGGGGTTGGGGGAAGATGTTTTTACTTTTGTTCTTATTTCTCACCTTCCTCCTGTACTACAGTAAATTTGTGATAAATTAAATTCTTTTCGTCTAGCCAAAGCTGTTTTGCCCATGACCCTGAGATTAGCTCAGTTGGTTAGAGCATGGTGCTAATATCACCAAGGTTTCTGGTTCAGTCGCCATATGGGTCATTCACTTAGGTTTTGTCTTGGCAATCTTTGTGGGTCCCTTCCAATTCAGAATATTCTGTGATTACATGTAATCATGAGTGATCTTCTTTCCTTATGTCAACCCATGGTCTTTTAATTGTGTTTTCTCCCACTGCCCTTTTGAGGAGGTGAAGTGATAAGAATGGGTTGGTGGGCATCTGGTGTCCAGTAAAGATTACCCCACCACACAGACACAAACTGACTCAGATCTTCTTCGGTCTTTGTGAGAGACTTGCAGCCCTGTATTAAGTGCAACACTATGAACTCTGCAAACACAGATTTCAAAATTCACCTAGGATTTAAGCTCTGTACTTATAACTGTGAAACAAATTATAAAATTTCATGCTGTCTGCTCTCTCTTCCCTTTCAAGTGATACTCATGTGGTCAGGTAAAAAAGGGTTATGGTAGGTCCATCTTATTATATTATAAATACTCTCCAACATTTGTTAAATGTATATATTTTACCAAAAATTGTCTGAAATATGTGAGAAAGAAAAGGAAGAAGACAAATGGCACAGTTTGTAGAAGGAAAGCTGAGAAATGATACATATATCCTACTATTTAGTAGAAAACACAATGCAAAATTCTTGCCTGAAATTTGTAGTGAAATAAAATAGTAGAATAGGAGAGAGGGCAAAGACAGCTAGTGGAGTGCAATGCAATAAATCATCATTTGCTGATCCAATGGAAGTACATGGGAGCAATTACACTTTGGCAGCTATTTTATTTTTCCCTTATGGAGTTTCAGACTTATACACTAAGATAGCTTTCATGTGATTAAAACTTGCACCATGTTTAATTTCCTTCAAAAGAACAATCACTTTTAAAGGGAGAGAGAGGGAGTGAAAGAGACCCACAAGAGAGTGAAATAATGCTGGGGATGGAAAAGGGGCAGTAATTTTGCCCAGATAATGTTGTCATACTTTGTAAAGCCTTTAATGCTGGAATTTATTTATTAATGATGCATGGGTTATTACCCACCATCTGTCTTGTGTTAGCAGTGGGCTGTTTCAGATTATGGTAATGTGTTTCTGATTTGAGTTGTGTTGAAAGCCAGAACAAGGCATCTCATGTGCAGTCCTCTTTGAGGCCTGCTGTTTTCAATTCCTCTTCACAGAATGGGCTTTTATTTGATTTGTTATGGGGATTTTTTCTTCTGTTGCCAAAACAGCTGCAAGCCTGGAAGGGAATGAGACACAAGGCCACAGCAAACTTGTTAGCTCATAAGAGAAACAGAATGTTCCAGGAACAGAAAGGGGAGCTGGAGGAAAAGGGACAGAAAGATGAGAGGAGAGATGGTAGGAAGGGACAGAAGAGAAGTGAGTAAGTGAAAGGATAAAGAGCCCTAATGATTTTTCAGTTGGTTTTTCATATCAGTATCACATCAAAAAATGTTTTCTATTCTGTGTCATGCAATAAATGTTCCATTTTTAATTTAATATCTTAGTTAACACAGAAAGTTTTTTTTTCTCCTGTTTTTTAAAGACTTCAACTATTTTTATGCTAGTGTAAAGTAGGAAATAAAACATTTATCCCAAATTAGCTTGCATCAAAAAGCTAAAAATATCCAAAGTTAAAAAAGTCCAAAGCTAAAATCCCGGTCTGCTCGTGTTTCTGAGGCATGCAGTGTGCCCATGGTAGAGGGATGTAAAAACAAGGAGAAGAAAAACAGCAGCTTCCTTGCTGAGAATCCTTATATTTAGGTCTCAAGGCCTATCAGTCAGAATGTTGAGCTGTATTTTTGAAATTAAGTCTGCAAGCACACAAGTTCATTTCTCTCCATAAAAGTTGGTTCCTCTTCAGGCGCTCCTGGACTATAGGTTTCTGATCCCAGGTGGATTCGTGGTACATTTTTAATTTAGAGAACATTTTTGGAAAATAGCACGTATTGTATAAATAAACAAGTTTATGTTAAACCTTATGAAATATTTCACAGAAGTCCATTGGTAAGGAAAAGTTGAACATTCCACATGCCAAAATGAAGTTCTTTTATGTTACATGCTAGAGCAATATGCCATCTCATTTTCAGACCAAAACATACGCTTGTCTCACATGCTATCACATAGAATAGCACTTAATTTCTGTGCAGAAAGTAGCTTTGTTTACTGATGGAGAAATGCTAGATAAACTAGCTAGATAAATGCTAGATTAAATACTAGGTAATGCTAGATAGATTTCTTATTTTTTCCGTCAGACTTATGCTCTCACCAGCAGTCTTTTTTCTGTCAATTTTGACCGCACACACTCTTATTAAAAACTCAGTAATGGTTTCAATACTTTTCATGTAAATAATAGGAAAAAACAATTTGGGTTTTGTTGNAGATAAATGCTAGATTAAATACTAGGTAATGCTAGATAGATTTCTTATTTTTTCCGTCAGACTTATGCTCTCACCAGCAGTCTTTTTTCTGTCAATTTTGACCGCACACACTCTTATTAAAAACTCAGTAATGGTTTCAATACTTTTCATGTAAATAATAGGAAAAAACAATTTGGGTTTTGTTGTTGTTTTGTTGGGGTTTTCTTTCTTACATTTTGTTGAGGTTTTCTTGCTTACTTGGTTGGTTGGTTGGTTGAATGACTTTTGTTGAGGGGACGTTATTTGTTCTTTTCTTTGGGGATTTTTTGGAGTGGGGGGATTGTACGCTGGCAGGAGCAAGAGTGTGTAGGAAACTTCTGCACAGTAGAATTTCAGACCTAAAACCAGTATTCTCATATTTTTTGCAAAGTATGCTGAATCTGTAAAATTCAAAATGCCACTTACTGAATTACTGCAAATCAATTTCTGGTACGTAGTAGAAGTTTCAGTTGTGTAGTCCAATTGAAGTGGTATTTGGGTGTCAAAGTCTTCAACAAGCAACTCAGAAAGTCTCCAGAAGATTATCTACAAAGCAGGCATTTTGCACTTAATTATTTTCTTTAGAGTTATTCAAAAGAAGTCAACAAGCAAGTGGTTTTCTTTTTTTAAGCAGTTCTCCTTCCCTTCCTTGATTTTTACCATGCAAGATCTATGAAATGATATCTTAAAATGAAAATAAAATGGTATCTTAAAGTGAAATGATCTATGAAATGGTATCTTAAAATGAATCTTAAGGCTGATTTTATGTTGAGTTTCTGTGTCATTTCTTAGTGCAATGATTTAGGTTGAAATACTTGTCTTTAAAAGTCCTTTTAGAATGCATAATGATGTGATTGGACTTCCTTTGCTTGGCAGAGCTCAACGCCTAGGAAAAACTGCTAAGCTCTTGCTAACAATCTTCAGTAGAAACCTGTTTCTGAAAACAAACAAAATGGTGTCACAGTGACTGAGGTTTCCAACGTAAATTTGCTATGAATTATCTAATCTGTTTTATCAGGCCTCTTTTACTTTAACAAGAGGAAAATAAATCTGTTCATTCAGGGGAAAATTTAGTGAATATTTTCTTTATTGAGAATACAAAAGAAGGCAAATATGGCCCTTAAGGGAAATATAAACCTGAAGAAAATATTTGCCTTTTAGATGACTCTTTGGAACATATAGGAACTTACTTAGAGTACTTCAAAAATCCCTCAAACCTTCCACCTTCTTTGAGTGTGAGAAAACAAACATCAAAAATGCACAGGCAGTGATGACAAAGCACAAAGACACAAATTGAATAATCCAAAACTGAAATCTATAAAGAGCATTGTAAATTACAATCTCTTTCTACACCACAAACACTTTAGCTGCATTTGATCTGAGCACACATGTATTCTGGCAATAGTTTATCCTTAGATCCCAGTAAGATAATCCAATTCAATTTTTCTTGCAGTTCAAGTAAATATGAAAAGGAAGCCGAATGTGCCTATGTAAATCTCAATAATTTCATATGTTCCCTCACACTTCTTCAGTGTATTTGATGAAAATTACTAAAGTGTTTATTTCCATGTGTATTCTTACTACATGGGGCTTCAGAGAAATTGATATATGTGAGTTCTGCTGACAGACAACAGTTATTATCTGTTAGGAATTAAAGAAGATTAGAGGACAAATACTTTAAAGCAAACGACTGTTTTGTCCCAACATTGTTAAATATCGTCTTTCACCTGTTACTAATTTTCTTCACAGTATCAAAGGTTTTTGCTTGTTTGAACACAAGAGGAAACCAACTACATCAAGTTGTTTACACAGAGCAAACAAGGGCACAAACAGAAGGATGTGCATGTTAATTAGGTATGGGCTTTAGTAAGATAAAAACTAAACATGCTCTCTGGAGTTGTTTCTCCACTGCCTATCTCAAAGCTCAGAGAATCCCACCAATGATTTCATATTAATTTAGTGGAAGAACCAGATATGTTCTTTCTGATTTTATTCTCTCAACACAGTCTTCATCATATTGCATGCAAACACCCTTAAGTACATCATTGCTTTCTGAAAGTTTCCAGCAGGATTAAAAATGAAACACATGTGATGGTTGCTAACTTAACCAATGCTCCAGGCTTAAGGGCAGCTCTCTGCAGTTCATACATGTCCAGCAACATCTGAGATCAAAATGCAATCTAATTTGAAAACAGTGGTTCTAACACTAGCCAAGAGTATATGTTTAAGAAAAGACTTTATGAAGAAGAAAGGATACCATGAATACTGTCACAGGTTTATTTTCTGACAATCTGAACTGTTAATATTTCTGAGATAATGGTTATTTAGATTAATAGCCTTCATGTAGGAGTTTTATTCCATGGTTTACCTCCTTATTATTTGAACTTGTGCTTCTGACCTGCCAAAAATCTTATGCTATTCAGTTCCACAGTTCAGTAATATGTGCCATAGAAAATTTACTTTGATTTAAAAACTGATGCCTGTTAATTTTCATAGATTTTTTTTCTACTTATTTTACAAGTAACAATATGCAAGCATTCCCTAGTTATGTTCAACACACCATTCACATAACTTTTCTGTATGTCAAGCTAATCAGCCCTTCTTTCAGAGTTCTAATCAAAACAAACTCCATGCACTGAAGATACTGTATGACACAGTACGTATTTACAAAGAGCTGTCTATGGATCAGACATCCACAATCCAACATTTGACTGGGTTGTACTCCTAAACATAATCCAAAACCTGTAGGGGTAAAAAAAGCTATCAGATAAGATTCTGCTTTGAATAGAAATTAAATCACATTTGCATTTGAGGAATTGAAATGATATTTACATAATCTTTAAGTGTTCCAATATGAAAGAAACTGTAATAAAAATCAACAGGAACTTTAGCCTATTATTATAGCAAGTCATAAGCCTGCCCTCCTTTCGTTACTGCAAGATTTTCAGGATCACATGGTCAAGTAAGTTCCTTCGCACTCAGGATAATACAGAAATATGTCTTTCTATGTACAATGATAAATTTAATGGAATCAGAAAAAATAAAAAACCCAAAACAACAAAGCACCAAAGAAACCAATCCGATAAACCCAAGAAAGAACAAACCAACAAAAGAATGAGGAAGTATTTCAAACATATCATATTTCAAACAAGACCAAAACTCGTGACTGTAAGAACGCTCCCACTTCTAGTCATCTCCTAGTCATTGGTGAAGAAAACAAGAAGATATGTGGTCCTAATGATAGGTCCATAGATATATGGTCTAAATGAAAGGAATAAGAAGACATAAGTGTGGAAGCAATCATCATTTTCTTACTGGAAAAAGTAAAAAAGGGGAGTCTTCCATAACTTCATGGCTTAAACCTCTTGTACTCCAGAAATAAAACAAAATACATCTCCAACTTTCTAACATTTGCAATTTTGTTTGAAAATGTGATAAACACTCTGTAATTTTTCTTAGCTCAGTTACATATTCTGTCCATGACTAGCTCTAATTGTATTTTTTTTTGTTCTGTTGTACCCCAATCCACTGATCAAAATATGATGCAGACTTCTACAGTAAGAAGAAAACATTTTTTCTTCTGAACTCTTATTGTTTTCTAAAGGCTTCAGTTAATCCAACATACTGATCTGTACTCAGATCATAAGAGGAGGAGGTAAATGACAAAAATAAACATTTTTTTATATCCACGAAGAAAAAGATAAGATCTACAAAAACATACTACATAATTGATTAGAAATGTGCATGTAAAGCATCTTGGAATTCAGTTATATGGTGAATGAATGACTATGTTAGTAGGCTAATTATAACACTTTAATTAAACAAAACTATACATTTGAATGTCTTCCAAACTCTGGTGAATGAAATGAGACTGGAAGAGGTAATTATATACATTGCTCATGCTTTACAGCTTATTTTGACAGACTGTAAAGCAGGACATTTTAAAACAATGACTTTACACTCAAACTAATAATTTTTAATGGATCTGTAGGCCACATTCTCTCTCACGTAACGTTTCTGTTGGTCACTATAAGGTCATATATTTGCCCTCTTCCTTTCACTTCAAGTGGTATATTTCAGAGTATGCCATAGTTTCTCAAAGACTTGTGATGTGGGGATACATGGCACCGCTTGTGATGTGGTGTCACATGGTTATGTGGAAAAGATTCTTAACTACTGGATTGGCATATCCTGTCCCTCCTCCTCACCCAGCATGTGAATGGCAATCTTTTTAAATGAAAAATGTAGCTCTATTTTGCACATGTGAATCTTTCCTTCTCTATCCCAAGTTCCACACTGAGTAACAACACAGCCAAAACCTCTGAAATCCGGGTGGCAAAGTTGTACTTTAAAAGACAAACAGAGGCTGCCCTTTATTTTGTTGGAAAATGCATGATAATATAGAAAACCACAGCAGGACAAATTCTCCCTTCATGGGCATATACAAAACTTTCATTGACGTCAAAAGGTTTTCTAGCATTACATATCTAATGGAAAAAATATGGCCCCTTGTGTCAGCTACACTGCGCTGAAATTCAGACTGACTCAGACCTCAGGATGTGAAAGGCTCACATCCCAATGCAATTGTCACCTTTTTTAATGACTCATTTCTGTTAGTAGGTATGTAGTAGACAGCTTAGTAGGTATTTTCACCTGTGTGCTACTTTTTTTATTCAATGTAAACAGCATGCTATAAAATGAAATTTGAATGTAATAAAGATGAAAAATTACAAATTTTATATTTTTGAATTTCTTTTGTGGATGGAAAAAAAATTCTGTGCACCTGAATTCATTTAAACATATAATTTTCCTCCATATTTCCACTGACTTGCTCATACCAAATTTACTTTTGCAAATCCTGTTTTTGAGCATAATTTTCCCCCGAAATAGCATGCTGTTAGCATGCATGTTATAGCATGCTGTTTTTTCACCAACATAAAGGTACAGTCAGATAAAAGCTATCAACTCTCCCTACAAACCTTGCCTTTTATCACGCTAAAAAAATGTTCACAGGACAATCCATAGATGCTTGAGCACTCATAAAGTGCTTTTAACCATTCTCCAAAAGGTGTTTTAGGAAAGTACCATTCACAGGCTATGGAATCTCCTTCTCTACTGAAAATATATCCGCACAGTGCGAGGGACATGAATTATCATTGTCTTAAAGTGTCGGAGATACTGTTCTGTTTGCTTTATCCACTATTTGTATAGGAAAGTAAAACTTTTAACTTTAGGTAGGGATTACATGAACAACTATCCATATCAAAATTCCTCCGCACATCTACTCAATATCATTAAAAGAAAAAAGAATTTTTTTTTAGAGGGGGTTGTTGACATGGAGTTGTGGGGAGAAATGTTGGTTCTGGTACGGAGAGTTTTTTGTTTGTTTTGATTTGTTTGGCATTTGATGTTTTCCTTATTTATTTATTTATTAGTATTCTTTCTTTAAAGACAAAATTTCTAGTGTGTGATTTGTGCCATTAAATTCTGTCAGGACGTTGGTCAGCTCGCTAAAAGACGTCTCCCATAGGAATCACAGGAGGTAAGAACAGAACATTAGGTAGGCAGGGAACAAGGATCTGCCATCTACCATATTATATTTATTAGGCCCAACAGTGGAAAAGGACCTGTGATTTACTGACTGGCTAGAACACCTCCTCTCGCATTAAAGGCTCACCTTTCACACATTAAAGGCCGTAAAAGCCTTTCACTGGGGCCAAATTGCTAATTACTTGGAGATCTAGCAGAAACCAACTACAGACAGACCAGCTGGGAAGAAATGTCTGCCAGAACATCCAGACAGACCTGCTTTTTTTGTCCAACTGGCTTGAACAATGACTGAGTTTGGCAAAACAGACAAAAGTCTAAAAACTGCCACCAAATTTAAAATGTCAGTAACCCAAAGATTGATGTCTCAATTCTACAGAGTCAGAAATTATGTAACATTCAAAATCTGTAATTCTATAGGATCGAATAGCAAACCTCTTGACCCAGAAACAGATATTTAACCAGGAATGAGAATAATAGGGTTTTAAGGTGTATTTAACTCTTAAAATTACCATACTCAACAGCAACACTTTAGGTTTGATTAATGAATACTATTATGAACTGCTGAAAAAATAGTTTATGTTTTAAAGCACTTCAAAATCCACATCATACTTGAAAATTTATACCCCTTTTCCTTCAGAAGTCTATTGTTCATTTTGGATTTATTTATTGATTTAAAAAACATAACTAATCAAAAAATAAACTTACTACCTACTGCAATTAGCAATATGCCATTATATGAGAGCTTTAAGTTTCAAAGCAGCATGAGAAAATTTATATGAATGAACAAAACATTTCCTTGTAGCCATAAAATTTCAACTCTCATTAAAATCCTGAAATATTTCTTTATGTAAATAAAAATACAAATAAACAAAATACTCTACATTTTCAGGAGATATGAAAAGCAAGCAATATTCATCTTTTAAAATAAATTTAGACTAGAGAGCCTAACAACATTATCCACACAGGTATGAGTTCTGTACTGTTTTAGTTGTGTTCCCTTGAAAACCTCAACTGGAGTACCATCATTTCGTCATGGGTCCAGGGTGCCGATTATTTGGATTAGTTGTAAAATCAGGGACTAAGCCTGGAAGTGATGATTTGCTCCACATACAGATGTGGAAGTATTCAAAGAAAGATAAGTAGAATGATTAGAAATTCAGATCTTTTCTCCCAAGGATCTTCAAGAAAGTAATAATTGTGGTTTTTCTTACTTTTTAAGTGCATATTGAATTTAGGGGAGTGCTAAATTTGTAATATAATTAATAACACTTTTCTTATGATAGAAATGTAACTTGACAAGGTAATCGAAACATCAGCAAAAATATCATATTAAATTTATGAGAAACCTACTGCATTTTTCTTAGAGGATGGAACTTTGAAGAATGAGTGAATAGCTCTGTATTTTTGTCACTTCAGCTTGTTGTACCATTACAAAAGTTTTTCTACACATCTAAAAGTCAGTAGTACCTGCTAAGAAGATTTCTTGCAATATGAGCAGCTATGCACAAGGAACCAGGCTGAGATCATCAAACTTCATTTCTAAAGCTAGTGTAAGCAAGGTTTTGGCAACAGAAGATGTATATAGAATTTTAACTGGACAGTAAGAATATCACTTGCTAACTAGTGCATTTTGAAGAGGAAGGATGAAACAGTTTGTCCATGTAAAGGGTCACCTTTAGGAAAAAAAATGAAAAAGCACATAATTTCTTTGGTAGCAGGGAAAGGACAAGTGGTTATTAAATATTAAACAGAAAGCTGCATATAGATCAGTAGGGTCATTTACATAAATTCTGCCACCCAATTTAAGATTATTTGGGTGCTTTATTTGACCCAGAGGCCCCACTCATCATATGAATTTGCTCATCTGTTTAAAAAACAGAATGCCTACTAACCATTTTCCTGTGCTTTGATGTATTTGTTTCCAAAGTATTTCTTTTAAACTGAGTGAGAATCAAGCTTAATGCACACAGTTCCATAACAGCATTCCTTGTAATGAGAGACATCTTTTAATGGAAAGTACTACCCTACTAAATTGAAAACATGCAAAGTATAAACCACATATATCAGTAAGTAAAAAATAGAGTCCTTTCATTTATTTGTTTCACTAAACAATGTGAAGATGCATACCAAAATGAAACATATACACACCAGACAGGTTATATGTTCACTAGCATAAAGACAGCTCTCAGAAAAAAGGTGAAATACTGAAAAATCTAATCCCAGTTAAACAGGCAAACAATGAATAATATCCATCTAATATTAATTTGGATCGCTAACAGCAATTATTTCAATTTCCCTTACATTTTTATTCCATGATAAATTTAATAAAATCACAGAATCAATACAGAATAAAGCTGGGTGCTTTGGGGTTTGATATTGCAAAATTTTAAGTTTTTTTAATTTGAAGTTTTTCAGTTTTTAATTATGAAATTCTAAGTGGCAAGTATCCCATCATGTATCAGTGCTAGAAGAGAAGTTATACATATTAGAAGCAAGAAAGGAAAACTATTCCCACAACCTCTGAAATATTTGGTCTTCTATTCTATACTGCACAAGCTGTGATCAATGGATAACAACAGCTTAAAGAGACACAAATATCCAAAGTATCTTTACCTTTAATTTACTTTTTAAGGATGTTATGCACAAGGGTATGAATTATGTCACAGTCAGTGTTTGAAAATATATTTTAGTCTCAATTAATGGAAAAGGAAACTGAGGTGATAAGTTACAGTACACTTTTAAAATTACATTTTTAGCAATGCATAAGATTATGATTTAAAGGCAGGAAAAAAACTCGTAAGCTCTTTTCCTTACTTTTTATTTTTACAGACATCTTGAAACACAAGAAACAGACCACACAATACAAAACATGTCAGATCCAGAAAAAGTGTGCCACATTTCATTAAGTATAAGCTGTCTAAATTGCATGCTAAGAATAAAGTGTTATTGTCAAAGCGAAAGTTCAAAAGGAAAACACATAACCCCAAATGATATAAAAAATGTTTATAACCATAGTGGAAGATCACAGTCACAATAATTAATCTAAAAAATATTGCAGCCTAGCTTATTCCATACAGTGTTCTTCAAAAGCATTATGTGTCAAACTTACTCTACAGTTTATAAAAGCCATCTGTCAACACTTTCATGATGATATTTTTGCTTTTACTCTATTCAGAGACACAGGGACTCCAGAAACATGAAATTTCTTGGAAGTTACTGACTGAAAACCATGTATTCTGTGATTCTTTTACCCATTGCTAAGTTTCAAATTTTACCTTTTAGTTCAGTTTTTGCTGCTCATATTCTGCTGGCAATACTATTTTATGTCCTGTCATTTATGCAAAAAAGTAGTATGTGACTGTCCAAGCTGCTTGTTCCTTGACATGCAAGTAAAAATCTGTCATTTTTTTTGATATAAAATTGAAAGGAAATTACCATTTTTTATTGTTCCTAAATTCATCTGCCATAAGATATTTTAAAAAGAAAATTAACATTATTACAAGAATAAAAGGGATACTTAACAAATTTTGCCTTAGTCTTCCATGGCAACCCATCTTCCCCCCACGTCTATCAACTAGATGTAATGCAAGACAAGAACTAAGGGTGCAAAGTCCCAAAATAAGTAAAGATTAAGTCCATGACTACCTGAGAAACCTCAATATACATAAGTCAGTGATATCTTATGGAATTCATCTCAGAGCCCTGAGGGAATTCAGTAGTGTAGTTTCCATGCCACTCTCCATGACATTTCAAAAGTCACAGCAGTCAGGTGAAGTCCCACGGGACTGGAAAAGGGTAAACAATTGTACCCATCTTTATACAGGGTAGAAAGGAGGTCCCTGAGAATTACCACCCTGTCAGCCTCCCGTCTGCGCCTGGGAAGATCACGGAACAGATCCTCCTAGAAGCTGTGCTAAGGCAGAGGAAGAACAGGGAGATGACTCAAGACAGCCAGCATGACTTCATCAAAGACAAATCTTCCTGACCAAGCCAGTGGTCTATGATGGAGTGATTATATCTGTGGACAGTTACTGATGTTACTTACAAGGATGAGTTACAGATGTCATTTATCTGGGGTTCTGTAAAGCCTTTGACAGAGTCCCAGAACCCAGAACATCCTGTTCTCTAAATTGGAAAGAGATGGATTTGATGGATGGACCATTCCATGAATATGTGGTTTAGACAATCTTATCCAGAGTGTAGAGGTCAATGATGCAGTGTATCAATGGACACTGGTGACAAAGGGTGTCCCTCAGCCGTCTATATTGGGATCAGTACTGTTTGAAGACTTCATCATTGCACAGACAAAGGGATCAAGTTCACCCTCAGC
>VXBQ01001253.1:2017599-2076275 GCA_013400175.1 Phainopepla nitens | reverse complement strand
CTCCCCTCTCATCCTATTTGTTAGCACTCAAAAAGTACTTATTACCCCAAGACTAGAAATTTTAATTGAAATTGGAAATGAAAGAAGGGAAACACTGAAACAGAAATCAAGAAGTAGATCTATAGCCACTTACAACACTTTTTGCACTGACATAAGATCCCAAGGGCCTCAAATTTTTTCAGCAGAACTAGAAAGAATTCATTATTTTGATCAGTCAGATGCTGCAACTAACTTTAACAAAAACAACAGATTCTAAAGAGCTGATGTAAATGCAAATAGACAGATTCCCTTGATCTACTTCCTCCTTATGTACTGTCTTGACAGAACTGCTGAGCTTTCACTTCTAGGACATAGCTGAAGTTTACCTTTCCTATCCAGTGTTTTGTATGGTTTACACAATGCCTTGAAGAAATCAGGGTTAGGTTTTTGGGTTTTTTTTTCCTTTTTGAATTACTCCTTTTTATACAGCATGTTTCTTTTTGTAGATATTTTCACTGTTGCAATGCGATAAAATGTTGGATCAGAAAGATTTAATACATGCATTTATATAAATACATTTCTATTTCTTTTAGTTTATAAAGCACTGATGAAAAAATGTTTGCAAAGAATTAACCAGAACTATGCTGTGGTGTGAAAACAAATCTTAAAGAGCCAATCAACGCTGCATACCTATTTAGTAGGCATCTGCAAATTGCAGCCTGAATTCCAATAGGGGTTTGGGTGAATAGGCAGGAAATTTAGTTTCCTATGAGGTTACATTGCTTCTTTTGGAATGTCTTCTGGATTTGTAATATTAGAAGACAACATCCAATACAACAGGTTGGTGATGCTGCCTTTTACTCTGTCATTTTTTTTCCTGATAGAATTAAGATGGTCTTGTCTGAACTATGAAAACAAGAAGACTGCAATTTAGGTTCCTGTTCTACTGTCTATGGACAGCATGAAATACACATCATAACACTAATGACAGTAATAGCAGCAGTCCCTACATCGCTGTTCAAAACTCTTTAAAACATTACCTTTGCTCACCAGAAAAAAGTTGTTCTGACTCTTAGTTCAAAAGTTGAACAAGACAGGAGCTGCAGATGACTAGCTGTACATTTTGTCTTTAACAGGTGTCAGGCTCCTTCAAATATATCTTAAGCCTGTATACTGCAAATCTGACTGCCTTCATTTCCTTTAAATATGGAACATCACAACTTTACATTAAGTTAATGAAGACATGCATTGGACTCAGTTTTCACAAACATTAAATTTTCTCTCCCCTCTAGTATCTTATGAACAACAGAGTGATTAAAGTTACGAGTAGACAGGTTCTGAATAGACTACTAATGTATTGTTTTCACAATAAATATCCCACAGCATGAGAGCACAAAAAAATAAGCTCTCCTCTTCACTTTTCCCGAAAAAACTTTCTTGCATTCCCTTTAGCCCACTTATTTGCATTTTTATACTGAAGTGAGCAGATTGCTCATTGCAATATCTGTCTACATTCTCTCTCATCATTTATATTCAGCGTCTTTCTTCCCACTTGCTACCTAGAAATTTACATTCCAATTCACTTGTTCTTGTATTCCAAGCTTTGCTAGCCTAGGGTGTACTAGTCTGCAGTTCAGCGTCGTAATACTTCCAAAAAGCCTTGGCACTACTGTTTCCTGCTGATTTCCTCAGCCCTATTTCTATTAGTCTAACTTTGGATATGCAGCAGGATATTAATATTACCTTACCCTAAGAAACACATAGATGTTGCATCCCAGTATCAGTCTTATGGTACATGATAAATGGATTCACATTCATTTAGGACTGAAATAAATTTTGACTCCTAGTATATATGTGTAGTTCACATCTGTTCACATACCTATTTTAAGCCTTTTTAAAAATATGATTAATTTTTATTTTTTGATGCTTAGAAAGCAAGTCTTTTCTAAACCACTTTTTTTACCTATATAAATGCCTTTCAATATATATTCAGCAGTGGAAAAGATAAAAGTACTTCTGCTACATAGAATTTTTAATGAAATGTCACATAAAATCGCATAGTAAAACACTAGAAATAAAATAATTGGAGCTTTTACAAAGTTTTCAGCAAAATATATTTTCATTGAAAAATGCTATTTTGTTGAACAGCATTTCAAAAGATATTGGTTTTGATTTCTCTGGATTTTTCCTTTTTTTTTTTTTTTTTGTATCTGAATGAGAAAACCAAAATTGATCCATGCTTTCTTTGCATTCTTTTTGTTTCTGTTTTGTCCCCCTTTTAATTGAGAGCCAATGGCTGAAATTTGGATTCAAATTTCAGGGCTTGGCTCCATCTTAGATGAAGACTATTGGATGTCCCAGAGACAATAATTTTCTCCAAGTTAAAGGCTTGTAGGTCTCCTTGACTCAAAGACACCTCCAAACTCCAAAAAGATTGACCACTGTAAACAAGACACAGTTGCTCTTTTCCAACCAGCAGCTTACAGGAAATTGGCAGTGTTTTGCTTTCCTATCAATATAATGGAAGTGTTTGCTGCATGCACCAGACTGAGATAAGGATAAATTAAATATTGCAGAGCTGAATATAATAGAGGAGTCTAAATTTAGTTATTCTTTTTCAGGTTGTTGTTGGAAGGCTGTGCTTGAAAAACAATACTGGATTGTACACATTCCCTCGAGACAGAGCTGGCAAACTACTATCAAACCTGGAAACACCCGCTATCCCAAACACCTCTGTAAGTGTGACTCAGATGCAGTCCTTGCTGATGCTAATGCCACTGCCTTCCCTGATCTTCCAGCTGATGCCTGCTGGGAAATATGAATGAAAATTTTTCACAACTTCATAATAAACTCTGCAGGATCAGAAATACTTATTTTCTGGTGCAATGTTCACTAAAGGAATGTCATAGACAACAACGTGTAGAGCTCCTAGTGCTAAACACTATGCTTGCAATGATTGACCTAGAAAGGAGGTCAATAAATGAACAGCTCTCAGTAGAACAATGGTCAAGGTTAAAATGGCAATAACTATTTCATAGAATGAGTAGATGGATACTCAGTCCTAATTATTCCATAAAATGAGTAGATGGATACCCAGTCAACCTTCCTAGGGTTGTGTCCATATATCCAAAGTATTAAGATAATTTCCATTTTTCTTGTTTGATTATCATTATGGTAGTACTGCTCACATTCATACCACGAGGCTTAGTGGAGCTAGTAATGTTTTACAGTAGTGTTCTTAGCATAAAATCCACATCCGTTTACATGATTTAAGAAGAAATCTCATTTTCCATCAAAATTTTTGAAGCATCCAACTACCTTTTCTAAGCTTTCCCAAACCCAGCTCTCTCAGCTGCTCCTCATAGGACTTACTCTCCAGACCCTCCACCAGTTTCATTGCCCCTCTCTAAATTTGCTCCAGCAATGCTATTCCTGAATTGAGTGGCCCAAAGCCAAACACATGATTTGAGGTGTGGCCTCACCAGTGCTGCCATCAGGGGAGCTATCACTTCCCCAGCTCTGCTGGCCACACCATTGCTGATCCAAGCCAGGAAGCCACTGGCCTTCTGGTCCACCTGGGCACACGCTGGCTCATGCTCAGCCACTGTCGACCAGCACTCGCAGGTCCTTTTCTGCTTGGCCCCTTTCCATACCCAGCTACAGACCAGATAACCTAATAAAACCTAATCTAGATACATTAATGTTCTTGGTTTTAATCATAATAGTATCATATCTAAAACTTGCTAAATTTGAGTCAACTCTAAAATTTCTTTTAAAACCCCAAAATTATGTTTTCAAGCGCAAGAGGTTAGAAAGATGTCTTCTTTCTTCCATCCTCACAAAGTTCTTTTTGGTAATTTTTTATGCAGGAAAGAATTAAGAAGAAGGTAAATAAAATTGATGACCATTGAAATTATTCTTCTCCTTACCAGAATTAAAATTCTATTAAATTTGTTTTAGATCTGATTTACAATGGCAACAAGAATTCCAAATTTGGCACAAAGTTAATATTAACTGGCTTCTTCAGAAGAGGTGAAAAAGTCCTATTCTTCTAGTACCACACACTATAAATATATTTAACCTCAGCTGCTGCTCTTGCAGTAATAAATCACAAAAAAAAATTTATATGATTAACTCTGTTAAAGAGTAGTCACTTGCCCTTTTAGTCATAAAAAAGGTCTTAGGGTTTTTCCCAGGTTTTCAACTCCAATTTTCCATATGTCCTTTTAGTGGAGTTTAGTTTAGAACTGATAATTGAATTTGTCTCAAAGTATTAGTCACTGGCATTGCATCTGTGATGGGAAAATTAGCACTCTTTCTCAACATTATATTCATCCCATTGTTAACAGTCTTTCTGATCTAAATGCTGCTCACTCCAGGTATGTGACAATATATTAAAACTCTTTAAGGTAAATTTGCACTGTTGCTAACACTGAGATACACAAACTTTGACTTAAAAATAGTTATTAAAATCAAAAAAACAGATAAACCCATAGCTTTAAAATTAGTGGCATCTCACTATAAATCTAATCCTATTGTAAAAATTCATTCACATCCTTTCCAGTTCTGGATGGTGTTATGTTTTTTTGAGCACTTCCTGGTATAAGGGTTTCTGTCTTCACAGATGCAACTGTAGTTCATTTATTGTTTAAGAAGCCACACAGGAAGCAAGTACTTCAATTGCTGTTGCATAAGCATGAGCCTTTATTCAACAAGCAGTCAAGCAGTTGCAGGTAAGGAATGGCAACATTGTGTACAGTAAGTTGAAAGATAAATACAGTATATGTTTATATTGTTCATTTACCGGATTATCTACTCCTTACACCAGATCCTACAGATAAATGACTAGCAGTCTCTGTCCACCACTCATTTGTTCACATGAAACATCCTCCAGAATACAGAAATAAGGTTTGGATGACAGAGAATTATTTCCCTGTTCGTTTAACAGCGCACATCTTGCCCAGCCCTTCTGAGAAAGACTGTCATTTCTTTCTAAGGTCAAAAGATTAAGATTTTGTTTCTGCTTTTTTCCTTTCCAGGCTGAATAGTTTTAATGTAGCAGTTAATCAGACAGTTGTAATAATGCTCATTTTACAGCCCATCTTGTAGGAAAACATATATTACAGATGAATGAACATTTGACCTCTGTACTTTCACACATCCTTGTTCCAAATAGAAAGAATATACATACATACCTGCATACATATATGAAAAACCAAATGATACCACACATGTTTTGATCAGTGTCTGATATCACTGGGGAATTTAAGATGACTGTCAAGGTGCAATAAATGCTGGAGAAACAAAAAGTGAAAATTAGTTCAGCCTAAGGGACTCAGTAGCGTGATGCACACTTTGTGCCTCATTGTTTTTATATCACCTCAGTTTATACTGCTGCAATGACCACAACAGGATCTTTACCATTGCTGAATGTCTGTCTGTGCTGCTATCCCTTCACAAGAGATTTGAAGTTTCATTTTTTTTTCTCACTAAAAGGAGCATCATCAAGTAAAGTAACATTCTTTGCACTTAATTGGTTACTATCTGAACATTTTCTATCCTTCAATGTCATCTCTCTTTATCTGTAATGGAAAATATGAACTTTTCTATTCACAAGCAAATACTGGAATTCAGTTTACTTTCAGATTCCTGATTCTTCTGTCTTAAACAAAACAAACAAACAAGCAAAAAAGAATTATTGTGCCAGGCACGTTGGAAAATTTTTAATGACTATACGTAACGAAATATGCCTCTGATCAGCACATTCATATTAGTTCCTAGTTGAAAATTTATACACTGTAATCTTTCCATTATGATAGTTGTCATTGAAATACGTAGTGCAGGTATTTGTGTTTTACTATAAGAATTTTTTTTTTATTTGTATAATAGTAAAATCGAAACATGACGGTTGAACATAGTAGGGCCTGATGGTCTGATGATGCCATTTATCCATATGACAGTGCATTTGTATCAGTTATTATATGTTACAGAAAGATCATATTAGGTCCAAAAAAGACAGACTCATCAGGAAATTACTGTGCTATATTTTCATCAGGCCAAAAATAATTAGACCTGAATGATACTTGATTTAAATATTTAGTTTCTCAGAAATGAAGTATTTTGTGCTGAATATACAGTTTAGGATAGCTACTTAAACATCTGGCTATGAATAACACAGAGTGGTACTTTAAAACATGCTTCTTAGCATTCATAAAATTTTACTCCTACCATTCAGGGCCAACCTGTCATTATTATACTTGCTATTAACAGACTATTTCAGCTTGTTTATTTTGGAGGATAATGACTTTTAAAGATAGGTATTCATCCTGTGGCATGAGAATGATTCTTGTAATTCCTGATAACCTTCTTGGGAGCTACTCATACGAATCCTTACTGAATTAAGAATAAAGGCCAGCCAAAAATGAAAATAACATTGAAGGCAATGAAAACAATTATTACAGAAGATTAAAAGTCATATTTTGGTGCTCGGTGGCCAATTAGCTCATTTAACAATGTCTCAATATGCACATATAAAATAGTGATTTTCATTGGAATTTCATCTTGTATGCAAGATTTAAGGCTTGTTAAAAACACAATTGAAATAGATTTAGAATAATGCATGAAAGCTATCACCTAGAGCTGCTAGGAAAGTTTAGTTATTTACACTTTAGACATTTTCTGTTTTCTCATCTCTGGAGAAACCTTCCCTCATAATTCTACATTTTTCTCTCCCAAATATGAAGAGAAATCAAGTGACCTTTTAGTTACTCTAAATGTCATTATGACCTGTGATGTGAACAAGAAGGAATTGAAAGTTTATTGATTAAATTCTATAAATGTCTAGCAGACATCCCATGCAAATAAGAGAGAAGGGGAATTTCAGAGGTCTTCACTGACCTGACTTTTATTCCTGTCAAAAAGACACACATATGACACACACAACCCAGAGTAATTAGCAGACACAGCATCTCACTTGTCTTAAAAATGACCTTCAATTTTATTAAACATTTATACTCTTACAGGTATATTAGCAAGAAATAAGCCTCCGTATATAATATCCACAACAATGCTACACTAGAACTCTTCCAGTTTAAGGTGCATGTTCTTTGCACTTGTGTTTCATCATCACCAGTTGATAAATAAAAACGTTACACGATTCCTTACCTCAAGGAAGAAATAAAGGAAAAAAAGAACAGACTGGGATTTATTACCCTGTCTAATAATCTATGTACTCAGTGGAAAACAGCTGGACTTTGAAAAAGAAATTACTGTTCCTCTGCTGCGTATGCAATCTTAGTGTATGATATAAATTTGTGAAATTATGCCAATCACTAGCAAAATAAGCATCTGTTTGGCATTAAAATACATTTGGATGAGAAAGAGAGGGGCTGGAAATTTTCTTTAACTTTTTCAGACAGGCATATATAATTTCGTCCCATGGATTGCCTGTAACAAGTAGTTTCACTCCATCAGGATCATGACATATCTTTTTCACTTAATTGTTGTTAAATGCTAATTGGCCTATGGAGAAAATCCATTATCGTTTGTCAAGGACAGAAATTAAATTTATGTATTAACACTATCAAATCCAAGAAGAGAAATTTATTAATGTTTTATCATAATTAAAACATTATTTCAGTGCTTTAGAAAACCATATGCTACCTTTTATATCAGTGATATTCCAGACTGTGTAGCATCTTCTTGTTTCCCATTTACTATACCATCTGAGATGAAGATTGACTATGAAAGGTACAGGATGCCACAGGCTTTATGTGCTTATAAATCTAATTAATGTCAAAATGGTTAGAGTTGGATAATGACTTTGGAATATTAATGAATAACTCATTAGACATATTAACAGTATACAAACTAGATTATCATTTTTGTCCTAACATTGATACAGAGAACTGTAGGGAAAGCACATAGCCACGTGCTCAGTTATCATACTTCTCTTAATCATAAAATCAGTTGCATGGGGAAAAAAAGGAAAGTGCTGTTTATGTGCAGTAGGTAACTCCTCTGGGTTAAACATCATCTGAAATAAAAAGGGAAGCTATTGAACCCACTAAAAATGAAGTTAAGAGAGAAGGTAAACAAGAATGGCAGGTTTGACTGGCTAATTGGTAGATTTGGGTCTTACTAAAATTATCTTGCACTGACAACTGTCCCTAGGTGTACTATTTTCAATAGGCTTTGTTGCTGGTACTCCAGATATATGCATAATCAGATAACATAAGGCTTGCACCCCCCGCACTCCTTTCTCCATTTCTTTCTGGGGTTGGAGGTAACTCGGCAAAGCATCTACTCAAACTGATTAGATGAAAGAAAGAACTTGATCCCTTAGCTTGGCTGGGAATAGTCTTCAGAATTACAAGGAATGAATGATAGAATTTAATGAGTAGGACAAAAATTAGAATGCTGGTATCAGAACATGGCGTCATCTTCTAGATGGCAGTCCAGGGCTCTTTGGACTTTAAGACTAAGATGCCTTGGTAGGGTAAAACAAAGCTGAAAATGAGAAGAGGAGACAACGATACTGAATCCTATATTTTCTAACATTGCTCCTAATTTCACGATATTCTTTCATGGCAAGGAAAAGAAGAAAAAGGCCACCCAGATGAAAATAATTTAAAAGAGTAGGGAAAGGATTCACAGAGTAACAGGAAGAAATTCAACATAAGAAGTGTGACATGACTGTGGAATAAAAAGAACAGAGAATGGAAAAATTTTGTTTGAATGTGTGGACATTAATTGGAATGTAACTGCATGGTATGGAAATGAGAGGATTATATGATATGACAGCTTCATTGGAAGTGGTGGGGCAAGCATATTTAGTGAAAGCGATTTAAATACCTAGCAAATACGTGACTAAAAAGTTTAAAGATATCAAATCAAGAAGAAACCAAAGCTGTGAATCTGAATCCAGCTTGCACCAACCCAGCCATGATGGCAGACCTCACCCCCCTGCTACTACCTTCAAAATAAGGAAAACTAGGTAAATGAGACTGGGCAGGTTCCCTGCCTCAGGCAGAGATCACAAGCCTACTTCAGGCTGAGAAACAGAGGAAATTCCAGTAATATGTCATTCCAGCAATGAAGTGGGTGACGAAATTCAGCTATACTTTCCCTTCATTCTCCCAACGGAGACAAACCCACAGGTTATGTATTAATGACTGCCAAAAGGACACATGTAGGCAAGTGATGATATTGAGACGAAGGAGCACTGTCTCCACCACTTGTTACTAAGAGTAGAGACCTTTGATAACACTGATTCTCTCCCTTGCTTCAAGGAGGTGTCAATGAAACTCTAAATTTTGCTACTTCAGGTAAATATTTTTTTGCATCTTAGTCATTCAATTTAGCTTTCCTTTCTTGATGGAGTCTTGAAAATAAAACAACCAAATATCCCATGAAAACAAGTATCAAATAGACAATGCAAGAATGAACGTGAGTAAATAGAGAAGTTAAATTAAATTTCTCTAAATTTCCATCCTGAAGAAGAGAAGATTGTGTGATTCTTCCTCTCTACTCTCTTCTTGTGAGACATCACCGGCAGTACTGAGTACAGGTCTGGTATCCCCAACATAAGAAGGACACAGAACTGTTACAGCAACTACAGAAGAGGGAAACAAAGTCAATAAAAGAACTGGAGCACCTTCCCTAAAAACATGGGCTGAGAAAGTTGGGGCTGTTCAGTCTGGAGAAGAGAAGATTATGTGGGGAGCTCACAGCAACCTTCCAGTATCTGAAGGGGTTTACAGGCAAGCCAGATAGGGACTGTTCATCAGGAATTGTAGTACTAGGACAAGGAGTAATGGGTACAAATTGAAAGTGGGGAAATTTAGATTAGATGTCAGGAAGAAATTCTTTTCTATGAGGATAGTGAGGTGCTGGAAAACCTTGCCCAGAAAAGTTGTGTGTTCTCCATCCCTGTCAGTGTTCAATGCCAGGTTCAATGGGATATTGAGAAACTGGTCTAATGGGAGATGTCCCAGTCCATGAATGTTCTTTAAGGTCCTTTTGAACCCAAATAATTCTATTGTTCTATGAAATTAGAGACTGACAATGTAAATCTTACATAAAAAAGAAAATTATTTTATTAATTACTTGATAAGTATTGAAACAGAAGAGGAAAATTAAAAAAGTTTTAGAGAGTGGTTTAATGGTAATGGAATAAATATCCAATAAAAAAGACAGAAATTAACAGAAGTGAAAAAAGTTTGGGATTTTTTTAAGACATAAAAAAATATTTGGTTTGAGTTGTTTAGGAGGTTTTATTTAGCTTTTGTTTTTTATTTCAGTTCAACAGAAAGGCTTAGAAATAGATGAAAAAAATCACTTAGTCAAAATACAGTGACCTGAAGACCAAAGAAGTGAAACTAAATGTGCAAGTGTACAACACTGGAAATAAAGCAAAGACAAATAAATGTTCCTGGACAAAACACTGGACACTTGATAAAATGTCGCTGTCTGAGCAGTTAAGATTTTAATGGCAAAAGAAATCACTTAGAAGTGTTGCATAGACTAGAGACGATGATGCAGATCTATGAAGAATTAAAAGGTCTTCCCTTTCAAATCAATAATATTACTAGAGTGAGAGTACTAACTTTAGGAAAGAACCTAAATCCGATAGTCCTAGTCAAACTACAAGAAGACAAGTGGATCCTATTCAGAAGCGGATGCTTTACAAAACAGCATTTTCAAAGACCCTGCTCACGATGTCAAATTGTAAAATAATCTTCTTGAAGGGATGGAAATGAATGTTGTTAACAAATTACATTTGTATTAAATTGCTGTTCATCTAAGTCACCTTTAAGTAAGTGAGGTAATTAATGATATTGGGAAAACACCAAACAAAAATCATACCGTCAATGCAAGTAAATTATGATTTGTGCATATAAAATAGATCATTCCTTGGAATGCACAATAATGAATAAGTGTAATGCTTTTGGAACCTCTTTTCGCTCAAATATTTTCCATGTCATTCTGTTCCTTTTTGCTGTCTCCTGAGCTTTAGTCCTAAAAGTACTCAGTATATATGTATCTTTCTTTCGCTTCTTCCTCCCAAGAGGGTACTTTATTTCTTTCATTCCAGCTCTGAGCAGAGTAGTACTTTTTGAAATCTACCACCTCTTTATGGGTGTATAAGCAGCATAACATGCAGTGTTATGGCACAGGAGGTGGCACCCATCCCTCTGAAGTCTGAGGTTACAATTCAGAGCACAGAGTGTACAACATTATCAGCAAGATTGCAGTATTTCCTCCATGCAAATAATGCAGTTGCTAATCTGACCCCACAAAGTTGTTCAGCACATCAAATTGGTTATTTTCAAGGTTTAATTCTAACCTAATCCCTTTCTATGGCAATTATTTTCCTTATCAAAACTCACAATTGCTGTGAAAACATTCTTTTGAAATTGTTTCTGTGCTGCAAAATAAGCGAAAATGCTCAACTGTTTTGAATAACAAAAACATTTTTTGATAAAATCTTGCCACCATTTGCAAAAACATTAAAATTCATAAATTTTCCAAATTAACTGAATGAATTTGAAATTGAACTATTCTAAGTGCATTATGAAGATGTGATGTTCTTGCTTTATTTTGTTAGGTAGCAAGTTTTACTTTTCAATGTCATTTATATAACTTATTGAAATGAAAGTCAACTGGAGTGTAGTTATAAAAGTCTGTTGAGCATTTTCAAAATGACCAGTCTTCCATGAAGAATCAGATTTTTCTTCTGAGCAATAAAGATTATTAATATACAACTTGGGTGTGCTTATTAGTCAAGGAGTCATGAAAGTTTTAGATTCTCATTAGAAAGATAGTCCAGTCCAGAAATATCTGTACCTTGCCTGTCCTTTCTCCTTCTCTAACAGAACTGAGATCTTTTCCTAGTTCAGCAGTAGCTGGAACTCAGAGCAGGCTGTATGTTTTCTCCTAGCCCAGTGATATTTATTTCTGAGTTCTTATGCAGTGTTCTCTAATGCTATATTCATTACTCCAACATAATTTCTGAAACTTTACTTAACAGTTTGCCTCACCACTATACTTAGAGAAACACACATATATGGGTACTAAAAATTTATCTGTTTCCTTAGAAAACCTGTATCTTCAAAATATATCAATATTAAATACTGCAATGAAACTGTCTTCTGCTGAACACTTTTCATTATTCATATAAATGGTTGAACATGACATAAATTCTTGGACAGTCATTGCACGTCTTAGTCCAGCACACTTCTTCAGATGTGGTGAAAGTATTTACCATATCCTAAGTTTGCAAAACTATTAAAGAGAATCATTGACTTTTACTTGCAGTTCCTTTGATTTCTTGTAAAAGGGTATAAGTTCCAAAAACTACTTGTCTTTGTTATTTCAAGGAAAATTTATTCAATGTGTGACTACTCTTTATTATTTTTGATTCTTAATTAGTGACTCCTTGTCCATTCAGATGTCTTTCTCCTAAGAAAAGATATTAGACTGAAAGCTACTTACATGATGGACCTGTAAGCAGTCATGGCTTTCCTCATCTATATCTCATGCCACAGCTCCACTGGACTCTCAGAATCAAGTGTTGCAGTCATTTGCATGCACAGTTCCATCTTCATTCCTGTGGCTTACCTCTGCCTGTCTGGAGTGCATGTACCTTATGATCGTAATTATGATTAGGTGATCAGGCATTACAGAGAGTGTGAAAATTAATTCTTTTCTAACTATAAGCATTGCTCCTCCTAAGAGCTGATGCCATTGTATCATTCACACCTGACTTTTCTTTCAAGGCACCACATTGCAAACCTGAATTATTATTGATCATCTTTTCACCTTGCACCGAGAATATTCTGGCCCTGTATGACAATTAAGTATTGTCAGCAGTGTCTGGTACTGCTGTGTGTTAATTGCTACACAAAGAGAGAACATCTCTTGTTTCCTGTCTTTCTTACTGACAGACTACATGCACCCAGTTGGAATAACAACAGCTGAATGAATGGCAGCTTACTTTCCTTGAGAGTAATAAGAGTCCTTTACCTACCTTGAGGGTCATGAGAGAGATTGAAAACATGCTACAAGTATTTTCCCTTTCACTGGAAAATTCTGCATCCTCCATCTGTGCAAGTATTGAGTCTCTTTAGAACTTCCTGCTGTACTTCAGCTTAGGGAAATAAGTATTCCTGTTTTGTAAAATTTTTTCTTTACATTATAATTTGGTTTGTCTTTGTCCTGTGGTCCAAATTAATTCAGTTCAATTCCTTGTACTGAATCACTGATATGCAATTTTCATTCCCTTTTACGGAGAAATCAACAGCCTTCTTTAAACTGGATGCATGACTCCTGAGTTAAGTCTCTGTCTTCCAATTAAAAATTTAATTTAAAATTTTTAATTTCTCTTTAATCAAAGGATTTTTTCAAGATCCACAAAGTTTATGAGTTCCCAACTCTGGCAAAAATGTTTTTCTGATTCTTAGTATCAGATGGAAAAATCTTTGTAATGTTTCATTTTCTAAGGATAACATATTTGTCTTGTGATTTTATTAGTTGTGCCCTTGTTTCAGATACAATTGCTGACAGTATTTTCAAAATTTTTTGTCAATTCTTATGTGTCAGACATGGAAGTGATTCATGAGACTCAGTATTCTGAGTTACTTTGAAGGCTCAATCTAAAGTCTTTGTAACATGCAGATGTGTGTCCCTCTACATCTGTATACCAGCTGACATGTATTCACTAATATCTACAAATACATTTTTATGTGGAAGTCTAGAATTCTGTTCTGTTTCTATAATTCTCTGGTACCCTTTTCCCTGGGTTTTTAATTACTTCAGTATTTGTTTTTTAATCAAGATCTCTTGTTCTGGATGTCCTTCCATTTTATTTCATTAATTTATTCCTAGAAAATAAGTAAAGATGAGATGCTCATGAAAATTTACGATCTTTGTCATGACAGCCATTTATCCAAATACTAAAAGTAGGCCTAACTGCACACCCCCTAGCACTATTCTCTGGAGCATTACCCGAATACATCCCTTTGTAATTTCTATTCCTTCATCCAACTGTTTTCATTTTAATAAAATCATTAAAGCAGGCTGGACTTGTCAGCAATGTAGAGGTCTAAGGGATGGAAAGAAGGAAAATATTATCTGAAGTGTGCCTGAAGAGTCTAGGGTATCTTAATGAGTATTCAGTTTCAGAGAGAATTAAGTGGGAGTCAGAAACCATGGCAAGATGTGTACATTTGACGGGAGAGTGTTTCATAAACATAAATATTTGCTGTCATAAACATAAACATAAAAATTTCTCCCTCTGCTCTGATCTCAGCAGAAGGATTTTACAACCCTCTCCTCAGGCTTTCCTTTTCTTCACATAATACCTTGTGGTGACCCATTCTATCCTCCTTTTGTGTTTGCTCACCTTTCCACAAGTGTGTTTGAAGTGTGTTTGTATTTTCTCACACAGACCGGCTCTTCCAATTATTCACTACTAACTATTGTGTCTGCAAATGCTAAGCTTTAAGATGCAGTAAAGTATTACACATAAGAATATGGATTTCTGTAATGGTAGATTTTGAAAATGGGGTAAGGGAGTTTTTGAGAAGCGAGTGATGACCACAACACACAAAATAAAATGTCAGATTTCTAATTTCTCACTTCTTAGTTGGACAATAACCCTTTTTCTTCTCGGAAGTTGTAGTGTGAAGTCTGAATGTAAACCTAACCAGGATTTTCTTTGCTCCACACAACATCATGGGAAATGTGAAAGAGAGAGTACCAGCAGGAAGATCATTTGTTGGGCAGATTATGTTAGAGGTAAGTCAATTTTAACTGTGTTCTCTATTATTGAAACCAGTGTATAAATAGAGCTGTGTGACCTGAGAGTGTACATTTGATTTTGTTACTGCAGAGTAACAGTACAGACAGAATGTCTGTATGAAAATGAAATTCATATCTCAGTTGGAAAACACAAGAAGCAGATCCCATCTTGTTGCCCTTGCTACAGCTAATGCGATAAAAAAACCTGCTGTCTCCACAGCCAGGAGGCTGCTTCAGCAAATTTGCTTGAGGGTGTTGAGACGCATTTCCATAAGCACTGGTGACAATGGCAATTAGGTTTCAATAGAAATAATTGTTAGTTGGAAAAGAAAGTTGGGGAAAGAAAAAAAAGTTGTAGACATATATAGAAGTTGATAAAATGAAAACTTTAAACGTTTTGATAGGACACTGGCTTCATCTAGGGGTATTAATTGCACTAACTCCGAGTTTGTGAAAAAATCTAAGTTCTTCCTTCTCCAGCATATATACATGTACTTGCCAATTCATTAGGTAGAAATCCAAATGCTGCCCGCTTGAAGTTCAAACCATTTTGAATTAATGACAAATTACTTCCATTGACATAAATGAAAAGTAGGTCAGATCATAAGTAAAATTAAAACTAAAATCCCAGACAACTCTATTCACTGTAAAGATTGCAGCTATAATTTCGATTCTTAAAGTATTTTTATATTTGTTATTTGACTTTTTTATTAGATTGCTGAATTTCCTAGAAAATTGTGTTTTCTACAAGAAATAAAACTTACGGCTACATTCTTTGGGATTAAAAGCATTTTTAAGAATAAAATATTCACAAGAAGCCAAACTTCTAGGCCATTTTTTCAAATCTGAAACTTTTGCATTAGGATCAGAATTACAGTGGTGAATGGAAATATTAGTCCCCTCAGTAGAGCTCCCAGTTTAGGAGACTGAATTGGCCTATTCATTAAAGATCAGCTACATAACTTCTGACAATTCAAATCCAGTTAGGTGTTTCAAATTAGTCATGAATTAACCAAGGTGATAAAAATAGCTATTTTTAGCAATTGGACACAGACTCATGAATTTAAAATCAAGTTTCAGTTTTACAACATCCTAGCCTCTTTATTACATTCTCTGCCCCTCCATCTATTTATGAAAAACAGTATTTACAGAAGCATTGGAAAAAATAAGGATAGCCTTCTCAGTGTCTCTACTATAATCATACTAAATTTTGAAGAGTGTAATAATGATAGAAAAAATAGTGCTACAAACATAAATACCAGATTATATGCCACTGTTATATGGGTAGAGATTCCTGATGGAAAATAAAGCAGTGTTTCTGGGGTTAGATTAGATTTGATCTGTATGATGTAGAAGATGAATAAAACATTTTAAAATGAACATACTTTAAAGTGCAGGCTTGTTTATCTGGTTGGGGTTTTTTCTTTGTAATATATACATGCCAGCTGAGGTAAGTAATTTTTTTATGTACCCATCTGGAACCAAAGCCCTTAATGATTCAAGAACAAAGCAGATTTGATGCACTATTGATTTTCCACCTCAGCAATAGAAAAACAATTGCTCTATGCAAAGATCTGTTTCTCTAGGTTTCTGTCATCAGTCTTTTTAATGTTTATGTAATGTAGCACTTATGTAGAAAAATAATTTCACACAAGGTTGAAAAGGAAAAAAATTACTCTTTCATAAGAACTTTAGGCGAGTCTTCAATATTGCAAAATAACTTTTGAAAGGTATTTAATGCATTTTCCAGTATTAAGTACATAAATGCATGCACTCTTACTCCCCTGCTCTCAGACCACATGCTGGTCCAGCTACCTGCAGTGGTGCACTGAGTTTCCTTTCGTAGAAGCCTTGAATACAAGGGGTTTGCCTTAAGCATTCCTGAATAAAACTGTGGTTTTATGTGTGTGAGAGGCATCAGTCAGACAGAAGTTTGGAAAATCATTCCCAGTGCCCCTAAGGAAACATAACAAGCTATGTAAAGGCAACTCCTGGCTGCAATGCACCTGAGCCCAAAATGAGTTTGTTCCAGGATTTCTTTGCCTGTGATCTGCAGACAGTTTGGAGCTCTTCAGAAGTGGAGAACAAATCACAGAAGCAGTTACAGTGTAACCTTCCTGTGATATATTGTGCTATAAGGGCTATTTTACAGCAGCATTCACAAGTCACTAAAAAGTCCAAGACAAAGCAGTAATTTAAGTGTTTATAGGTGCAGACAACAGAACATTTAAGGCAACAATCCCATCAGTTCATAAATCATTAAAGGTGAAACTGCCTCCAGTTCATTACTAAGTTCAAGAGTAATACTCTGTAGAAATAGTATATGACATCTATACAGAAACCTGAAGCATTTATGCATGCTGAAAATAATAACTATCTTTCTTCAAAAGGTCTGTTGTAAAACCCCCTAGAAGATATGTCATTGCATTCCACTGTCAGGTCTAATACTACCTCATTTATTATGGATTGCAAACAGGAATGTGTTCCTTTACAAGGCTGATCAAAATTCAAATGGAACATTTTCTAAAATTAGTGTTTTATGGAAATATTAATAGGATTCAACTGACAGCTTGAGTCCTGGGGTGGTGTGAGAGAATGAAAGCCTGAAAGAGTTAATGTAAACCTGAAACCCTTAATGTCTCAAACACTGGCAGAAGAGTGTTACCATGCCAACGAGATAAGCTGCCATAGAAGTCTTTCAGAGGTAGGATGTGCTTTTCTGGGACCAAATTCCTTATCTTGGGTAACTATAGCTAAAAACAAGTTTGAGACAGCAGTGCATTTGACTCTATTTTTTGGGGAGGAGCTAAAAGCATGAGACCCCCCTCAAGTCCCTTCTGAAAAGTTTGAGATAAAGATGAACCTGCATCTTACTTATTTGCAAGTCTGTAAATAGCATGGCTGAGGAGAGTGTGGATGTACCCATTATCCAGAGGAACTGGACCAGGAATGGCTCTGGAACCCTGGGTGGTGACCTGGATATTTATTCTACTTCCTTTTTCCTATATTTTCTTCATTCTTTCTTCCTTCCTCTTCTTAAAAGTTGAATTTGCTTCTTCCAGGAGCAGTTCAGAAATCCCAGTTACCGTGTGCTGTTGAGGAGGTTTACTCCATGGGCTATTCAGAATTTAATTTGTTGCTGCCACAGGCTGTTTGATGTATCAAAAGGTTTCAACTGTTGTGCCATAAATAAAAACTTTTACATTATCGTTTGATGTTGTTTTGCTTTAATTTAGCTCAAGGAGGTCTAGAATGTCAGCTACCTCTGAGTAGGCAGTCCAGGACAGCCCTTGAGTTGACAACGTGGTGTTTGGTCATAGGCTGGACTTGGAGATCTCAAAGTTATTTTCTAACCTAGTTGATTCTGTGATTCTATGATCACAATTCTGATTCATTCCTTCAGCAGTGGTAATGACTACCTGAAGAGTGTTCCTATCCTAAAGTCTAAAATTATAATATAATGACTTTTTCTTTGTCTTTTTCTTCTTTTTACATTTTCTCACAATATACTTCTGCTGTTCATGATATTTTTCTTTGCCCAGCCTCATCTCTACCTCTGCTCTCCAATCTCATTTAACTGTCTCTTCTCCATATCCCTCTGTCTGATGATGTAAGACTATTTGGTAACCTCTTCTTATCAGGATTTCAACAATTTGGTCTATAGTCCTTCTTCAGGAGTACTTTATCTACAGTACCAAGCTAAACCAAAACACCAGTACATGTTCCTAAAAATTTGTAGTTATGAATTTTTTTTCTCCTTTAATCTTGGATTTCTTTCAAAGAAAATGAATGTCATTGACAGTCTTTCTGTTTACTTCCATATGCTTGAGTTTCAACATACTTGAGTCCAATGAGTAAAATGTGTGTCTTATACATTCAACATGAAGAAACCCATAGAAACAAATAAGATTAGGGAGAGGCAAATTATGCAAAGCAGCATTATTCTATTGATTTTCAGTGGGACAATAGTAATTTATACATTTTGAAAATTGCCTGTCCTAGAAATAAATTTAATTAACTCACATCAAAGATCAGTGTCCCACAGAAGAAATTTGCCACCTGTTGCACTCACCTTATGGGCCACGTGGCTTTGAGGACGAAGCGATGATCAGGAGAGTAATACAAGAGCCAGTATATTGAGGAACCAAATAATTGGTTCTTTCTAACCAATTTTATAATTTCATATTTACCATACCACTTAGACAGTTTACAGTAGATTCTGAACCACAGAAGTAGATAATAGCAGCTGCTAAGTCTTTCCTCTTTTCCATATTCACATTTTTCATTTTTTCTCTTTCCAGTTAATTCTCATTTGCAGAACTGTGAATGTGTCTTAAAAGTGCCTTATTACAAGATTTGGCTCAAAGGACTAAGCTAATAATAAATATAACTAGAAAAGGATTGAACTGACGCTATGACCTGGAGAGAATATTGAAGTTTCTAACTGTAGTCTGGTTTTACCTAGTATCATTGGCTTCTTTGTAAACCTTATTTGAAGACTGGTTTTCCTGTGTGTTTTATTCAAAGAATGATTCTTATATTCTGGATGATGTTTATGATACTGATAGATTTTATTCACTGTCAAGAAAACATAGTTTTGGAAAGCATAGAAACAGTCAAATAATAAAAGAAGTGTGAAGTATGTTCATGCAAAGTGTGCCAGAGACAGAGTGACTGATTGATTGAAACGACAAAATGTTACTGCTAAGTGTTTATTTTTTCTAATTTAATAAAAAAGTTAAGAACACTTTGTTATTTTTAAACTGTCAAGCTTCAGTCAGATTCCAAGAGTAAACAAGTCTCATTTCTCACCTAAAAGAAGTTGAGTAAGATTATGTCAAGAAGAGCAAAAACTGTGCATGAACCAAAGAATTGTCTGTCAAAGTCTGTAGTTCATAGTTTAGGTGTTATAAGAGGTTACTGATAGGTTTCTTATTATGAAACAAACTGACTTCTTTTCTCCCTGTATTTTTGAGACATGTCAGTTTTGTAGAGTTCTCCTCAGTCTCAGCAGTGCTTTGGCAAGACTGTGGTGATTTATGTCTTTATAAGTAAGTGAAGCCACAGTAAACCAAAAGAATCAGATGAAACATCCTTTAACGTTAGCATATGAACAGAAAGTTATCTACAGATCAACTATAATTAATCAGTATTTGATGCATATTAATTTTTTGGACCAAGCAATGACATCCACTAGTGTAAAAAAAGGCAAGAACTGCAACCCATTAGGTGCACGGTAATCGGGAATCAGTTGAACATAAGCAAAAAAGAATTAGAAATCCATGTATACAGTATAAACCAACATAAACTTTCAAATTCCTGCACACACACTTTCTCCCATCCTCTTCTGTTTTTTTTTCATTTCAGGAGTAGAAGCAAAAAAGAAAAAGACGTGAAAATTTAGTTCATGTATGCTCCCTTTCTCAATAGGGAGCAATACCTATAAAGAAAATACTCTAAGGTTTTGAAGTTTCGACAATTTGATCAACTTTTGTGCTGAAGTTTAGGATTTAAAAAATTAAGTTAACTTTTTAATTTGTTATCAAATCCAAAAAAAAAAAAATAGAAAATACAGAATGATGTCTTTATACAAATAGTATATTTGTGCAATTCAAACAGATTTACACAAAGTGATTAATCATCAGAATATCTGATGTTACACCTTCACAATCAATTCAATCAAACCAATCTAAGTTTGAAATTTTGTTACATCTTCACAAAATCAATCTGCTGAAATTTTCCTGCTGCTGACTTTTTTGTGAATTAGTCAGGTTTTTTTGATTGTGACCATACACTGACTTGAAATCCATATGACAAATAAATATTTGTCATAGCAGAAAAGCCATACATTGGTCTCTGGTAAAAATCTACCTCAAAACTTTTAATGCAAACTTGTGCAGTCTGAACAGCTTTGTTTATTTGGTGTTATGAAGTCAAACCTGCACGCCTGCATTTTTTAGCAGTCATTAGTTGTTGTCTCACACCGTTCTCTCTGCCTTCCACTTCATTAATCACAGGACAGTGGTAGGCCAGGGGCTGTGTGATGGGAGCTTCTAAACCATAAGGAGTAAATTTCCTGCTTCTGCTCAAAATTGTGCAGTAAAAGCTACCCTTCCAGCATTCTTTTTTGTTTGTAAAAAAATTTATTTGAAAACCTCTTGGGGAAACTGAGCTTTCTCACAGTCATAGTGAAAGGCACTATATTGTGTCTAATATCTACCCACCCTGGCTGTGGATAACCCATGCTGGGACAGAAACACCCATGAATGGTCCTGGGGGGAGGCTCAAGTATAAAATGCAGCAAAAACAATGGGTCCTGAACCTGGGAAAATGGGGATAAGAGAGGCTTCCTAGATATTCATTGAACCGACTAAGTCTTTTTTTTTTATATTTCAATCAATAAAGAAACATTGCATTAATTGTCAGTAAATTAGATTATGCAAGCTTACCCATGTTAAGTCCTTTTTGCCCAAAGCAATGTGTTAACATGACCAGTTTTCCTTGGTCTCTTAAGATATATCGTGGTCATAGATGCTTTGATTTTAATTATCCTGACTTAGTTCCTCTCCCAGTAATTTGACAGTTTATTTTGCTGAACATGTGGCTATAACTAGAACCATAATCTATTGTATCTGAACTGAGGAACGAGGCGCTAAGGGAAATGATATCAGAATAATTCACTTTCCATCTCTGTTATTCCCTGCAGGAATGTTTTGCATAATGAAAACAACACTCTGAATTAAAATGGTTGCTTTTTGTAGATCATGATTCTTGTCCTATTCAGAAGATTTTCTAAATATATTCAATGTTTTTTTAATGCTATAAATTTGTATTCATTTTCATTTAATGCTAAATTTTTAGTAGAAATTGAATTCCTGGAGTCAGAAAAGGGGAAAAAATACTGAGTTCCTGCTTTCATTGGTCAAACTTCCGATTAAACATTCTGTGCAAAGTGTATAAAGAAGCGCTGGATTTTCAGCACTTAATTACTTTAGCCAGTTGCCATCTGTTCTTTGAATTCTGACCTTTCTTCCCAAGTTGTGGCTACATGGAGTGTCTGCAGTCAAGCCAATTAGATCATGGATGTTTCACGCTGACATTACAAGAGATTTAATGTCCACCTGCAGAACCCTGGTTGATAAATTTAATAGTGATGACACAGTGGCCTGCTGCAACCTTCATCCAGCAACAAAATAATAGTTTATTACACTTGGCATTCTTCGTTTAAAATGTGGCACAATGAGCAGTGGCGAAATCACATTTTGATTTGTTTCTTCAGCCCATGACATTAATCATATACTGTCAAAATCTTTTCATGCTGGTTTCTCACAAAGATGATGCAGGTTAACTCTAAAAAGCAACCCCATAAAATTATCCTTTTCTGGCCTAAGAGGAATAGTCACAGACTGAAATAGCTTTAAGCCACCTATTCTCCCTTCAAATTCTCAGACAGTCAAGGTTGAACTTTGTAGGAAGTGGCTGCTCTGATAACAGCTGTCAACTGCTTATGAAAATGATGGACTGTGTAAAGAGTTCTCACATTGCAAGCAGGAATACATACAAGATACCAACATATTTCTTATAGTAGTTATATTAACAGATGATTGTCCATCAACATTCAATAGAAATACAATAATATTTCAATATTGTTTACTAGTAAATGCTAACAAATACATTCAAGTCTGTCTCAGCATTTAATGGGGACCAACCACTTCTGTTAACTTCAAAAATGTCATAATTTGTGAATGCAATATTATCATTGACAAGTACATTTCTATAGGACTTACTACATAAAAGTTTCTTTAAAAAGAATCTTCTGGGAAAACATAGCTTCAGTATCTGTCTGAAAACAAAAGAAAGAAAAACGCTTCCTTGAGGAGCATTTTGAAGCTGACTATAAGTACAAAGATGAGCTGTGAAGCCTATCAATGTCAGTGAGAGCCAGCCCTTGTATTGATTTTGAATTGTACTGATTCTTTGAATCAGGTCCTAAGTGTGAGATTTTGATAACCTACTAAAGCACCCATATTTTAAAACTGAACTTCTTGTTTTGAACTACTAATTTTAAGACAGAAAATAAATGCTACATGAAGAAGCACAAATCCCTATCATTGTATGAGAGCACACTACTTCAGTTCTTCCTGTGCTTACAGTGCTGAGCCAGATGGCAGTATATGTAAAGCACTGTGTTGCAGTTTCAGAAGCAATTTTGCCAAGTTTCAAGGAGTCTAATCTCTTAATAGAACTGCAGATTATCTGTGTGCTCTTAATAGGAATCTTTTGTTCCTCTCTCTGCTTCCTCGATGCTGAAAAGTGCAATAAAACCAACTGCATTTCCACTGAACAGAATTCACTCTATTTCAATGCTAGGTGGTGACGAAAATCCTAATGAGCCACTTTACTCATTATGTTTATTTGGCAGCATCAAACAGAAAACTCATACATCACAGAAAAAGTCTGGTGGTTATGTCATCTTGCTGAATTTTTACTGCTAAATGGAACATTTTCAGAACTCTGGATAAAGAACTAGCTGTTATTTCATCTTAAAAATTGAGTCGAAATACTGAATTTCTTTTGTAAAGATTCTGAGATGCTTCAACCATTTTACCATAACATCTGAATAAAGGGAAAATTAAGCTGAGTTAAACAGCATAAAACATCCTTCTCAAAAGTAAACACATTACATTGTAAGTGTCACACCGAAATTAACTGTATTTTTAAACTGATCTGTGACGCACATACATAAATATTAAGTTTTTCATTTAAAATAATTAGTCACAATAATGTGACTTCTTTCCAATGAAGACTAACAATCACAACTATAGAAAATGTGTCATTCCTTAATTTACTAGAGCATAACTGGTACCTCTGTGATCCTTCATTATTAACATTTAACCATGTCTGTGGCAAGACAATCTGTACACCAGGCATGATGTCCTTTTGATGCTTTCAACCACTACTTTCTACATATTCCTTTTTCAAATAAATTTGGACTAAGAAAGATTATTATTCTCCATGTGTTGTGACTATCTTTGTCCCTTGTGACAATTAATTCTCAAACTTAGCTTTATATTTTTTATTCTATGAACGTAGTTATCATATGTGTGTGCAAACAGGCTGTCATACATGCTCAGTATCACTCTTGTTTGGACCTTCTACTGTCCATAATACAGCAGACAATATTCAAGCAAACAGAAGTACTTTTTTTTTTTTTTTTGGTGACCCCTATATATAGTTATTTTATGTCCTTATTCTCTCTGGGCTGGCATTTTAAGACTTCTTCAAAGAGCAGACTTTCTAGCAGCATGGTTGCTATGGGCTGCCCATGTAGTCTACTCAAGCTCTTTATCTGCTGTTACATGCCATTTTTGGGCTGCAGTCATGTCCTCCCTGATGGGAGGCTGAGACCATCTCTAACCTTTTATTTTCTCTGAATTTATCTAGAAAGGGAGTGTTTTGGCCTAATAAAGGTTGTATTCACAACTCTTGCAAAGCTGTAGACTTTGGGGGAATTTTCTCCCACAAATCTATTACCCCTCTCCCTTCTCTCCTCCCCCTCACTTCCTTTGGTGTTGTCTTTCCCTCCTTCCTCACCGCCATGAACTCTATAACTCACCACCACCCTATAACCCTATAACAAAATCTATACCAGACCTATCTTGTCTTTATTAGGCAATTCAATTGCCTTTCACCCTACCTGCACTCTTAGCTCACCTGTGCCTTCCTGGACTTATACTGTCGAATAACATGCCTAATTTAACTCCTAATCCTGCTGTCCAAAGATATAGCTTGAATTAATGACTCCCTACATTTGTTTCTGCTCTTTCTTGGTGAGGTTGAGCAGGAAGGTCATTGTGCTTTCTTAAGAGCTACCCAAGTCTTGTTCTCAGTTCTGGATCCTCAGCATCTCTAGATGAGTTCTACTTTAATGTCAAATGCAAAGAAAGTTTACCTAACTCCTGCACTTAGAATCCATGTATTCAAGCCCAGATGTTTTTCCTATTTGTTTTCTTTTGCTGTTTTTATTGTTCCAAATAAATTTTAAAAATAAAAACAAAAAAAAAACCACCAAAACAAAAAACAAACCAACAAAAGAAAAAACAAAACAAAGCAAAACAAAAACCAACCCCCCCCCAAAAAAAAAAGAAATCCCAAAACACATTTATAACCTAATTATTAAGAGCAGAAGATGAAAACCTAACTACCTAACAACATCTCTGTCAATTCAGTTTATCAGCCTATAAACCGAAGAGAGAAAATGTATTGTATGGAAACAGTTACCCCCTGCTGCTTATTCCTTGTGCCACCACATGTGTTCTGCTCTGTCACTCATGCCATCACTTGTTAGTCCCCTGCGGTACTGGCATTAGTGCGATGCAATCATCAGAGGTGACCAGGTCCCTAAACTTCTGATGTCTATTTTTCCAGACTATGCCAGCTTGTTGTCTGTTCACTTGCCATTTTTTGAAGGAATTATTCAAGTTCAATTAGAAGACTACAAAGAAGACTACATTTGACCTCCACGGATAAGGCCAGATTCGTGTCGTGTTTGTAAATTTTTTATTACTGTGCTCTTGAATTCACAGTAATACTACAAAGTGAATTACCTCTAAGCAATTACGGATCCATCAAAACTAATGTTCTTGCTATTTTTATCTTTTACAAACAAGAAATAAGTACTAGGGAGCATGTAGAGCAGACCACTTTTAGGAATAGATTATTACCTCATTAGAAAGCCGTTCGTGCTGTAGAGTATTAGAACATTCTTGCTCTTCATTCAGATTAGGCAATCACGGAGTTAATTGCTTGCTGGCTAGATGAACTTTCATTAGTTCTGAAGTCAGCTCATCAGTTACAGCAGCGATGACAGTGGAAATCACTGAAGGAAAAAAATACTACATCATCTTTTAAAAAAATTAAAACAAATCAAAGCATCAAAACCCAATCTGTATTCTAGCAGTGGCCATGCAGCTCATGTCAATAAACAATGATATACTGAGCTACACTGGTAACAGTCATAATATCTAAGAATAATGGGAGATACTGAGAAAAATGCAAGAGGCCACTGTCCCAAGAAATAATGTCAAGAAATAAAAAAAAAAAACCACTTTGCTGACATTAAAAATTACATATTTTGACAGAAAGTGGTTTGATAAAAATAAAGGAGATGGAGTTCATGTTGCTGCATTAAAGAGCTAACAGAATGTTGTGGTGAGTGAAGACTAGAAGAATTACTGATTATATGTAAAACAACTGAACCGTTAGTGAAATTCCAAAGGTGTCTCAGTCTCAGTCCTAAAACCAGGGAGCCGACATGGGCATATCTATCCTATTCCTATAAGTCATCCATCATTGTTACAGCCAGCCAGAGAAGAACCTTAGTGCTACCCACAGTCATTCCAGCTGAGCTGTGGATTTAAGGCTTGTATACTTTATATACAGTACATAAATGTTATCAGTGACTCCTGGGATTTAAGAAAAAACTGAGCACTCTGCAGGAACAAAGCCCTAAATAATCATTCATATTCTATTTGAGTAGAACCTGAAGCAGAAAGCTGATTCACATTTGCTCATTGATTTCATTACAGTGCACAAAAAGAAGCCAGTCGAAAATGGCAGAAATATTTCATTTCACAGCTTTTTGGTTTAACCAGCAAATTAGACAAGAATAGCAAAGCAAATTTCCTTATTTTTAATGTCTGTGATCCTTGCAAATTTTTGAAGAAATTGATTTCACTTCCTTGAATTAAAGATTATTTTTGTCCTTGTGAAAGCAGTTAATGTTGCCAATTATTTCTTTGCAGGCATGCCTGAAACATTTTAATGGGACAAATTCATCCTGGTGACATTTTTAAGAAGCGGATTCATGCATTCTTAGTATAAAACTAATCTTTATTTAGATTAAAGAAGCTGGGAAGTTGTTAATATTGCAAGACATTTAAGACATTTCCTACAATTTAAGGCATTAAAGCTAATTTAAGAGAAAAGATTAAGCAGATAAATTTTATGCTCTTAAAATTTGCAAATTATCCACCCAGCAATGAATCATATGAAACATTTGTTGAAACAATGGAAATAATTTATGGAGATCACGTTTTTATATAAAATTACTTAAAATACTAATTTCATGAATTTGGAGTATTAAGTCTTAAGGGATAATTTTTTTCAACTAAAAAACTAGAATGGAATTAACCTGAAGATATCAAAATTAAAGATTTCAATTTTTTTTTTTTTTTGCATTTCACTGGATGACAACAGCATTTTCCTATCACTGAATTTGATTGCGATAAATTGACATTTTCTAAGAGAAGTGATCTGACAAATTTTTCCTCTCAAACTCAAAAGCTGATGTTTAACCAAGTGTGGACAAAAGTTTGCTATTCATTAGTTGACATTGGATATTCATTCGTCAACGTTGATTGTTGACGAAAATCAATTCCCAGCAAGAAATAACTAGAGCAGCAATATCATTCCATTTGGTCTCAGAAAACTGAAGTCAACTCTCCTAATCTTTACCTTTACCAAGTCCTCTTTGTTCTTAGATACAGACAAAAGTAGCTAATAGAATGAAAGTTGCCTCCAGTGTGAAGAAATTTACTAGAATTTGTACAATGCTGAGAGAAAAAAGGATGTTTTTTACAACAGAATTAGGACAAAATTCTATGCTTGATTAATATAATTTGAACTATCATCTTATAACAGGAGAGTGTTAGTATAGGTTCTCTGGTAACCGGGGTATGAGCTAACAACCTATATCATCACAAATAATATACAATGACAAGAAATTTAATTGCCCATAAATTTTCATGAGTCCAGCTTGAAATGTCTGGAACAATCTGTAAACTAGCTGAAACATCTTCAAAAGCTTAAATGATTGAGCAGCATAAATTTCATATTAATACTTCTGTTTCTAAAATATGAATTAATTTAACTGTAAACCAAACATTATCTGTGAATTAAACATTCCAAAGCCTAGTCTAAATTATTCAGGTCTTTTCCATGTAATGATAATCATAGAGTCATAGAATAGCATTAGATAAAAGAAATCTTAAAGATCATCTAGTTCTAAGCCCCGGCCAATGGTAGAGACACCTTCCACTAAGTTGCTCAAGCATTTTTAACATCTGTAAAGCACAGAAGAAGATTCTATTCTAGACTTCCTGAAAAAAAGTTGTAGTGAGATGGGGGCTGGTCTTTTCACCGTATCTCACGTGAAAGGATGAGAGGAGATAGCTTTAAGTTGCATAAGGGGAGGTTCAGATTAGATATTAGAATTTTTTTTCCCTGAAAGAGTTGTTAGACACTGGAATAAGTTGATCAGCATGGTGGTGGAGTCACCCTCCCTGGAAGTATTGAAGAGGTGTCCAGCTGTTCAGAGAAGGGCAACAAGGCTGGTGAAGAGTCTGGAATACCAGTCCCAGGAAGAGTGGCAAAGGACCTGGGAGTGTTTAGCCTGGAGAAAAGACAGCTCGGGGTGACCTTATCATTTTACAAGTGCCTGAAAGGAGATTTTGGCCAGGTAGGGGTCAGCCTGTTCTCCCAGGCAACCAGCAACAGAATGAAAGGACATAGTCTTAAGCTGCACAAGGGGAGGTTCATGTGGAACATCAGGAGGAATTTCTTCACAGAAAGGGTGCTTAGATATTGGAATGGGTTGCCCAGGGAGGTGGTGGAGCCACTGCCCCTAGGGGTGCTCAAGAAAACACTGGTTGTGGCACTCACTACCATGGTCTAGTTGTCCTAGCGCTGTTCTGNTGGAGAAAAGACAGCTCGGGGTGACCTTATCATTTTACAAGTGCCTGAAAGGAGATTTTGGCCAGGTAGGGGTCAGCCTGTTCTCCCAGGCAACCAGCAACAGAATGAAAGGACATAGTCTTAAGCTGCACAAGGGGAGGTTCATGTGGAACATCAGGAGGAATTTCTTCACAGAAAGGGTGCTTAGATATTGGAATGGGTTGCCCAGGGAGGTGGTGGAGCCACTGCCCCTAGGGGTGCTCAAGAAAACACTGGTTGTGGCACTCACTACCATGGTCTAGTTGTCCTAGCGCTGTTCTGTCAAAGGTTAGACTTTATGATCTCAGAGGTCTTTTCCAGCTTAATTGTTTCTGTCTGCAACCTCAAGCAAACAGCAGTCTGGGCCTAATTTCTATCACATATTTCAGAGATGAAATTTTATTATTAGAACTTCGTACATAAATGGTTGCTCCAAAGACACTCAAGAGAAGCTTCATAGAATCTTGCTGAAACACACAATTGTTAAGCTTGTTGAATCCTTTAATTATGGATTTATAGAAAAATTTAGGTTGAAAGAGACCTATGAGACTCTCTAGACCAGAACAAGACCAGTTTGAAGATTGGATCTAGAAAGAAAGTAAAATCAGGTTGTTCAGCCCCTCAGCCAACAGAATTTTGAGCCTCTCCAAGGAGATAATAGAACTGTCATTATATTTTCCTGACATTGTCAGTCAGCTTCCTCTATAGTTCCAGCAGGTCCACTGCTCCTCAGGTTTCAAGGATTTGGAGGGTGCTTCAGAAGCATTTATTTCAAGAATGGACATATTTGTGAAAATTCTTTAGTGAATGTGGAATTTCCAAACTTTTTCAGTGTTAGGTTAACCAAAACAAGTGGCTCCTAGCCACCTCTGAATGACAGCAGAGCTGTCTCATATCTATCTGTAAAACTGATTTTATAGAATGCATATCCCTAGCATGGAGTATCTTATTTGCCTAAGGAGCCTGAAAGAACCATCTGGTCGGTTTTGATCCTCATAGTTATTGTGATGAGAAACTCATTCAGGCAATTCTTCCACAGCTGCAAAAAAAGTGGTGAGACAGGCTGTATTTGTGAGAGAAAAAAAAAAAAAAACAACAACATCTCAAATGCTGCTAAATATGTTTCAGGATAATGGCATCAATAGCACATCTGATGAGTATTTAGAATAAGTGAATGCTGAATGCCTTATCAGTGACAACACAGACAAAGGTTATCGCCATGTGCCACACATCAAACATTGATCCCTCTGCAATTAATTTAAGTGAAATATTGTCTCCATCAGCAAAGGCTTTTGCACAACATCAAAGCCTGTTTCTTTGTTGTTCCTCTTCCTTTTACTGGGAAGCTTCGACCTGCCCAAGTAAGCCAGAAATCTCTGTTTCTTTGAATTTATTAGTTTCCCATGCTTTTTAATTAACCTCTTAACCTTGGATCCTGAATAGTGAAGAAATTTTCACTGATGTTTTGATAAATGAAGGCTTTTTTCACCTTCAGGGATTATTTTTATAGGAATAGAAATATTGTAATATACATATGATCTAAATCACCTTCAGCCAGTTTTGAACACGTTAAAAGACCTTCTACTGATTCTACTTTTTACTATTAAAAAAACACTTTAAGCCCATTTATCCTCACTGGAATTTGATTCTATGTTGATGTTGCTATTAGATGTTACTAGTAACAAGGTGAGCTTCAAACAAACAAGAATCTTTTGAAACATGATGGCAACTTAGATACCACACACTGCTGGAGTCAGTGTATCTTTGCAAAGGCACTGAAGAAAATAAACGCTATAAATGGGAGAGAGATAGAATTCAGTTAGCAGTTTCTTGAAAACAAATAGAAACAATGGGCCACCTTGGATATTTTTGAAAATACCAAGTACAAAATGTGCAAAATGGAAACAGTAATCAGAGCACAGGGTAACTCCATTGTGCTCAAACGTGATCTGGGGCAAACTGTTTAAGCAGCAACTATGGGCATAATAAATCAGTTCCAGAGATCACTAGAGGCACTAAACAATGTGAACACAAAGTATGAATTTCATACACTCTTTTCATTTTACTCTGCTCAAGTCACATCGTGGAACTGATTACTTGGTTGTGGTCAGTGCCACAGGACTGACTACAGAAAGACTAAGGCAAAAAGTAGAGTAAGCAACTTTGCTGAGCAGAGCACAACCAGAGAGGCCAGTTTGTTTCCAGCCGACTGTGTTATTATCTTTATCTTCTTTTTAAATTATGGCAAAAGAATTATTATTATAAATGAAAGTCTGGGAGACTTTTCAAAAAGAAAACACAAAAAATACGACTAGAGGACCAACAGTAGAATTATTATAAGGCATATGCAAATTAAATGTGTCATATATAAAAATACAGATTTTCTGTAATTATTCTGATTAGTTTAATATTTAATTTGCAAAAAAGTTTCTCTCTTTAAAGAAAAAAAATTGAATTGATTTTTCAGTATGTAATTGTTCAATACCTATATATACATTATCTTTTAATAGCTTAAATCTTTTCATACAATTTAAATGAAGATTAATTATATTATAGTGTTGTGAACTAATATTCTATTTTTATAATATTCATTGGAATAAGAAAGGTTTCATTTGAGTTTACTTGAATTTTCCCTAATTTGTTAGAAAACATGCAGAACCAGTGAGGTATGCAGAGTAATAAATACTCTTTACAATTTACGAAATTGACACACCATCATCCAAAACTATAAAATAACACTTTGGCACATAAATAGATCCACAAGAAATTTTAGCAAGATGATGATATGATTTTTGGCTGACAAGGACCCACATAAGGGGCTGAAATAGGTATCCTGCTGAAAAGCACCTCAGCTTGCTTTCAGAGATACATGTCAAAGCCGTTGTACAGCCAGAGCACTCCACAGTGAGAGCAGTACAGTTCTTGTGGGAGAATTTCTAACTGATTATTTGATGAATTATAATTTCCATAGGGAAAAAATGCTCCTTATGGTCTGCAATACTGTGGCTCTCTTGCATTCACAGCAGATACAGGAAGAGGATCAGGCTAAACAGAGACCAAGGAAAGAGGTGAACAAGGCAAATGGGAGTAGTGACTAAAATACAGGCAGATACCCTAGTCCACCAGTCACCTGACAAGAAGAAAAATAACTGGTGTTTCCTCTGTGCTTGCATAGTTCTGTAAACTTAGAAAGCAACATCACTGTGCCACTTTTTTCCCCTTGTCTAATTTTTTCCTGGTTTCAGAAGTCCTACATAAGGAACAGAGATTATATATACTTGCCTGGTGACTTTATACCTTTCACTAGTGCTCTGCCTGCTACAGAAATATTACCAGATCATTCACTACCTATATGGCACTTAGAACAAAAGTCACACATTTCTAGTCTTGCTTGCTAGTATAGCCCATAGGAACTAGAGACAGCGTCTGCTGTGTAGTTAAACCACCTCTTTCCAAATCTATAAATCACAAATAAGAGCCTGTTTTGAAAGATTTACAGTAAGATTCACAAGGCAAACCTAAATAACAGAGCAATAGAAATCCAGATTTATATCAGAGCCCACAAATTGTAGAGCTACTAAAATCCTTCCAGTTCCTTACATCCAAGTTATATACTTTGCATGAAATTAAAGCATCCAACTCATTTTCATAATAGCCCACAGCTTTTCTCTACCTCAAGCTTATATATCTTTAGAAGGCAAAAGAATTGTACACCTCTACCAAAGCAGTAAAACATTTATTTATTACCAGATATGAGAGGAAAATCTTCTACCTTTAAAAAGGAAGTGCATTGAATTGATAATAGCAACATACTGTAATTTTAATAAGATACAAAAAAAACTAAGTAATTCACCTGATGTTGCTTTTGTAAATGCACATTTCCATGGAGATGCAAAAACAGTATTTATTTTGAGCAATATATGACATTAATTCACCTAGAAACAGAGCTAGGAGAAAATATGTATTTTAAATATTGGATATGAAAAAATAAAAACATTTAAGGGTCTAGTATTCTCATGGAGAAGTTTCCTTTGTTAAAGGAAAATATTCTCTAGTCACATCATCAATGAACTATGTCCACAGAGCAGAGTACTAGCATCCTTAAATCATTTTCCTGGGTTTAGACACACTGCAATGTTATGTAAGACTAGCCTGAAAGTCCAGTGTAGTATAATGTTGGCCAACAGCACACAAAAGAGCAGCAATATTCGAAGTGGATTGAATCTAAGCCCATGAGCACTAGTGGCTGGAAGTTCTTTCTGGTCTACAAAAATAAAAAATATTTAACATTTCCAATTATGAAAGAATTTACAAATATAGGATATGTCTGTAATATTCAGGGTATCATGAAAAATATAACATGACCACTTATCTTAGAATTCTCAGCACATTTTTTTTAAACCATTTTTTAACTGATTGGGAAAAGATTTTTGTCCTTTTTAGTGTGACGGTATCGTGCCATCCAGAGGCCAACTGAGATCATTACAATGTTTGGTTCCTAGGGTTATACAAAAGACAACCATCTTCTGGTCATCATAAGGTTTGGCCCCTACTCCATCATTGCAAAATATATTTTTTGCTATAAAAAGATCTAACTTTGGACTGAAATAACGTTTATGTCTTACATGACTCTCAACATCTTCAGAGTTGTCTATATGCAGCACTATTTAGTTGGTGGCAAACAGGAAACTTGAGAGGAAGTACTAACATGAAGAGCACTTCAGAATAAAAGTTAAGCATTAGATAACTAATAAATTAAAGCATTTAACTTCCCAAAATTCCCAGTTCCCTCACCTCCATTCTGTCCTGCAAATCACAGTCACTGAATCTCATAAAGTGGGAGCACAATATCCTCTCAGTTTTCAGTGCCAATAGTAGAAAGTTTATGTTTATATTTGAAAATCCTTAAGAGTTCATTCTCAAACGGAATTCTGCACACTTACTGAATATTTAACAGTAGAACCAGAAGAAAACAAACACACAAAATCTTTAATGCCAGAGTATTTATCTTTGGATCTAATACCTAGACAAAGTAAAGCATAATTCCAGATTCAGCTTATATTCATTATAATAAGACCAGAATACTTTCCTCTTCTATCTACAAAAAGAAAAAAAAAAAAAAGAAGAAATAATAACAAAATAATAACTTTATTCTATATACACAGAAGATTAATTACACTTTAAAAATTTTGTTTAGAACAACCTTTTTCCATTTATCCTCCAAAAAGGAATATTAATAAGATTTATGTTGCTGTACACTATGAAAAAATCATTGCTTGTGCATTATATAACTATTTTTATATGAAAAAATAAAAAATGTTTTAAGACAAGGTCACATTAAAATAATAAATTCTCATTTCAAAGAATAGAGAAAGGAACTCAGGAACTGAAAATAATCAATAATTAAATGAGAAAAGGAAAATAAAATTATTTCAACATTTTACTTCTCAGAGTGACAATATTAGACTTGGTTCACTTTGTTGATAAACCCTAAGCAAAGATTAAAAATCTGACCTGTGTGACAAATTAGTTATTTTCCTCAAATTGAAAAAGTTATTCCCAAAGATTTTTTTTAAGATATGAGAGAAATTGACATGAAAAATTATGACCATGCACCAGTCAACTCCTACTCACAGATTTTCTGGGAATCATCAGGTCGATTCTTTAACTATGGATTAGGAAGTAGGTAATGAGTAGCAATAAAAGCATAGAATAAACTTGGCAGGAAGAGACTCAGCCAGCAGCAGCAAGTACCGCTGTGGGAGATAAGGGAGTGGGTGAATATGATGAGGATTATCAAGGAGTGAGAGAGAGAAAGAGAGACTTCTGAAACCACACTCTGCTTTTCCTGGGATGGGTCCCAGAGGCAGACAGGATTCATGATATGGAAGGTTCCCTGTTGTCCCACTGCCTGCCTGAACACAGTGAGTGACTGAAAGGAGAGGGGGCAATGGTCATAAGTTCCTTTCCATCACAGGGGCAGTAGTGAAAGTTCCTTCCTGCTACAGCACGTCTAGCTCTCCAGTGGCCACTCAGGTGCCTTCACATTGTAGGTATGTGGTTCTGCAAGTGGAACCAAAAACTGATGGTTCATTCAGCATGGAGGTGTCCCTGGGGTTAAGTTGGCCTATGCATTGGGTCAAAAGTGCTCCCGTAAAGAAAATTAAATGGGTCGCTCTTGTAAGAAACTTCCTTCTGAAGCAAACAGAAAGCCCAATATGCAGCCTGAACCCACTTAGGGAAGTCTGCCTCCTCCCTGAGCCCCACATTAAAGTGCACCCTCAGTCAGTTTGCAGATGACACCAAGTTCAGTAGGACTCTTGATTTGCCAGAGGGCAGGAAGGGTCTGCAGAGGGATCTGGACAGGCTAGACTGATGGGCCAAGGCCAGTCATATGAGAGTCGGGTTCTGCACGTGGATCAGGACCCTACGCAGCTCTATGGACTGGGGGCAGAATGCCTGGAAAATGGCCTGGCAGAGAAGGACCTGGGGCCTATGGTTGACAGCCAACTGAACATGGGCCAGTCCAGGTGGCCAAGAAGGCCAATGGGATCCTGGCTTGTATTAGAAACTGGGTGGCCAGTAGGACTGGGGAAGTGATCTGTACTTGGCACGGGTGAAGCCATGCCTTGAGTACTGCATTCAGTTTTGGACTCCTGACTGCAAGACATTGAGGTACTGAATTTTGTCTAGAAAAGGGCAACAAAGGTTTCGGAAGGTCTGGAGCACCTAAGAAGTGGCTGAGGATGCTGTTTAGTGTGGAGAAAAGGAGGGTTGGGGGAGATCTCATCCCTGTCTACAGTTACCTGAAAGGAGCCTGTAGAGAAGTCTCTTCTTCCAAGTAACAAGAGAAAGGATGAGAGAATGACCTCAAGTTGCACCAGAAGAGGCTTAGATTGGATATTATAAAGAATATCAGAAAGAGAGGGTTGTCAAGCACCTAAACCAGCTGTCCAGTGAAGCAGAAGAGTCAGCATCTCTGGAAGTATTTAAAAGATGTATAGACCAGCGCTTAGGGGCAGGATTTAGTGGTGGACTTGGCAGTGCTGGGCTAATGGTTGGAATCAATGATCTTGGAGGTCTTTTCCAACTTAATTCCATGATCATCACAGACTCCTGAAATGTGTTAAGAGTATTGCAGGTTTGTACAAATCATGTCAAAATCAGAGGTGTGTGCAGTTCATGACCATTAAGTTGCCTAAGCCTTTCTGTTTTTCCCTTCAGAGATTCAATGTGGAGAGGTAAATTTGTTTCCTCAAGGGCTCATAAGAAACAACCTGTCTTGGAAACCAATTTTGGAGTTGTCTTCATATTTGCTGTTTGGACTCATTAGTTGGAAGTATCAGGGCAAAGTTTCAAGAGACATCGCTTCACTATCCCAGCTCTCTTCAGACACTCCGTTCCTCTTCTCCAGAAAGTCGTAATGAAAAGGTAGCTTTGACATTAATATGGTTGTTTCTGGTGAAATAATATAAAGATCAAATGTTTACTAACATTTGCCACATAGCACGTGATTTCCTTGTGCTACAAAGAGCAAGGGCTTATATTATTTACTCCTCCTTGAACAAGTTGCAATCATAAGCAACTAAAGAATTTACAATTTACAAGAATTTCTTTTCTTTACAAGATTTGAAGTTCTCCACTCTCTAGTACAGCAAGATTTAAGCTGTGAGGTCAAAGGAGTTTAGATCTCTGACTTACATTAAAGTTTTCAAATTAGAAATTTTTTAAAATGTTAATTTGAAGAGAGAAGATATTTTATTTGTTTTGGATAGGTAGCACTAATCTTGATAGAAAAATCTATGGAGGCTGTTACATGACCTGTTATGCTCTAACAAATTCATGAGCAAATAGAGGAAAAAAAGTTGAAATTAATAGATTATCATTATTGCAAACTATGTTCAATCATTGCATTTTTTTCCCTCTATGTTATTCTATGAACTGAAAGACTGTAAAATTAAAATACCGCTAAATTAAGCATAAATTATTACTTCATTAAACAGGTCTTCGTCAACTAAGATAAAATTAGAATTCAAAATTGGTTATGATAGATTTATAGCAACAGTGATGATTCATCTTAATCAATCACGATACATTATAATTTAAGTACTAGGTAAATACTGGAACTGCTTTTGTAAAAGTAGGGAAAACCTTTACCCCTGTCACCAAATAGCAAAATTCAGATTATAAAATTTCATTGTCCTCTTCTCTTTGAATCTCTTTCTGGTTTTATTATAGTTGATTACTATTCTTACTGTCCCTTGTCAAGTTGCCCATGTTGGAAAGAGAAAGCTAATACTTTAAAAAAAAAGTTCATTTTCCAAAGGATCTTTATTCCCTCTAAGTGTCTGTGGGGAAAAAAATCTAAAGAAATATTGTTCTGATATTATTTTAATAAAAAAGTGGGATTTCTATTGGTAAATACTTTAGAAGGGCAGAGGTGTGCTCCTCTGTTTAGCAATCTCTGGATTATTTGACTTATTAAATTCAAATCTTGCTTACTTCAGCACTCCTTCTGCAGTCTTGTTTCCGTAAAGGTTTATTCACCCACTTAATTGCATACAACCCAAGTAATCATCAATGAAAGTACCCAATACAAAAGTAGGTTTTGATGGAATTATACATGACATGTAAGGGTATGGTTCTGGTCATCCAATAGAAAGCCAGAATATAAATGTATCAACAAACAATACAGCAAAAGCACTCTGGACTTCAAATAAGTGTATCTATAAATTTACTATTTAAAAGTTTCAACCAGAATTTGAATTCTCAGGCTGGTCAAATGGCCAAATGCAGAACCTTCTGTGTCTGAACAAGAAGGCATTGGAAAATTTGAGGCTGAGATAAAAACATGAACAGGATCACTTTTTAGGCATGGACTACAGCTATCCCCAAAAATTGGTTTTGATAATAGCGCAAACCATGTGGCATGCAACATGCAGTACAAAAATTGAATTTGGATGCATTCTACATCAGTTTGTACTTCTTACACAGTGTAAATGATATATTAGTCTCCATTTTTTAATGGCCAGCGTTTGGGGTGGGGGTTGTTCTATATTCCTAGTTGTAGTAGTTGATTACTTTAAGCAATATTAAGAAAACTGGAAGTTGCTTTCTCTATGAGAGCTGAGCTTCTCCCAATTATGCAGAGAATGTTAGTTTTCCTTAGAAAGGTAATCAGTCTATAACGTTGCATTGAAATGTTGACTTCACTTGCAATAGCATACAGTCAATTAACCTGAAGCACTATGAAGTTCATGTTAAAGACTCATTTGAACTGAGAAAAAGTAAACTCAATTGAAAATCAAAAGGTAAAATTATCTTTTTATCTTATGTTTTAACTTGCTCCAAAGTTTTAGAAAATAACTTCTGAATGCTTTATTACCTTCTTTTAATACTTTTTCTGCCCCTCTTCAGTCCTTTACTTTCTTTAATTTTTTGAGAAGGTTAACTTTGTTTAAGACATTTTATTTGTTAATTTGAATCTGCTAGAGTTGATCACATGGAATCCCTGAATGCCACAGCACCTCTGCTTTTGTCTCATGTTTCCAGGCTCTTCTCTGAGCCAATATTTGCATTTGAAATTATTTTCTGTGACACACTGGTCTCTTCTTTGGTTGATCTAAATGTTAATTTGTGGGATTTTCATCAGGTAGCTTCATCTCCTGAGGAAAAAGAAACACGCAAAATGACATCCCTGAATTTATCTTCCCATTGGTAGAAAAAGTTCAGTGCATTAAGTAAAGGCAATATTTTTTTGTCCTAGAAACTAAAGAAAATATATATATGGCTTTGTATGTTTATGTGAAAATGGACATATCAATATTTATGCTTGTATTTTTGGAATTCTGTGGACAATGACAAAATTCAATACTATTTAGGACAAAAATAAGTGTTGAAGAGTTTTAATTTACTTCAGAGCAGAAAAATCCAAATTTTTAATCAGATTAATTCATAAGAGATGGTCCAGATTTCCCTTTTTTCGTAGAATAATATCCATCTTCTAAGCATGAGCTGAAAAGGCCAGTTTTAATTTATTCTAACAAAGTATTTCTATGGGACAAAATTATTCCTTGACTCATTAGCTTTCACTATTCAGTGAACTTGAACATATTTCAAGATTAATTTAAAGGATGCAATTTGTTTGGAGAAACTTGAAGCCTGGAAATTAGTTCTGTTTCTCCATGTTCCTTCTTCTCAAACTGGAACTTCATTAGAAATGGTGATTTGGTCCAACAAACAATTTCGATTTCTCATAGTTTAATTTAGAAGTTTTATAGTCCAAAGGGAAGTTCAGCCACATGTATCATCAGATTATGAACTCCGAAGTGCTTTTTACTGCAGCAGTGTTCTTATTCTCTTGGTAGAAGATGGAAGGAGCACAAAGGACATATTTTTTCTATTTTTTGCCTATAGCTGTGATTCTGATCTACTTAGACGAAAGTTAATCTTGACTCATATTTTAAAGCAGGAGCAAAGCTAGTGCTAAAGCATAGTATCAGAAACATATGCATGATGCATAGCCATACAATCATGGAGTGGTTGATGTTGGAAGGGACCTCTGGAGGCCCTGTAGTTCAAACCTGCTGTTCAAGCAGGGTCACCTATACACAGAATCTCCTTCTTCAGTATTGCCTCTGTTCCTGCCACTGGGCATCACTGAAAAGAACCTGGCTCAGTCTTCTTTCCAGCCTCCCTTCAGCTGTTTATATACATTGTAAACAGCGCTCCAGGTGTGGTTCACTAGTCCTGAGTATAGGGGCAGGATCACTTACCTTGACCTGCTGGTGACATACTTCTCAATGCATCCCAGAATACCATTAGCCATTTTTTACCATAAACATGTATTGTAGGCTCATGCTTCTGCTGAGCACAAGAACTCCAGTATCCTTTACTGGAAAACTGCTTTCCAGACAGTCTCCTATGTGTACGGGCACCTGGGATCATTCTTCCCCAACTGCAGGTCTATGTACTGCCCCTTGTTGAACTGCACAAGGTTCCAGTCATTTCTTCAGCCTTGATGGCCTTCTGGATGGCAGCAGAGAGCAGATACTCTCTGGTCTATAAGGGCCTCCCACTAGTTTTGTGTTATCAGCAAATTTTCAGAGGGTACCCTCTGACACATCATCTAGGTCATTAATCAAGTAGCTGAACAGGATTGGACCCAGTATTGACCCCTGGAACACACCAGTGGTCTTCAACTAGACTTCATGCTACTGATCACCACAGGCTCAGAATGTCTGTTTAGCCATTTTTCAGCCCACTTCACTGGGCTGCTCCTCCAGCCCCTGCTTCACCAGCTTTTCTGCGACAATCTCATGGGTGGCAGTCAAAAGCCTTCCTGAAGTAAAGGTAGACAATACCCACTGCTGTCACCTTATCTACCAAGCCAGCCATAGTACACAATGGAGCAGGGAACACTGAATCTGGTAGCCACTAATAACTGTGATGAGAGAATATATTTTCCTTATATCTTTACTTAATGAATGAATAATTATTTCAGTAATAAGTTCGCAACAGTTGCAGCAGTAGGGAGGAATAAAGATACCATAAAATCAAAACTAGTATCATGATAAGTACACAGCTTCTAAAAATCACCATTTAAGCCCTTCAGAAAGATGACTTCAAAATGGCTTAAAAGTAATGATAACTGAAAGACCATAAATAGTTAAAGGCAAAGCAGAGAAATTGGGTTTTTTGCCTATAAGCCAGAAATAAATAGATGCATTCATTAATATTTTGACTATCTGTAGAATTTGGAGAAGTTCATCATCACCATCATCATTGTCGGTCTTACATAGTATTTGATTCTGTCATAGCTTTTTTCATTAAATTCAATTTTTCAATTAATAAAAATTTAAATAAATAAATGCAATGCTAATCTCCCTAAAACCTTATCAAATTCTCAAAAGCTCTTTTATGGAATAATAAATTCTAGCCCAAGACCTATACCTATAGGTCACCTGTGTGTAATATATACATATATAGATATAGACATAGATATAGATATATAGATATTTGTATATCTCACAGCTAAGTGTAATGCAGTGGTTTCTGAAGGCTGTTACTGAAGCTGAAATGCATTAATAATTGCATCTCTGAAACTAAGCCTCTATGTTGCATTTGTTAGTGTAGATACACCAGTGGAATTGATAAATATATTGAATTGTCAGGTATGATTTTATGAAATATATTAAATGAGTTAATAGTGCAGTTAATATTGCTGTAGAAGTCAAAGACAATAAATCAATAGCTTTTATGCAAATACAGCATCTGAAATAATACCAGCACTTAAAAGTAAACCTGGAATTTTAATGCTTTAAACCTGGATTATTAAAGTTAATATTCAGAATACAATGTAAATTTCTTTTTATTTGAAATGCATTCTCTAGTTCCTAAAATTTCATATTATTAAATTTTTTCTAAAGTAGTTCATAAAATTCAGGAGTCTCCAGGGCAAATAATTCTCTGGTGGGTGACTAGTTTCAACATATAAGCCTATTCTCTAAATACAGCAAAGTAAAGTAAAAAGAAATAAATGAAATTTTAGTATCAATATGTCTCATGCTGAAATACCAATAAATTCTCATGTTATAGTGCAAGGAAACATGCAATGTCCTCATCTAAGCCCACATCTGCTTACATTCCTGAGAATACGTTGGATTATGTGTTCTTTTGTAACCTGCTTTACTGAATGATTTGTGCAGATAATTTGAAATTAAAAAGTAATGCAAAGCCTCTGGCACCTATTTTTCTTTGTTTATTGAAAAGTAAGTTTGTGACTGCTTTTATCTAGTTGGAGGGAGAATGTTCATGTGGAAAGTACTGTGAAGATTCTACTTCATTTATAAAAGAGATGAGAATTCACAAAACTAAAACTGTCCAAATATTGATAAAATCTTCCCAAAGGAGAGAAACCTAAAAGAATATCTGAAACTATCTTAGAGAAATTATGAAGAGAACTGAGGAAGAATTTAAAATGAGCTTTAGCTAGTCTTATGCCTGAAGAGTGGCTTGTAGACAGATTGCAGAGCCATTTAAAATATTTTTGCTCACCCAGAAAAGCTGCAAAGCATCTGACAGATCCCGAAATTCAGTTCTGTGTACACATCACATTGAAAAACCATCAGCAGTTTCACTGTCATAGATAAGGGAGAGACAGAAAGAAAATATTTTAAATTAGTGGAAAGCTTTGGCCATTGAGGAATGTCTTGCTTAGAGTAAGCTGAGTAAAGAATGCAGGAAAAAGAATTGTCAGGAGGGAGAATTTTTTTTTTTTTTTAATAAAAAGTGAGGGAAGCCAGAGAATTTAAGACAAGAGATATCAAAAACTTCCATTTTTCAGATGAAGAAAATAAGAGTAAATCAGTGAAAAATTTGCTTTTAATGGAAAGAAAAACTCATCAGATTTTCTTTAAACTCAATATCATACTTCTACTGAATAATTTAAGAAATTAATAAGAATGAATGTTTCTAAAAAGAGCTTTGAGGAGCGCAATAAACAATATTATGCCTATAACGATAAATCTTAGTTAAACAGATCTGGCACAAACATTCAATATGTGGCTGGGATCCATAAAGCATCTTTTGTAACTCTGGTTCTTCTAATAGAAATGAACAGGTGTCTGGGGAATTAAATCTTTCTTGAACTGATAAAAGGTTTGAAAAAACCACAGAATCACAGAATTGTTAATCTTGGAAAAGACCTGTGGAGATCATCTAGTTCAACCCCCCTGGCAAGGCAGGGTCACCTGGAGCACATTACACAGGAACACGTCCAGGTGGGTTTTGAATATCTCCAGAGGGGAGACTCCACGATCTCCCTGGGCAGCCCCAACCAGCCCAGCTCTGCAGCCTTCAGTGTAAAGAAGTTCTTCGTCATGCTGAGGTGTAACTTCTTGTGTTTCAGTTTATGGCCATTTGCTTCTCATCCTGTCACTGGGCATCACTGAAAAGAGTCTGGCACCATCCTCTTGGCACTCACCTCTGCAACATTTATGTGCATAAAGGCAAACCCTTCTCAGACTTCTCTTTTCCAGGCTAAACAGGGCCAGCTCCCACAGTCTCTCCTTACAGGAGAGATGCTCCTTATCATCTTGTGACCCTCTCCAATAACTTCTTGTCTTTCTAGTCATGAGTAGCCCAGAACTGGAGCAGCACTCCAGATGTGGCCTCACCAGGGCTGAGTAGAGGAGGGAGAATCACCTCCCTCGACCTTCTGGCCACACTATTCCCAATGTACCCCAGGATCCCATTGGCTCTCGTGGCTACAAGGACACATTACCAGCTCATGGTCAGCTTGTCCTCACCAGGACTCCCAGGTCCTTCTCTGCAGAGCTGCTCTCCAGCAGGTCAGCCCCCAACCTGTGCTGGTACTTGGGGTCATTCCTCCCCAGGTGCAGGACCCTGCACTTGCCCTTGTTGAACCTCATTTGGTTTCTCCCTGCCCTCTCCAGCCTATGAAAGCCCCACTGAATGAGCCTCCAGCTGTATCAGCCACTCCTCCAGTTTTGCATCATCATCAAACTTGCTCAGGGTACATTCTATCCCTTCATCCAGGTCACTGATAAACAAGCAGAGTAAGGCCATATCCAGTAGTGATCCCTGGGGAATGCCACTGACTGCAGGCCTCCAACTGGATTCTACTCCTCTGATCACAACCCTCTGAGCTCTGTCATGCAGCCAGTTCTGGATTCACTGTTCATTCAACTCACATTTTCTGAGCTTACCTATGAGGATGCTATATACAGTGTCAAAAGCCTTTGCTGAAGTTGAGGTAGTTGAACATCCACTGCTCTCCCCTCCTCAACTCATCCTGCCATGACATCATAGAAGGCTATTAGGTTGGTCAAGAATGATTTCCCTTTGATGAAAGGGAAAAGAATATTTCTGATTTACCCAGATACCTATGTACTGCTTCTCAGTCAGATATTGATACTGATATATTTAAATAGAAATTTTTGCTATTCATCTACAAAGCAGAACAATAGAATGCAATCAGACAAAGAACTAGATGAAAACTCTTCCCATCATGTACCCTGAAACAAAACTAGAAGGCAGAGAGGTCCTCCAGAGAAATCTCAACAGATTAGAGGGCTGGGCAATCACCAACTCTATGAAGTTTAATAGGGCAAGTGCCTGATTCTGCACCTGGGATGGGGAAACTGGGTGTACATACAGACTGAAGAACAAGAAGCTGGAGATCAGCACTATGGAAAGGGACCCGGGGGTCCTGGTCAATGGCAAGTTGAACCTGAGCCAGCAGTGTCCTGGCAGCCAGGAGGGCCAAGCCTGTCCTGGGGGCATCAGGCCCAGCATCACCAGCCAGGCAAGGGAGGGGACTGTCCTGTTCTGCTCTGAGCTGGGGTGGCCTCACCTCTAGTACTAGGGGCAGTTTTGGGGGCCACAATGCAAGACATTAGAGAGCATCCAAAGGAGGGCAACAAAGATGGTGAAGGGCCTTGAGGGAAAGCCGTGTGAGGAGTGGCTGAGGTCACTTGGTTTGTTCAGCCTGGAGAAGAGGAGACAGAGGACAGAACTTACTGCAGGCACAACTTCCTTGTGAGAGGGACAGGAGGAGCAGACACTGATCTCTTCTCTGTGGTGACCAGGGACAGGACCCAAGGGAATGGCCTGAAGTTGTGTCAGGGGAGATTTAGATTGAATATTAGGAAAAGGTTCTTCACCTTGAGGGTGGTTGAGTGCTGGAATAGGCTCCCTTGTTCCCAGGAAGTGTTTGGACAGTGCTCTCAGGCATATGGTGTGACTCCTGGGGGCCATCCTGTGCAGGGCTAGGAGTTAGACTTGATAATCCCTGAGAATCTTTTACAACTCAGTTTATTCTTTGATTCTGCGATGAAAAAGCATTGGAACTGGTTACTAATTTCAGTGTCTTGGAAATATCAGGGTCTTGGTCTAAAATAAAATGAGAGGGGACAACTAGGCTCTGAAATGCAGGGTACTCTGGTGCCCCTGCATCATGGGAACACCAGAGCAGAAGCATCCTGCTGCCAGCACCAGGCAAGTCCCCAGAGATGGCAGCTGCTCTGAGCTTGTATACCATCCTGAGGGAGTGAGGGAGTCTCTTGTGGCAGCACACCAGGGATGGCTACATATACAGACCTCAGGCATTAACCTCTACTGAGGGCATCACACTGCCAGAATACCCTGGTCTGTGACTGATTGAGATCAACCTTTGATTCACCATGGACACTGCCAATAAAATATGCCAATTTTCCAAATGTGTTCTGGGCAACTGGGAGAAAGAAATTTCTGGGCACAGCCCAGAAAGACAACTGTATCCCAGGCTGAATCAAAAGCAGTGTGATCAGCAGGTGGAAGAGGTGATTCTGCCCCTCTACTCTGCTCTTATGAGTCCTCCTCTGAAATACTGCTCCAGCTCTGAGGTCCTCAGCCAAGAAAGACCTAGATATGTTGGAGTGATTCCCAAAAAAAACCACTTAGATGATCATAGGTCTGGAGAAGGCTTCAGTGAGATCTCATTGCAGCATTTCAGTACCTAAGAGGGTAGACCTGAGTGCAACTTCTTGCAAGGGCATGCAAAGGAAACCATTCTATGCTTCTATGGTGTAGTAGAATATCAGCTCCTGAAATCCCCTCCAATTAAATAAACAAAAAGCGATTCAAAGACAAATGAAAGCCAAAACCAAAATAAGAGGATTATAGTTTCAAGTCAGATTGGGAAAAGTATCACATATGTGTAGTACAGTATCTTAGCCTGTTAAAAAAACTGTAAAAAATATTGCACGGTAGAGACAAGACCAAACAAATATCACTTTTTTGTCTTATACAGCAATATTTGGTACCTGCTTATCTGGAAAAGCAACATATCACGGACTGTTTTTAAAGGATGTTTTTCCACATCATTTGGCACGAAATAGGCAAATGCTTGTGTATATCTGTATGCCTCTGAGTGTGTGTGTGAGCATGTGCATGTATGAGTTTGTGTGTGTGTATTGACTTACACATACACGTCTGACAGAGAGGATGGGTACAACAGCCACGTCAACTACAGCAGCTGCTTTGTAAAGATAAGCACCTGCTGCTGTCTCAGGACATGAAATACATCTACTGCACCAGAAGGTGCTAATATTCCTTTAGCCGTGTCAGATGCTTCTCTCAAAAGTTAATCTGTGGCTCTGCATCTACCACCGAAGATACAGTGTTGCTATAATATAAAGGCTGCAATTACCTGGGCATTAGAGTTTTTAAGTATTTAACTACTTTAAGTGGATAATTATCCATTAATCTGAAGATAACAGCTGATTGCCTACTGCTGAACTCTGCACTAATTATATGTTTATCCATATTATAAAGTAAAATAAACCATTTAAGATAATATCTTGTTTCTTAATAAGTTTACAAATGCGTCACCCATTATAATTTCTAAGACAAGTTTTTATTTTTTTTCTTTGTAGAATGGGATCAATTTGAATGAGCCAAAAATGTAATGCTAATGTAAGTTTTAGCACATTGCAGTAGGAACCAATCAAGGAGAAGCTACATTCATTCATATTTTGATACACCAGGGATATTGAAAATGGTTGACTGTGTAATGGATCTTATGGAAAATCTGCTCCTTGCTTTTCTGCTTGTTCATTTTGTCAACTAGTCTGTAAGTTCCAAGGTCAGTGACAAGTTAATGTCCTATCACAACTATGTTATGTTTTAATAAGAGACATCATAGCTCTGTGATGTAAGAATACATTTCCTGATCCTTTTTATGAAGCTTCAGCCATTATTGAGACACAACTTATAAAAATTTACAACTGCAGGAAATTTCAGTAGTACCAGGAAAGCTGTCTCATGATTCCCATCTGGCATTTTTACCTGCTTCAGTGTGAGAGAAAGGGTAGGTGGACAGAGTAGATATGCCATTGAATAATTCAAAAGTACAATACAAAATATAGATTATGCAAGATCATTGCTCTTATTTAACACAGCTGCATGAACACACAAGTAATGGCAAAATTAATGCTAAAAGTTTCCAGAATTTTATTATTTATGCTACAGTCAGAACAAAGAAGAAATATAGGAGAGGAAAAAAGATGAGACAAAAAAATGTTAATAATATTTCTAAATAACTTTTCTCTTTGAAATTAAGCAAAGCTTTAGGGGAAAAGTTCATTCCATCTGTTAAACTAAAATATGTGCTTTCTTAAAATAGAAAAAAATCCTGAAATAAACTTCTTCCAAAAGCAGCAATATTGATGCCTACAGACTGAGTATACATAGAGGAACTGAATGATTTTCTGTTACCAATTAGATTTCATTATTTTTATTAGTGTACTGAATTATATTTATGAAATTCAAAGCTGTCAGCAAGATAAAAGGAACTAAAAGAAAAATAAAGAGACTTTCTAAAAATGCCAATTGGTCTTTACTGATAGAAAGAAAAGACAGTCCTGAGTAGAGGCAAGCACAGTGCTTTATGATGAGCACAAAGCAGCTGCATAAAGATACCATGGAGATTACCAGTAATAATCTGGCTACAGGGATCACAAGCCCCTATGAACCAGTAAGGTCATGCTGATGCAAAGCAGGACAAGTATGTCTACATCTTCCTCGGAAGCATAAGGAATCATATGGCCATAGAGAAAGGAAAATATTATTTATGTCTGAGGAAGATAATGGAGAAGATTTACCCACATCTTAACATCAGGATTCCAGTTCAAGGAAAGCGGTGCCTGAGAGAGAGAGAGACCAAAGGAAGTCATGGTTATATGCTATAGACCTCTGAGCATACTCTGTAAAGCAGGCTTTTCAATGAACTACAGATATTTAGTATGAAAAATAATTTAATGGAGATACAACAATCTTCTCATGCATAAAAGATTGCTGAAGAACTACTGCTCTCATCAGTCACATGACAAGAAATAAGAAGTTTAAACTCCAGCAAGGGAGGTTCCAGATTGATGTGAGGGACAGGAATAATGGAGTATGAAAATGGGTTGTTTTGAGAAGTTATGGACCTTCCTCATAGAAAACTCATTAGAACTGGCTATCCTGGATTCCTAAGGCATTTATTCATATGAGACAGGCCTGTTTACATGTCTCTGGTCCACCAGATGTGGCTGAAGAGTAGAGGTCTCAAAGATATTTCATTTAATTGCAGGAAGAGACCTTATGGGCAAAGGTGAAAGACTTCACTAGAATTCCCTGCATTATGGGGAGGTGAGGTTTTTTTAACTAAGCCTTTGCTAGAACAAAGAGTCTGTGAGATCAGATGTGACATTACTGTGTATGAAACCTAGTTTCATTTTCACTGATTCTACCGTACCATGAATAGACAAAAGATTTTTAAGGCATGTGAAGTTTCAGCTCTATGTGTGCTTCATTTTTTACTGTTTACAGCTGTCCTAGTTGACATTCAGACCAATCTGAATCTAAAAATTTGGCTTAAATTTTATTTTAAAAGTATTTCGTCATACAAATTAACTTTCAGCATGTGCTAGTTCTGTGATGGCCTTTCCACTTAATTCTGATTCTCTGTGGGATTAGAAAATCTGATAAATCACTACCCAAAACTTTCTGCAATGTCAAGAATTTTCTCATCATCAGGAAGTTAATAATATCTTTGAATTGCTCTGTGGTGGGGATAGGATGATCCGCTATATGTGCTGCATTACGGAACTGTGTCTGGTCTCCTAGGACCTACTGTGCTCATGATGAGTTATTCCTGTCTGTCATTTTCCCATTAAGCAGCCATGATTAAATCTAAGAATTGTATAATCCAGCACTTAAATTAGAGCAATTTGCCTTATATATATGGTACTCCCCATTGCCTTGATCAGTATAGTGCCATATACTTTTGAAACACAACTAGCCTTTTTTATATTTTAAACAAACAGNTCCCTTCCCTTCCCTTCCCTTCCCTTCCCCTCTTTCTCAGCTCTAGCTGGCTAAATATACATTCATATATATATATATAAGTCTTCTCATGCTAATGTGATGCATTTAGTTTTATTTCTAAATCAATAGCCTGAAATCAGAACAGGCTGAATTAGCAGTATTTTGCTCCCAAAATGTAACAGTTAATGACTGTACTACAGAAATTTTGTATTATACCAACTGAATTCTTTATCACTTACTGTTTTATCGGAGAAAAAAAGAACAACATATAAGATGTTGAAGACAAAATGGGAAATAACTTAGTTCTTATTATTTAAATAGTTTTCGTCTGCATAGTATTAAAAATGTTTGTTCTCACAGACAAAAATTTTCCTTTTTATTTGATACAGGTAAGAACAACCTGTGCTGTGTATGTGAGCATGACAGACCATTTCTTTGAACTTCTGATGGCTGTTGAAAACTTGCCTTGAACAGAAGATGCAGTGTAAAAATGTGAAATGGCCATTGACAGTTCAGAAGAGAACACAACGTGCTCCAGGTCCCTCAGCCAATAGTCCCAAGGCCCTTAGGTCCCTCTTGATTTTCCAAAGCCTCTTGATGCTACCCACCTGGAAAATCAGTAACAGGTAATAATCAGTGGGCCATAATAAGCTGAGAAATTTCTTTATGATGTCTCTTACCCAGACCCCAGGAAGGCAACACAGCTCCCCGTGGGTTGGACCTGGTTGGCATATTGGGACCTCTGTTTGTCTCAGAAGGCAGTCAACAATGACTACTCTCTTCTTTTTGCCTTAACTGAGGATGTTGTGATACAGGGAGTGGGCTGTTCTGCTGTAGGTGACCCTTCCAAACCAAATGGACATTCAGCCACATTCTCATTTCCCTAGTCCTCAGATTCCAGGGCCTGACACCTACTACCTAAACTCACTTGTGAATGTGAGGTAGGCTGGAAAGGGACGCACCTGGTAACCCAAGCAGACACCAGTTTTCATTCCCCTCCGTCTCTCAAGGTCCCCTCTTTCTGCCTGGTAGTGAAAGGGTAGAGGATCCATTGCTACTCACGAAGCGGGTGGAAAATGAGTTTTTCTAAGGCATGGTAGAGTGTGGCTCCACCAGTTAATCTCTTCCTCAGAGTCTCTAATCCTTTTTAGTCTTTCTACTTCATCTCTCAGCTCCTCCACTAGGCTGAGCAGATTGTGGACCTGAGTGCACCTCACACAGCTGTTGTCCCTGCTGTCCTCAGAAAGCGGCACCAGGCTCTGGCACTCTCTGCAGTCTGAGATGTAGACTTTTGAGCTACTTCAGAGCTGCCTCTGAGTCACGATTCCATCACTTTCCACTTGGAAGCAGGAGAGCTGGGGCACTTCCCTCTCCTCTAGTTTTAAGGTCTTGCCATGTGGGAAAGCTTACCTTGCTTCTTCAGCGTGACTCTTTACTCAAGAGAAATTCTGTCTGCGCAGTTCACTTTAGAGTCTTCACTGAAATGATCTCTTCTGCTTCTCAAGCAGGAAAAAGACAGAACCTTTGAGCAAGGAGGGAGACAGACTTTCCACACCGAATGAACTCATCAGCTCTGCAGCCAGGACCACAGAAGTTATCTGCTGAAATGTTCATTACAGCACCAGGCCTTTGGAAGCAGCAGGTAACCTCAGCTCTGCTGAAAGGAATGTGTGCTGATGCGCGGGTGGGATATCAGTCTTGACAAGTCTGGACCCACACATGCAAAAGGGCGTCAAAATCTTTCCCTATGCTGTTTGCAAACATAAATATGTGATTGAGGGTTTCAAGCATATTGCCTTAATTTTTGTACAAAGAGGCAGAAAATAATGCCCATCACTCACATTGTATGGCCTCAAAACTTGTTTTGTTTGTAGCTAAGGATTTCAGGCCAAAAAATTATGACTAACCCTACTTAAATTACTTAGAGAGCTCTGAAAAACAGCTTTCTTCCAGTTTAACACTTTACCAGTCTGCCTTTTTCTTCCATAAGATTAATATATATAAGGACAGAAAAAAGAAAAAACCAAAAAGAACTACCAACAAAAAACCCCCCAAACCTCTTGGTGGAAAATAAGAGTTAATTTATAGTTCTGTATTTAGTTCAAAGCAGGCCTGAGATTAAGGACTAAAATATTTCATTGTACTGAAATAAGCTTGATTATATTCAGTTTTCTTAATTTAGAAAAAGAAAATGTATTTTCAAGCATCCTGCACTATTTGTTCATAGAACTATAAGAAACATGAGAAAAATAAGGATTTCTAAATATTAGGTTTCAAGAACATTATATGGCTCCTTGTGATGTTTCTCTAAAATCCCTATTCTTCCAGCATTAAATGCTCACCAATTGACACCTGAAATACAATATTGCCATTGGGGATACTGATAGGTGAAGCTACCAACAACATAGTGGAGTAACTATTGTGGTTTCAACTGTGACGAAATTTCTGCTATCACCATTACTTTTTTGGCAAAGCACAGAAATCCCTTGCTTGCCAAAGTACTCTCAAGGTCAATGACAAAGCATTTACTGTGAATTCCAGAAGCTGCTTTTATTTTAACAAAATTTCTGAGAAAAAATAGCCCAGTTGCTAAGCTTAAAAAACCCACAGAGCCTCTCAGCAGGTGGAAAAGTACAGGACTAATAGTTTGAAGTGAAAAAACAAATAAAATATATGGAGAATGAAAATTTATAGAAAAAGTATTTATGATTTCACTTGTCATTTGCTTCCTCTACAATTCTTTCTATTCCATTCAAAAGATACAATTTATACTTTTTTTCCAAAATTTAAATGACACCAAATAAAATAGCTATTTATAACAGTATGAGACTGAAAGGGAAGATTTACTTAGGGCTTAATACACTTTTGGGACCAAGTCTTGAACCTGTGAATGCTCTGGAGGCAAATGTTAACAATTTTGTAAAGCAGGCATTGTTGTGACTTAGCACTGCAGTTAGATACACAATGGAGTACATGTGCTTCTCAGAAAGTGATTAATAACAATTTTCTGCTCTTTGAAACCGTACTAATTAGCGCTATTGTTTTTACACACAAAAATTTAAGGATTTCTGTAGCCTGTTGATTTGGACATTAAAGCTATGAGGATGTACTCGGATAACACTATGCTTGAAAGGCAACTATACATTTAAATTCTTTACAATTAAAAGAAAATGTCATTTTTTAGAGCAGAATACACCTCACAGAATACTTAGGGGACCAATGTAGCTGCCTTTCCTAACTCTGCTTTTACTAGATTCCTGCATCAGAAAATGGTGGAATTCTAAGGGCTTGACTTAATTTTGCATGACCATAACTAACCCTCCTCGGCCTCTTCACTGACATTATCTGTCTTTAGAGAGATCTTTTTACTTAAGGACATGCATGCAATTGCAAGAGAAGGCCTTTCCTTTAGTGATGATCAGGGATCAGTGTGAAGCAACTTCTCTTAGTTGTTTTCTGGAAAAATTTTTATAAGCTCTGAGGTTGTACTGAAAGGCGCAGTACTAGGAGGCTACAATAGTCTGAGGTTACGCCCTATTTAGAGAAATATTTCTTGGCTTTTTTAATGCGTTTGTGAAGCTAGCTATGATGAACAACCTGATATGAGTTCTGCTTATTCAGAGACTAGAAGAGAAGGTAAGCTATATTGGTTTTCTGAGTCTCCTGCAGGTTTGACTGAGATTTCTTAATGAAAAAAAGGGTCCCTGTGTGAGATCTTTAAGCTGCACTAGCAATGGGGAATGAGACAGGTGATATGGTTCCCTAAGCATGAAGAGTATGGAAGTGGATGCAGACCAAAGAGACTGCCCAGGCTGAACTCTGCAGGAAGCTGGAAAGCAAAAAGTACAAATTTCCTAAAGGACTCTAAAAGTAGTTAGTTATTCAGAGCTGTTGATACAACACTAGATTATCATTGATGTTCGAAATCAAGCCAGCTGGGATATACAACGAAAAAAATCCCTTCATTTGCAAGAAAGATCTCATATGATCAAACAGAATTGTATTTGTATAATGAGACTGGATCTTGTTGGTTCACAGTGTGCTTTATGCTTTTCTTAATTAGGAATTATTTAATTCAGCTTCTAATAAAAGGCTGAATAAATCTGAATCTGAATAAAAGACCACATAATAATCTTGGAATGGAATAGATCTTGCAAATAAGTATGATGTCAAAACGAAAAAATAATTAATCAATTTTCCAACGTAGAGATTGTAAGTAACCATACATACTTGAATTCCCTGCAGGGAATGAGTTACAGATGCTCTTAATGGAGTCTGGTGGCATGAATAGTGCTGTAGGAAGCACCCTTGAAATGTGGGGTGCTCCTTTACTCTCAGTTGTGGAGGAAGAAGACAGTGTTCAAGGCTTGTCTGTACAAAAGGTAGCACACTCTTGCTTTTTCACTTTTGAATACCTTCAGCGTTACAGCTGTAGCTCAGTGCACTGTTCTCATTTTACACCACCTCTGTGAGCTGATAAAAGTTAAACATGCATTGAGTTTTAATAAAAAGAGCAGGCAGGGATGTGAATGAGCTGATTTCAGAAACTGCCATTAAGACTTTTTAACATCAGAATAACATATTTCTGAATTGTGTGAGAAAACAGTGGCTAAAACTTTCTTCTGAAAGAAGAAAATAACTACTTCCTCTAAAGGAACTTCCTCTATAGTTTAATTTTTATAATTCAATTCCCCCCAAACCTCATCACCAACAATAAAACAAACCATGTTCAGGACCTGCAAAATGTAGTAAATTTCAGCTGTTTCTCCTATAACTTGTTGGGGGGTTTTTTTGTTGCTGTTTGTTTGGGTTTTTTTTTAAAATTTCTGTACTGCTTTTTCATGTACAGGCAGAATTCATTATATATCTTATTTTGGAATGCTGTGAAGGGTGAGTATGTAACATGTCTACCTTCAATCTAGCCATCCAACTGGGCAATTCCATCCCTTTGACTGCAATTTCCTACTTCATTTCATTTAAAGCAGATTTCTCTCTCCTCCCTTTATTATTGCTTGTATTTGGCCTCTGAATTGAAAAAAACCCATCAATTAATTTATTTAAATCTGTAGTTTACTCATCTATAATTGTAGTCCATCTATAATTGTCTTCAAGACTCTTCTAGAAAGCGTCTCGTGGATAATCTTGCTGTCTAAAAGACTTAACTTGCATAATGCACTTGGAATAGACAGTACATAAACAGAGAACCATAGTTTGATATGCCAGGTGGTATCAAAGTCCTATTGGTCAAAACAGAACCAGAAAATAAAAATAAAAATAAAAAGATTTAATAGAGAAAAGGTATTCTCAGCTTTCCCCTCCAACCACTCACCACTCTCCCCTCTCCCCCTGCTCCTCTTTCACAGCAAAAAATTATTAGCATGTATTCGTTTAAGCAATTACCTTTTCCAGCTGTGCCGGTCAGCCTGCCAGTCCCACAGGTTCTCTCATAACCTGCCACTGCTCTTATCCTATAGGCACACACTAAATCCCTTTCTCCAGGACACTTTGTCTGTAGCTGAGTTACATGAGCAAATTTACAGAAGATGGTCCAATGAGGAAGAGAGAATGACTTCCAATGCTTATCAACTTCTCTCAGAAATACACTTGGCTTTCAAAGCAGCTTTAGTCAGTACTCCCAGTAAACCTCTTACTCCAAGCAATTTCTTTTTGTTTTTGTGTCTTTGTCATCAAATTATGGGCAAAGTCCCATTCCTCTTGTCATAGAGACCTCTGGCATCATGGACTGTGCTTGAAAGAAAACCAAATTGCCATTCAAAGAAGTGCAGCACCCAAAATGTCCATCCAGTCCAGTAGATAATGGTATACTTATTGCATGCTTTTGCTGAAGTCTTTGCAAAACCATCAATATTATTAAAATTTCTGCTTAGTTCTCATTCCATGTTGGTTTGTTGAGAGTGTCTGGTTACCTTGGCACTCACTGCTTGAGTGAATGTCTGGTGAGTCTGAAAGCAATAACACCTGGCAGAGGGTACATCTCCACTGCAGCAGTTCCATGTGTCTTGTCTGTTGCAGACGGACTTCACACTCACTGACAGTTAACTCTTTTTTTTTTCTTTTTTTTTTTTTTGACAAGTTTGGAATGTGGGGCTCTTTGAGGGTGTGGTAAGATGGCAGTGATTTTCACTTCTCCTAACATTATATTCTGAATACTTTCTAGATAATATGCCTCGATTGCAGTTTGCATGTCTCTTCTTCTTCCATCTACTTGCTCTAAGTTTTTCTATTCTTGTTCTGTTCAGCTCAGCCACAGTGTATGCCTAAGTGGCACTAAAAGGGAGCTTTCCAGGTCTACTTTCACCATTTCAGATTTAAGTCATTGCAAGACCCCTCCCACCTCCAGATGTTAAAAGGGATGTTAAAAGGGTGCTGCAATCTCAAAGAGATCAATACAGTTGTATTATCTACGTGCAACCGTTTAAATAAAAAAGTGACAGTTTATTTTTATTAAGAAAATAAACACTCTTATTTTTGTATTATAAATGCTTATTCCTGCAGTTCTTGGCAGACTGCTATAAATATAAGCTATGCCAGACAAAAATAAGAATGAATCCTTATCCAAGTTGTTCAATTAACTGAACAAACCAATTTAATGTTATTTCACATAATTTTTTTAACTTTTATTTCGCCCTTTTTTCTCACCTCAACCTCCAAAAAAATTAAATGTCAGTTCTTGTTTTATCCAACAGACTGGAAGGGTTGTTGGATCTGGAAAGACGTTGTTTTTCTTGGAGGGCCTACTTTTTGTCAGGGTCTACTCAGTTTATATATCAAATTCTCATTTTCTACATCTTCCTTAGTATGAAGAGCACATCACGATCCACTGGGGTTAAACCTGAAACATTGGAAAATCTTTGGAACAAAGTGGTTGCTTGGTTGTTTGGTTGGTTGTTTTTTTCCCAGCTTGCTATTGATGGAGCTGATTGAAAGTGAAAAACAAACAAACAAACAAACAAACAAACAAAAATAACATTTTAAAAGATTAATTGTTTAGAAAATTCTATTAATTTGGCTAGGGATGGTCATAATTCGTTTGTTACAATTTTTGTATTGTGAAAAGTGCAGTAGTTATTAGTAAGAAACTTTTTCCACCAAAGTATTATTTCTATATTTATAATAGCTAATCAGAAAATATGCTTTTTTTTATCAAAACTTCTAATAACACTTTTTTGCACTACTCTCTCTCTAGGAAATACTATTGAATTATCATAGTAAATGGATATTGCATCTAAATACAAACTTTAAAACCAGAAACTCATAATGAACAGAGAGCAGAGATGTCTACCAAAGTTGCATTTAAAAAGCTCTTAAAATTCGTTATAATTTTTTTATAAATTCATAAAAATGTGAATTGTTCTGTTCTGACCATTCACCTTGAGAAATGAAAAGTTTCAAGCCTTGAACATGAAAGTCCATGACCATTTTTCTGATTTATTGTGCTACTGTGTAGCTAATATTAACCTACACTGCTGGGCAAGTTTCACTTTGTTCAAGGTTAGTACAGTAATAAAGTCAAAACATGTAACATGTAAGAGACACAAAAGAAGTCAAATTAAGAAATGTTCTGTTTTCACATTCCCTCATGATATTTCAGGGAGACTTCTTCTAGGTTTAAAGTGACTGACAATATATTTACATTAGGATTTGAGGTCACTTTAACACTAGTAAGTTCAGTACGTGCTAATAAACTTCCAAAGTAATGCTCAATTGAATTATGCAGTTGGGTAACTAATATTCGTGCTTTGATCTTCTTGAAAGTAGGCAGAGGTCAAAGCAAATGCAATCTAGAATGAATGCACTAGAGAATGAACAGAAGCTCTTAAAAACTCCACTTTCCCCCCAAATCCCTAGATCTCAGAAGAAATTTTTCTATTTTTTATGCATGTTTTAGTATCCTGTTGTCTTCCTTTGCCTATGGATTTTTGGAAGAATAATAGCAGGCTTTTGTTCTCTCATCACACTGGGGTAAAAAACTGGAAACAGAATATTTTTTCATGGAAAATACTGGAAAAAATCTTAGCAGTAAAACTATAAGCAGAAGTGGGGGAAATGCAAAAATTCTTAAATCGTAATTAAATTATTTTGCACCAGTATATGATGCACTGGTTCTGAGCTCTTTTTCAAAGGCTTGTTAAAAATGTAAACATAAGCCAATGTTTGCATCCATTTACTCTGTATCAGCCCTGTGTTATGCAGGTTACAGAGTGAAATGGTTGAAAGTTAACACAAGGTATAACTCCCTGTCGTTGTACATACTCCAAGGACAATCAAAAACTCCCTATGAAAATCCGTAGTGTGTGTGAAGTAACTAAAGGCTGCACTACCAAGCACTTTGGAAAAGAGGTGGCTCAAGGACTGTGTAATCAATCTGAATTCTGATGTCTCCAAATCCATCTCTCAATTCTCTTCCTTCTCCCACTTTTGCAGTAATGGGGTACTTCCAGCTGCTTGGTGTGGCTGCTTTATACATTGCTCAGCAGTAGTATAAACCTGGTCTGGGAATGTGCCAGAGTGAATTTGGCACACAGCCAAGTTTTTTTCCTGAAGAACAGAAGAAAAAAGACATTTCATTTCTTTTTACCTTCAGTCAAATGTGAATGTAATTCCACAAAAAGAGAAAACTCAGTCTTGTCAGCTTCACAGATTTCCTCCCTTCATGCTCCCTAGTCTGTGGCAAATAGCAGGAATGTGGACATTTTGAAAAACTTCAAATTGGAAAGCATCAGACATTTTGAATATATAAGCTCTAACAAGCTTCTATTATAATATTCAGGAAAAGATTTTCTGAACTCAGGTCTTGACACAAGAAAGAATGTGTCATTCACTATTAAAAATCAACTAACAAGTAAAAAAGCATTGAAAAGCTGAAAAAAATAGTGCAAATGGACAGAAAAAAGTCCTGTTTGTTCCCTCTTTCTGAAAGCACCTCTATAAAATAGGTTTATTTCTTATGCAAACATGCAAGGCAAAAATATCCCATATCCTAAAGGGAAATTTTGTGAGGTAAAAATCCTCAGTAGCTTCCTACATAGGATATAAATGAGGGACTGCACATTTTTCAGCATGTAAGTGGAATTATCTTTTTGTAAGTTATACATTAGACCCACTCAAAACCCAAATGCATTCACACACACTGGTGATAGCAGAATAGGCCTCCAGCTGCACAGCTTTATTAGAAAGAGATATGGTAGAGCACTACAGGGCTTTGTAACTGATGTGGAACAGAGAGAGAGATTTTCACCTGCTGCTGTATGGCTGAGCTGTAGTAAGACATGATCCTTAGGAAGGTATTAATATATAGAAATATATACACACACATATTAATCTATACTTAAGTACATATATTGTTTAAAATGCATAAGGTAAATGATGTAAAAGCATTATATAACTGCCAGATAGAAAGAAAAAAAATGAAAAAACGGTAAAATTAAATGCAATAAAAAGAAGAAAGCCAGCTTACATCATTTCAAACTTTTTTACAAGACCAGAGAAAAACTATTAAAAGAACTATTTCATATATTGGACCTGTCCATTCAGTCCTTTGCAAAACCCAAACTGTTTATTCCTTATAAGAAAATGGGAAAATGGGAAGAGACTCCTTCCTCTGACACCACACTGTGACTACATCCTAACAAAGGTTTGATTTTTTTTTTATTGTTCTGAGGACCTCCATTTAGGTTTTCTGAATACCTGGCTAGTTGCATGTCAAGGATCTTAAGCAATTTTTAGGAGTATTAAAAGGTGATTCTCTGTTACCATTTTTTAGAGATTTGATCCAATGTCACAGTAGCCATTGAATACCTGTTAGACATTGCCTGATTTAGAAAGCCTAGAATGAAAAATGCCAGCAATTAAAACTTGATCACTCTCTCCTCAAAATAAAAATGTATCTCCAGGAAGATTTTGAGGAGTTTTTCTTCTTAGCTTCATGTAGCACTGTACATCTTTTTGATGTTACCTAAGTAGGTTTTACATTTTTATGGTTTTCAGCTGGCATTCCTATGTCAAGGGATTACATGTACTTTCTCTATGAAAACCTAATGTCATTGGTTTTGTAAGGGAATGCTGTAAAACAGACTGTGTATTTCTCACTTCTTCAGTGACCCAGCTCTATGTGGAGGCATGAAGTTTCCTAGGACTATCGATGACTTCTTCATCTCTGGCTGCTTCTATTGGGCTCAGTCAAGATGCTATCTTCCACCTTCCTTCATTAACAAAAAAAAAAAAAAAAA